>QXTE01000093.1:2676421-2881421 GCA_003942145.1 Platysternon megacephalum | reverse complement strand
GTGCTTTGTTGAACCAGGGCCATGGAGCTGTCATTGTAGATAGCAGGGCTGACAGATGAGCTTCTAATAAGAAGCCTAGAAAGTAGCCCCTACAGTAGCAATATATACATATATCACTGGTGCTTTAAATAGCGCCTCTGTGTAGATTAAATAGAGTGAGAGACTGACCGCTTTCCAAATGCGTGTGTTTAAGCGACAAGAGACCTAGAATATCCAAGCACTCTACACGGGAAGAAAGAACACTGGACTGTTGTGGAGAAATATAGGCAAAGGCTTGGCCAGATGCTAAACATTCCCACGTCGTGAATTAGTCCATTTCGGAGTCTGCAGCGAAGACAGCCTAGGACGGGTAGTCAATAGGCAGACCAAATCCAGATCATCAGATGCTTTTGAATGGACCCCAACATCTTTTTATTTACTTATTGTTATTGTGGTGTGAAAAACGTTTCTCTGGCATGTGGACCTTGACTATATCTCAACCAAGAAATGTGGACCTTGACAAAATATAACGGACTACCCCTGGCCTAGGAGTTAGCCATCCATCATCTAGCACCTTGGTGGACGCTTATGTCTACACTGCAAAGAAAGGCCCACAGCAGCGAGTCTCAGAGCCAGGGTCAGCTGACTCAGGCTTGCACTATGGGGCTAAAAATAGCAGTGAAGACCATTGGGCTCAAGTTGTAGCCCAGGCTCTGAAGCCCAGCGAGGGGGGAGAGTCTCAGAGCCCAGGCTCCAGCCTGAGCCGGAATGCTTACCCTGCTCTTCTTAGCCCTGTAGCACAAGCTCTGTGAGCTTGAGTCAGTTGAGCCAGGCTCGGAGATTCTCTGCCACGGGTTTGGGTTTTGTTTTTTTGCAGTGTAGCCGTACCCTAAGTGTCCTGCTGGAACCCAAGCAGGGAGCTAAACGTCCCCCGGGCTCAATGACCTCCACCTACATCCAACAAAACACAAGAGGGAAAGGAGCGGCTCAGGCAAACTCCCCATGGTGCTTTGAAGAATGCACCTCACGCCCCACGTGAGCTGACTGTGTCTGTACCCAGAGCTGCACTAAGGGCCTAACCCAATTGTCACTGCAGTCAGTAAGAGCTTTTCCATTGGCTTTAATGGGAGATGAATCGGGCCCCCATTTAAGGGGACGACTGTCCTCCCTGCTGGTACTGGTATAAACCGAGAATGATTTTAGTGAGATTGCACTCAAACAGGCAATACAGCTACAGACTGGGGAAGTCAGTCCTTTGAGAAATGGATATTTGGCACATTAATGCTGGTGGAAAGATCATGGATCAATTCTTTCTGTAGCAATGGCATGGACCCAAAAGGATATTTATGTGACTCTTGGGTGCTCCTCAGGACTGTCTGGCTCACACCAGGAAAGCCAAGAGCCCTAGTGAAGTATTTTTATGTCCAAGGAATCACCGGGAGAGTGCTTTAAATACCAGGGTGACTCCTCGTAGCACAGGAGACATGCAAGTCCAGGCTGCAGGGTTCCCAGAAAGATGACTCTTCAGTAACACCTGAAGACCCTGATCCTTCAAGGAGCTCCACTGAATTAAATGGGGCTCAGTGGATGCAGGAGTCTGGCCACTGGGAACAATTTGCAGGTGCAAGCTTTACCAGTGGTTTATTATTATTTATTATTAGGGGGGGGTGGGGTGCCACCTTTGCTAAGTGAAGATCTCTTACAGTGTCCTGGGTCTGAGTTTTTATACTGAAGTGATAGAAGAATCCAGTTTGGAAGATTTGCTCTTGTATTCTGAGCTCTCTGAAATTACATTGTGTGAAAGTAGAATGAATTATATTGTAAAAATAGAATGGATTCAAGAAATGCTGTATGTTCCTTTAAGCAGGAATGAGGAATGTTGAAATATAGTTGTCAGGAAGAGAAACATTAAGATATAGAACAATGACTCGCACCTAAGCTAATGGTGGGACATTAGCAGAAGATTGCTAAGAGTTAATAAGGAAATAAGATGTGTGTCTGGCCCCAGGAAAACTTATCAGCTTTGCTTCCTTTGTTTTCTTGTTAAGTTCACCCCCCTTTTTATCTGTATAAATAAGACAGTCTGAGTCTTATATGGTGCTCACATTATCTGGTTGTATTAGCACAGCGCTGCGCTAATAAAACAGAGTGGTCGGACAAATCGTGAGTCCTGTTTCTAACTTTGACAATTGGTTAGGACATTCTGCCTTTGACCACGCATCACCATCACTAAGCAATTTTAATCTTTTTCAAGACTTTCTGTTACTCACTAGTATTACCAGGCTTCATCCTGAGGAAGTGTTGGGAGACACCCAGCTCTCCCCTTGTTAAGATGAATGCACTTACTATATGTGAAGAGTGGACAGGAGTGAAGGAGACTTCCCTTTATGACTACATTACCTGGTGATTCTGTATTACAATATAAAGCCAAACTACACACACACAGTTTTGCCTCTTGTGGGCACTCTCAATATGTTTTGTTTTTTTTAACTGCTATACACAAAGCAAGATCATTTTTTCAGTGAAGGCAGTGAATGTGCTGAAACGTCACAGTATTATTTTTAGAAAAGATCTATAAAAAAGCATTACACCACCAACCAAGAAACTGCTACTACATGTTATTTCTAAGCCAATGTATTTCACCAATAAAATGGAGTCAGCTAACAGAGTGAAATGTACCCCTATGCCAAGGGGCAGGACAAGGCCTACCCACCGCTTCAGTCCCACTCGAGCACTACTGTGAGCGCTAAAGAGGACTATACGTGGTGCTGACCCTCTGCACAGTGGTATATTTTACCCACTAGTGAACTGGGGGATAGTGAAGGAGAATGAAAGTTCCAACTTGTTTCAAGGCTCTGCCACGCACAGATGGCAATTTTACTCGTCCTGAAGTTTTTCTGTGAAATAAATGACTCCATTCAGAGGTGGTGATTCTGACTGATCACTGAGCTTATTTGTCTAGCGGAAGGTAATGTGGGCTCTTGCCCTCACTGCAGTATTTACCTATATTGCAATATTGGTGCCATTCCGTATATTTAGAATGGCAGATACCGCACACACAGTGCTCCACTAGGTAGTAATAAGGATCCATTTTTTACTGATGGCCACTGTTGTATTTGTATGTGCTGGGATTTTCAAAGGAACCTAAAGGAAATAGATGCCCAGATTCCATTGGCTTCAAATGGAATTTGCATGCCAAACTCCCTCAGGCAGCTCAGCAAACCCCATCTATAAGGCAATGGCAGGTAAACTAAGTGTGTTTTGCTGAGCACTCCATATCTGATTCATGACTTGATTACTGCAGTGTAACTCTATAGTAGTTAGTATAAACTTGATGTAACAAAGCAATGAATCAGACCTTCCTTGCCTGCTATAACGTTCTGCCATCATATCATTCTTTCATCATATCAAGGGATCCTGGTTTTAAAAACTTGCACGTTTTTCCTTTTTCACTCAGAAGTATAATTGCCTGTTTTAACAGCTTGCATTTCATCAACCAAAAAGCTCTTTCACCCATTGCAAAATTGTAACAACTTTACAACCTTCAAGAAAGTTAAATGCCAGTTTTAAAGTGCTGGTGTCCTTTGGAGTCTTTAAGATCTCTAGAAGGTTTTAGTGTGGGTGTTTATATGAAGGGATGGCTCAGTGACAACTCAAAATGTAACCTAGCATGATCATATAAAGGGTTAATATATGCAGCAAGCAAAGTGTATCATTGCCATGTAGCCAATCATCAGATAACTTCTACAGAAAAGCATCTATTAAAGTATTAGTTAGACATGAAAGATTTTTTTCTTGCATAAAATATTAGTAAAATTTAACACAGTCTATGATATACAACTAGTGTGTCTAGACAAGAAAACAGCTCCTTGCACCTTCATTTCTATGGTGTGTTATTTTACTTGGCCTATCCAGAGTTTCCTAACACTTTTTCCTATGGTCCCTTCAGCAAGACAAATTGCCATTTTGCTCTCAGGCTTGAATTACAATACAGTTTTTTCCAACATGCTGTAATTTGGGTCTCCGCACATTAAGAAGTCCTGTGCAGTACCTGTACCTGCAGGTGAGCGTGGATGCAGGAGTCAGTGAACTGGTCCTGCCCCAGGCCAGCTGATTTGACAAGAGATCAGCGAACTTGTCCTGATATATAGAAATTGCATGACGCAGTGCCATGCCACACACTTCAGACACATGAGCTCTGTTTTTCTAGGGCCTGATTCTGAGAGGCACTGAGCACTTGCAACTCCCACTGAAGTCAATGGGCTTTGCGCTAGGTGAGTGCCTCTGAGGTTCAGCTCCGTAGAAGACGTAGTGCCACCAATTGTTTTTATTTGATTTTTTTTAATGTCTGAGGGTCTGTTTCTATTTAACCCTGAGGACACTGAATAATGCCATGTGTATAACTCAAGGAGTCTCTAGAGGGGCCAGGTAGGAAGTAGGGTTTCTGGCTGTTAAGAAGCAGGAAACTGGAAGTTGTGACCAAGGGGAAGTGGACAGGAAGTGAGAGACTTTCCACCTGCTGTGGTGTGGGTAGGACAGTAGGAGGGACCTCACTGTCCTTGGGGGATGTTAGTGAAGGAATAGGAGCTTCAATCCCTGAGCAAAGAACGCTAAGGATGGGGATAGTTCTGTCTAGTGCTCTAAAGATTCAAGATCTTCAACTGGCAGGCTGACATGCCTGTTCCCCATGTCTAGGGGTGAGAGATTGCTCACTACTACAATAACTGGGGTGGGCAGAAGCAAATCTCTCGTGAATATGACTGGAGCAGACAAGTCCATAATACAGAGAACAGCTCACTGTCAGGGCACTTCAAAAGCATGCAGAGTGGAATCCTTGCCATCATGCATATGGCTGGGCAGAGCCCCAGACTAGGTGCAGGAGAAGGGATAGCTGAGAGTACCAAACACAGCATGAAGATGCACAACAGTTTGAATTCCCCTTTAGTTACTAGAATAGGCATCTGTGGGGTGCAGGAGGCCGTGTGTTACTGAACTCTGCGTTACTTTAATGAAATCTCTCTGCTGCTGCTGCTGTGAATTTAGAGTCAACTATTTTGCATGATAGGCTTGAATGCCAAGATTCCGCTACAGGTTTGAAGTCTCTTTGAAGACTCGTCAAGGAAAAAGGCAAAATTCCTCAGGTGCAATAAAAAACCAAAACCATGTAGTTCAAAGAAACCTTTGCAGGACCCCATCCTGGAATCTGACCTGTCAGGAGTCACAGACACCCACCAGGAGTGCTAGTGAAGTCAGCAGCGATCTGCCCACATTTATCATATTGTAGGATTGGGGCTTTAGACTGTAAGCCCTTTAGGGCAGAGATTCTGTCCACCTTTGTTTGTACAGTGCCTGGCACAATGGGGCCCTGATCACAACTGAGACCTCTGGGGGCTATTGAAATATAAATATTAAGTGTTGAAAGTAGAACAGACTAAGGTGGCACTGCATGATGATCAATGTATTGTCCTTCTAAGATTACTGGTCAATATTCAAATATCATGGTACTGCCAGAGTACTCTATAAATACAATAAAGGAATATTTGTACAGTAATTATTTTCCATACAATGTAAGGTACTGGCTACTACCTATGTGTCTCTTATCCCCCTACTAGTCAGAATGTCAGTCTTAGTCAAATGTCTGTGTGACTATATCAGGGGTAGGCAACCTATGGCACGCGTGCCAAAGGCGGCACGTGAGCTGATTTTCAGTGGCACTCACACTGCCCGGGTCCTGGCCACTGGTCCAAGGGGCTCTGCGTTTTAATTTAATTTTAAATGAAGCTTCTTAAACCTTATTTACTTTACATACAACAATAGTTTAGTTATATATTATAGACTTATAGAACGAGACCTTCTAAAAACGTTAAAATGTATGACTGGCACACGAAACCTTAAAGTGGAGTGAATAAATGAAGACTTGGCACACTACTTCTGAAAGGTTGCCGATCCCTGTAGTGACTATATTGTTCTCTAGGGCTCATTTCCAGAAGATACAAGCCCTAATAGTACTCCAGCCAACAGAGACTCTCATTTACCTTAAGTGACAGAGGTTTGTGCTTTGGGATCATAAAATCCTTGATGACTGGGAGGGCTGTGCAGTCATGAGGTGTAGAATAGCTGACAAGCATGAAGTCCCATGCAGCCATAGAATCATTACAAACAATGTGGAAGGTTGTCTAATTCCTGAATAGGGAAAAATGGATAATAATTGATCAATATCTAGAGACTTTTAGGGCTTTGGGTTAACCTTCTTAAAACAATTCAGTTTCAGAAGCTGACAGTACCACTATATTACAGACTATTTAGTGTGAATGAAAGTGTGACACTAAGCTCCCCTGTATTCACACCCGACACACTATTATAATAATCGCTGTACAAAATATGCCTTATGAGGTATTATTTGAAAACTAATAGCTTGCTGATCATGAATATTCTTGTAAATCTATGTACACAGTGAGTATTAAGAGTTACAAATATACGCTGGAATTATGACTAAGGTGTGTTTAAACCAGGCATGGCAGGGGGAGTTGGTAAATAGGTCTACCTTAGACAAAGGAATGCGTATTTGATTCTCTGACCAGCCCAGTCTTCAGGCAAAGCCAGTGAAGGTCCATTTTTATGTATTAGGTAAACAAAGCTATTAAGCTTAAAAAGTGGAGGAAGGAAGAACATGGAGCCTCCTTCACCACCAACTCCATGTCGCCTTCCTCACAGCTTGAATAAACTTTCCTTTGAGGGGTAACTCTGGGAAGAATCCATTTCAAAGGTTTACTGCTCTATAAAGACAGGTGTGGGGGGCTTAAGTGATAAGCAATTGAATCAACTGACTGTGTCCAATATTACTGTATTATAAAAATGTATCAAGAGATCTTTTCTGAAAGCTAACACAACACTGGTGATTAATATTGTGAAATGTATGTATTAACACTATATGAGGAAATATGGATACTTATAATATTTAAGTTTTAAAGTCTGTGGCCAAACAGGGAAAAACAGGTTCCCCCCAAGACAGGAGAGAGGGCAGTTATTTACCGTCTCCAATGTAAATTAAGGATGGTGGAATCAAAACAATGGGACCCCATTTACATACAGGGGGATGGGAAGCCCACACGGAGGGAAGAGCAACCTGAGCTCATCCTGCCTCTTGAAACATTGGAAGATATATGCAAAGACAGAAGCCATCTTTGGTGTCCATCACTAGACAGACACATGGGAACAGAGCTCTTGCAAGCTGAGGAAGATGCATCTTGCAATCTAGGGTGGGGGTGAGAGGTTGAAGTCTCTGGAGACTGAATATAGGTGACAAACCTGCTTAGGCAAAGATTTTTCAACTAGGAAGACAAACAAAGCCAGCCTCTTATACTTCTTTGTAAGGTCCTGACTGAGGGAAAGTCAGTCATGGCTGGGAAGAAGAAAGATGGGGGGGTAGGGGGGAGTGAGAAAAATCATCTTGAGCAAAGCCTGTACCTTGCCAGATTAAGTTTTAGACTTTTAGATGTGTTTTCTCGTTTATTTGCTTGTAACTATTTCTAACTTTATTTCTTGTACTTGAACTTACTTAAAATCCTCTTCTTTTGTTCATCAACTCGTTTCACCATTAATCCAAACCAGCAATGCTGTGTTTGAATTAAAGTGAATGTTAACACCAATTAATTTAGCAAGTGGTTTGGGATTGTCTCTTTAAAGGAAAAAGTGGACTCTATTATTCTTCTGAATGTTGCAGGAGAGGGCTGAACATTTCAGAGCACATGGCTTTGGGGAAGTTTGGGACTGGAGGTCTGTTGGGGTCATCTGCTAATCTTAACCAAGTCTGGGAAAGACAAAAGTGTGGCTGTGATAACTGCTGGCTGGCTGTTGGGTTCAAAGTGGTTGAATCACTGCTGTATATCGCACAAAGCATATGCTGTCTGCATGCGTGTTTCCCAGGCTGGGAGCCAAAAGAAGCAGAAGCATTTTGGGGAACTCAGGGTTATAATATAAACAGTGACACAATCTCGCACTGGTCTGAACTGCACCCCAGAGCATGACAGGGAGAGAAAAAGAAAAGGGATATCTCGATGCACAGTAAGGGACACCTGGTAACCTTGATGCACAGGGATTTGGGATTAGGTTCTTGTAGCCCATGTGATTAAGGGAGAGAGGTGCTGGTGAACCCCCATGCTTCACCCCATCATCATCTTTATATGTCTCCAGTTTGCATTAATAGGGATTAGACACATACATCCTTGTACCTCAAGATTAGGCTATCGTTTGAGACAAGTGATATTAGCCAGACAAGCTCTCAGATCTGTTACAATTACAAATAAAGTGTGATCAGCCATGTTAGAGATTAGGGCTGACATTTTCACAGAAGCCTACAGAAGTTAAGTGTCCAGCTCCTATTGAATTTCAACAGAACTTGGGTATCTCCCCCTTAGGGTCCTTTCAAAATCATAGCTTAGATTTTTCTTTAAACCCAAGATGTTCCAATTTTGTCACTGGAATTCATGCTGGGTGACAAGAACCCTTTAAAAGTGACCTTGCAAGTGTAACTACTTTGTAAACCATGAATTAGAACATTGAATTTATTTACAGCTGGTGAGTAAAATTAGGACAGCAGTAAAAAGGTTAGAACAATGACATTTAATGTTACTCCAGTTTTTTTCCTACCACAACAATGTGTATTTTCATATACATTATATTTAATAAAATGTACTGATATGGAAATAGGAAGCCATGGGTTTAGTTCTATTTACAGATTTTAATTGAAACATTTTTCTTAACAACATTGAAAAATAGAAACTTAAAGTTCTTTTAATTGTGTTTTCAGCCAGTTAGTGGTAAACAAACACATGCCTTGAAGTTAAACTTCCTCTAACACTTGGTCAGTTGACAGTTTCTAACTAAAGTGTGTATCTCTGTTTTGTTCAAAAAATACATACGAATGTCTGTCATTTCTGATACAAAATTCTACACTATCGTCAATAAATAAATAATAAAGAGATTTTTAAAAGTATGAAATGTAAACTTTGTTGTCCTTCCAACATACAGGATTTTGTTTTTCAATTTCTTGAAACATTACAGTGGTCTTGAAGGAAATTATAACACAGAGACATTTCCCAGCACAGTTTACACTTACTACCATACTGTATCTAGCTATCCATTATGAAGATATCCTCATTTCCTAATGGAAATCATGACGACTTTTAGTGCTCTCCAGAGAACACCATCTATACAGGAAAGGTGGGAACTAGTACCAAAACGACATGCAAAGAACATCAAAACCTACCAACAAGCTCCACAAGAACATTAACATGCCAATGAAGGTGTTGACACCTCATTCTGAAATAAAGTCATTACAAAAATACCAGTTTATGCATGATACCTAGGTAATGAACAAAAGGACTCTAAGCAGAACAATGATGGACTTTACTCTCTTATGGGGCTCTATTGTCCTTGGAGGTCCCAACTCAGAAAAACAATTGAGCATATGCTTAAAGTAAATGGGACTTAAGCACATATGTAAAGTTAGGTGGTTTGCTGAATCAGGGCCTATATATGTGTGGGGAGTTACGTGTGTCAATCTCTGCCCTGCCCCCAAGATGACAACAAGACCCCTTTTACTTTGGGGTTACTCTGCACAATCACAAACAAACAGATTTTTTTTTTTTTTGGTCACATCTAATATAGCCAACAAACTCGGAATGAACCTGGTTTGCAATGAATGCCTTTTGTGAGCTACAGTACGCTACTGTCCTGATTTCAAAACCAAGATGTCAAATATGTTTAGGCACAGTACAATTTAATAACCAGTCACCACTGATTGCTTTGCAATCTAGACTCTACAGGGTAGAAATTAGCTTCCTGAGCTAGAGCAGTGATTTCTTGTCACAGCTGGTGACTTGATCATCCATCAGCTTTCATACAATTAAGCAGCAGTAGTAAAGAAGTGGTACAGTACAACATTCTATCTCCTTCACTTATTGTTTAAACATTTACAAATCTCCAGGAAATGATGGTACTCTGTTAGGGTGAAATTCACTGCTGTGGAGAGTGCTAGCACAAGGCCTGTGCGCTGTTTATGTTTCTTTTAAACCTTATTTTGAGAGTGCAATAATGGTACCTTCTGTGTTTAATATATATATATTTAAAAACAACAACATTTCAAATACCACCATAACAATCCTAAAGAAAATCAGAGATCTTCTTACCTGGTAAGTGTTCATTCATGTCATGTTTATACACCACTTTGTGGGGCAATAGGCACAAAATTCCTATGGGGACGTTTACAGAAAGCCTTCAAACATACAATCAGTGCCCTCTTCATTTAAATTAAACATTACAGTAACTGGAGTAAGTGCAACAACCTATATGGTTTGTTTACCTTTCAGCTTGGAGCACAAGTTACGACTATGTTACTTCAGAAACCCTGAAAACTATAATGAAGTTCCAAACAGAGACAGAGATCTGCTCTCAAAACTGGGATTCAATTTTCAGCAAGGATTATCAAGGCACATAGATTTTCCTGTTTGCTTTGATAACCCCCTTGCACATGAAGAACAAGCAGTAGTTTCATATAAAAGGAATAAGGATTTCTAGACAGCTTCTGCAGACACCTATTGCAGTGAACTCAGATTAAAGTGAAACATTGGTGCATTTTCCTCTAAGGTTCATCGAACAATTGCAGATCTAGTCGGACTACGATCTCTCCTGTTGGGACTTCGTGCAGGAGGAGACACTTTGTAACTGGTCCCTTTGAGCCCTGATCCTTCTTAATGTCCGCCACACGGATTTCAGTTCGGCCCAAAAAGTCTGAAACACAAAAATCAGCATATTCAGAGTGAAATACATTTTCACTTTCCACTTTATTTTCTGGCAAAATGTTACTTCAAAGAAGGCAGTAGCTTCCATCTGCATTGGGAATATACGGAGAAAATATGCCCTCTTTCAACAACAGTTTTATGGCTAATATAGGTAAAGCCTTAAAATCTCTTGAATCTAAAACTGGCTTTTCTAATTTGCTTTTATATTCCATCTACCTTTTTTTTTAATGAATACATTTTAATCAAAAACATCAGGTAAAAGTACAAGAAACAAAAGGGATATTCAATTAAATTAAAAGGTGACAAATTCAAAGCTGACAAGTGAATATTTTTTCACACAATGCATAATTAGACTGTGGAACTCATTGCCACAGGAATCCATTGAGGCCAAGAATTTAGCAAGTTTTTAAAAATATTGGACATCTATATTGATATAAAGAATATCCAGCATTATCATGGTTAATGATGATAAACATTTTGGAAGGGATATTAAACCTTGTGCTTCCAAGCTTAAGCCTATTTCTAACTACTAGTGATCAGGATGAGATCTAATATTGGGGGGCAGATTACCCCACATGTGCCTGCTGTGAGTTTCTTATACCTTCCTCTGAAGCATATGATACTGGGCATTGTCAAAGACAGGATACGGGACTAGATGGACCACAGGTCTGATCCAGTCTGGCAATGCCTGCATTCTTATATTACAATCCAAAAATCATACGTGCCAAACAAAACACCAAAAATGTTAAACCACTGGACTGGATCATCCATATCATTCATGGGGTCAGTAATTACAAGTATGTAACCCTTAAATCACACCAAAAAAAAATAAAAAATGAAGCCAACAGTTGTGAAAGGGGAGAAGAACATATCATCCAGGTGAAATATTATTTTAGGGTGAAATCCACCTCAGTTCAGTGAAAAGGGGCCAGCACCAGGACAATGCACCACTTAAGGACATGTCTACACTACAGTGGCACAGCTACAGCACTGCAGCTGTGCCACTGTCACACTGTAGCTTTAAACATGCCCTTAGGTAGGCATACACATGCTGGCACAGCTAAACACAGCAGTGAAGACACAGCAGCCCAGGCCCCAGTACAGGTTAAGACTGCGAGTGTGTACCCCAGTGTTCCAGGCAGGCTTGTTCAGTCGGTGCTGAAGCCCATGGTGCCGTGTCTTCACTGCTATTTTTAGCTGTGCTGTGCTAGCCAGATTAAAGCTGGTCCGGGTACGCGTACCCAACCTGCAATCACAGCTTTAACTGCCCTGGAGACATACCCTGAGAGGCAAGTCAGAGCTATAAACTGAGTGCTTCTATGCTGTTAAATGATTACGTCAGCACCCATGTAACGCCTAATAATTGGAAAGGTGGGGAGAAGGGAAAACATCACCAGAAGTGTAGCAGCTTCATACTTACCATCTGGGGAGAACTGATCCCTCTCAAACACAGTTATGCAGAGTACATCCTGCTCCAGATCTTTGATAAAGAATTGGCAGTTAGAGTTCCATTTAGGGTTGAGAGTGTCCTGCATAGTCTTGGTGATGTGACACTGAGAGCCCATTGTCACCTCACAGTATGGGTTACTCTTTCCTGAAAGGAATAAAGCAGATGCAGGGGGGTGATCACATTTTGATGGGCATGGATTTAACATCCTTCTAAATACCCTCTACCTTCCATTACCATCTAATTAGGAAAAGGCTGCTGGGCTGCCACTACTTTAACGAACAAAGAGCGTCTCTGGGAGCCCGTCCTGAGATTAGGGTGACCAGACAGCAAGTGTGAAAAATCGGGACAGGGGGTGGAGGGTAATAGGAGCCTATATAAGAAAAAGACCCAAAAATCGGGACTGTCCCTATAAAAATCGGGACATCTGGTCACTCTACCTGAGATGCATAACCCTGGGGGCCCATCCAGAGCACCCTCAGCTCCTTGTGATTTCAGCACCTTGCGGGATCGAGTCTTGGGTGAGTGACACTAAGAAAGCTTGTAAAAAAATACTTAAATACATGACAACTGTCCAAGTTTCGCTGTCCTGCAAGTAACTGTTTCTGTGAATATTAGGTTCATTAAAACCGCTTCATTTCACAAAAATCTACATTTTGGGCCTTCATTTTCTTTAGCATTAGACATCCAGGGGAAGCATCCTTCTTTATAACACACGCTAGGAAAATCAGTAAGGTCCTTACCATGTGACCTGCAGGGTTTTAGTTCAATGCCTTCCACAATGTTCACCATCAACCTTCCAATGCCTGTTGCCCTTTGGGAGCGAACTGTGGAGGGATGCGGGGGGGGGGGGGGGGGGGGGGGGGGGGGAGGAGAGTAGAGGAATGACAAAATTCATTAGTATGCACCTGGCTTTTGACACTTCCAGGAAAGACTACAGGCATCGTATCCAGGGCCGGCGCAACCTATTAGGCGACCTAGGCGGTCGCCTAGGACACTAAGATTTGGGGGGCGCTGGCACCCCGGTCGGCGGCGGCATTTTGGGAGCGGGACCTTCCGCCGCCCTGGCAGCGCTCCTGGTGGGGGGGCGCGGGGAGGGCCGCCCACAGTAATGGGTGGGGGGGCGCACAGGGGAACCGCTCCCCGCCCCAGATCACCTCCACTCTGCCTCCTCCGCTGAGCACACAGCCCCTGCTCTAATTCTCCTCCAATCGGCGCCGCAAGCCTGGGAGGGGAGGAGAATTAGAGCGGCGCCGGCATGCTCAGCGGAGGAGGCGGAGCGAAGGTGAGCTGGGGCGGGCTCCCCGGGCAGGGTTGGCTGCCACGGGGGGAGGCTCCCCGGGTGGGGTTAGCTGCCGTGAAGGGGGGCTCCCCGGGCGGGGTTAGCTGCAGGGGGGGGGTAGCTGCAGAGCGGGGGGTCTCCCCGGGTGGGGGGGTGGCGGGCGGGGTTAGCTGCCGCGGGGGGGCTCCTCTGGTGGGAGGGGCAGGTGGGCGGGGTTAGCTGGGGGGGGGCAAGGTGGAAGTTTCGCCTAGGGCGCGAAACTTCCTTGCACCGGCCCGGATCGTATCCCACACTGTACCTAAGTAGGCCTTTTCCCTCTTCTTCTTTTCAGTCTCTATGTAAAGTTCAGAAGCAGCTTTAATTTTCTGAACCCAGGCAGTCCTTCGGAAAGAAAAGACAAAAAGTTACCCCACAGCATTATGATTACTATTTTATTTCTCTTTAGCACTACACAGCATACAAAAATAAAGACAGTCCCTGCTCCAGAGCCCTCACAATCTACAGGTCTGGGCCTATACTGGTATATGCTAGATTGGAGCCCTGCACCTGTGAGTCAATGCGACTCTGAAGAGGTGTAAAGGTCTATACGTAAGAAGGCCTAAGAGGCAGAATCACAATGGCCAGGACACAGTGGGAAATCAAGAGTTGGGGATAACTTTTCCCTCCCATTCCTCCTGCATTACTACAATAAACTAACTGGGCATTACCAAATCTCTGGGGGCCAGAGGCTCAGCTAGTGTAAATCAGTGTAGCTCTACTGACTTCACTGGTGCGTCGCTGTGTTATGCCAGCTGAAAAACTGGCCTGTGGAGTTTTTAGAAGGGATGTTCAAGAGGAGAAGATGGTGGCTTTGTAAACCAGGATGGGGAGGTCATTTCACTCATAGGGACCTAGCCTGGAAAAATGCACAGAGAAAAGAGTGGGAAGAAAGAAACAGAGAGAGCATCAAGGCTGGTGTTATGGGCAGAGTTCAGGAGCAGTACCATGATATCTAAGAAAGTCTGTGGTGTAGGCAAATGGGGGCTCCAGGCATGTATCAAGTGTAGAATTTAGCCTTAGGTTTTGCAGTTCTAAATATTTACAAGCAAAGATTAAATTGTTGGCCAAATTCATCATTTACTGAT
Organism: Platysternon megacephalum; assembly: GCA_003942145.1. Taxonomy (NCBI): domain Eukaryota; kingdom Metazoa; phylum Chordata; order Testudines; family Platysternidae; genus Platysternon; species Platysternon megacephalum. The sequence continues at coordinate 2,866,787 of QXTE01000093.1, read as the reverse complement.
GCTAATGCAGTATTTCAGTTGCTGTTAATAAAAACCCAAACCTCTAGGTGTCAGTGATCTTAAGTGTTAAAATGTTGCTTTTTGCATCATCTGCACAATGCAAAATCACTCAGCTGGTAGTACCATTCAAATTTGGTAGAAAATATATTCAGAGTGCTGAGATATTGGCTGGCTGCACTAACCACTCCAATACAGAATATGCAACTGTTGTGACGGATCACTATGTGAAACATGGGGCCTGATCCCCAACTAGTGTAAACGTGTATTGTTCTATTAAAGTCAATACAGCTAGGTCAATTTTCATCCGCTGAGGATCTGGCCCACTCTGTTAATTTACTCTATGGTATGGAAATGGAGATTCAGAAAACACCTAGGAGAACTACTGTGATCCTGCTATGGTATGGACTTTTATGAACAATTTTTAAGCCTAGAAATCACAATTCTATATCATGTAATTCCTGTCTGTTTTCCCTCCTAGGAGGTCCCCCTCTTAGTTCCAGGAGTCCCTCGTTTGCCTCCCCTTTCTGTCCCACTCCCCTTCCTGCACAGGTCCTGTCCTGTGGCAACAGAGAAGGGATGTGCCTTGCTCCTCTGGAGTCCCGCTCAGTGCAACTCCATGCATTCACCAGAGCTGGTTGCTAGGGAGTGAGGTCAGGTATCCACTCCTTCCAGGCCCTGAGGGTGACAGCTCCACAACACCCCCTGCTTGGGCCGCTGGGGAGCAAGGGATGTTTTACCCAGGTTTATATGCATTCAAATCTTTACAAATGATGCCTTTACAAGCAAGAATCATACTGAGCCTGTACTCAGGGCCACACCACACCGCCTCTTGTCTTATTGCCCCATCAGCTTGTGCAGGACTGAGGCTTTCACTTTTTAACAAAAGTTACTTTTCTAGTCCTTATGTTTGGTGACCTGATGCAGTGGTGTCTTCTTGAGTTTGCAGACAGACAGACTGAAACAAAAGTATCAGGAGAGGTGGAACCCCCCCTCACTTGTCTCACTTCATTTGTTAACTCTGAAGCAGAATGACATCAAATTGAGTTTTCCCTTTGTTAACCATTTCCCTAGTGGTCTGGGTCAAGTTAGAGAAGGGTATATCACTTTTTAATCTGATTCCCATTTTCAAATAATTATAATTACCACAGCATTCACCATACTAAGTACAGGGAATACTAGAGACACCTGGGTAATGTTACCTACTTGCAAAGACATTTATAAAGATTTTCATGGTGATTGTCGTGTGCACATGCACATGAACATATACATCAAAATCTTTACAGTCAGCAGTGAGGAGGCTGCAGTGACTTACCTTTCATTTATGCTTTCTGCACGAAGCGTGTAGACTCTATCAATGTGGGAGATATGGAAGATGGGCTCATCTCCAGAAGGGTCTGTGGGTAATTTTACTAGTACCTCATTTAGAAAAATGGGCTGTGAAATATTAGGCAAAGCTAGAGTAATACAGCACTATATCTGAACACACTGGAATGCTCAACACAATACAGACTGTTTTTGTTTGTGCCCAGAATATCCCCTCTCGCCCCCCGCTTTTTAAACTCCCTTCTTCAAAGGGCTTGTGTCTCATTCACCCTTTCTCTTGCCAAAGACAGCTCCCTCCAGATCCTGTGAACGCTTCTACTTGAGTCAGGGAGTCACAGCGTGTTTCAAAGTTCTCCCTTCCCACAAGCAGCACACTGCCCTCTGCATCACTTCCCTCTTTCTGTAGCTGGAAAGTCAGCTAATAGGATGCTCAGAAGCGCCTTCCTTTATACAGATCAAGCTTACAACCTGTCCAGCACCAGCACCACAGGACCAGGGGTGGCTCTAGCTTTTTTGCCGCCCCAAGCACGGCAGTCAGGCAGCCTTCGGCGGCTTGCCTGCAGGAGGTCCCCGGTCCCGCGGATTCGGCGGCTTGCCTGCGGGAGGTCTGCCGGTCCCGCGGCTTCGGCGTACCCGCCGCCGAATTGCCACCGGATCCGCGGGACCGGCGGACCTCCCGCAGGCAAGCCACCGAAGGCTGCCTGACTGCCGCCCTCGCAGGGACCGGCAGGGCGCCCACCCCCCCGCGGCTTCCCGCCCCAGGCACGGGCTTGGAGCGCTGGTGCCTGGAGCCGCCGCTGCACAGGACTGGAGTCCCAAGTGTGCTTGACAGCCTCTTTCTTTCTTATACAGCAAGAGACAGTGCCATTGCCCACACCGCCAAGTGGGGAACTGCCACCTTCCTGACCTGTTAAAACACCAAGAGCTTGGCTACCATAAAAGCGGTACTTACAGTTTTATACATTTTATACTGCAGATTAGACTTGGGGCTGAAGACCTTGTCTGTACCAGAGGAACCAAGAGGCTTTATGATCTGAGTCAGCAGGAGGAAATCATTGAACAGAAAACCATACAGTTCCTTGTTGCTCTTGGCTTTGTAGAGTTTCCCACTGTGCAGAAACTTGCGTGGTCCCAAGCAGTTTGTAACAGAATTAAAGACGAGTTGCTGAGAAAAGAAGAACAACAATGCAATGTACAAAATCAAACCATCGAGGCTCCCCTGGAAGAGATCAAATATAAGTTTGAGTTCGGACACGTGCTTCAGCTCATTTCAAAGGGATGATGGGTAATGCCTCAGTCTCACAGTACGAGCAACACAAGGCATAGAAAGGTGATAGAAAAATAACTTAATTTGAGGATAGGTCCATCAATGGCTATTAGCCAGGATGGGCAGGGATGGTGTCTCTAGACTCTGTTTGCCAGAAGCTGGGAATGGGTGACTTGATGATTACCTGTTCTGTTCATGCCCTCTGGGGCACCTGGCATTGGCCACTGTCTGAAGACAGGATACTGGGCTAGATGGACCTTTGGTCTGACCCAGTATGGCCGTTCTTATGTTGATCTGGGGCTCTTCAGTCTGACTGGGCCAGCACATGATGAGGGCAAGGAAGACAAAAGCACTTGGGCCTCTTTTTGATCTTTCCTGCTGCATACTGGTATCTCTGTGGGGGAGGGAACAAAGCTGATGGCTCTTTCCTGATTGGTGGTTGTAACGCACATGGAGTCAATGGGTCTCCCTATTGGCTGATCCATCTCCACAGCGGCTGTAAGAGTTAGCATGTGTGTGTGTTGGGGGGCATATGGTCTTGCTCCTGTGTTTGGATTTCACCCTCTAGTTCATACCCAGGGGCTTCTGGATAACCATGGTGCTACTTCTTTTTGTGTTCATGACGCTTGGTTTAGCGGGTTATCTGCTAGTCAGTGGCTATGGGGAGGAGTTTGGATTAATTGCACATTATCCACTAGCTCTTATAAAAAACGGTTACTCACCTTCTCATAAGTGTTGTTCTTCGAGATGTGTTGCTCATGTCCATTCCAATTAGGTGCGCGCACGCTGCGTACACGGTCGTCGGAAAGTTTTCCCTTAGCAGCTCCTGTCGGGTCGGCTGTGGAGCCTCCTGGAGTGGCGCCTTCATGGCGCTCAATATATGACCCTGCTGACCCGACCCCCCGTCAGTTCCTTCTTGCCGGTTACTCTGACAGAGGGGAAGGCAGGTGGGTTTGGAATGGACATGAGCAACACATCTCGAAGAACAACAGTTACGAGAAGGTGAGTAACCGTTTTTTCTTCTTCAAGTGATTGCTCATATCGATTCCAGTTAGGTGACTCCCAAGTTCTACCCCGGAGGTGAGGTCGAAGTTAAGGAATAGCTTATTGGAGCACCACTCTGCCAAAATCTGCATCATCTCTGGCATGCTGGATGATGGCGTAATGGGAGGTGAACGTATGCACCGAGGACCAAGTTGCTGCCCTGCAGTTTTCTTGAATCAGGGCCTGGGCCAGGAACATTGCTGATGAGGCTTGTGCCCTTGTGGAATGTGCCTTAATAGCCAGAGCTGGGACCTTGGCCAGCTCGTAACAAGTGTGGATGCAGGCTGTAATCCAGGAAGATATTCTTTGAGATGAGACCGGGAGACCTTTCATCTGGTCTGCCACCGCTACGAACAGCTGGTTTGACTTCCTGAATGGCTTTGTGCGCTCAATGTAGAATGCTAGCACCTGCCAAACATCCAATGAGTGTAGCCTCTGCTCTTGGGTACTGTTGTGAGGCTTAGGATAAAAGATGTGTAGAAAAATGTCTTGCCTAGTATGGAATTGTGACATTACCTTAGGAAGAAAGGCTGGGTGAGGTCTTGGTTGCACCTTGTTCTTGTGGAAGACTGTGTATGGAGGATCAGAGGTAAGGGTCTTTAACTCCAACACCCTCCTAGCTCATGTGATCGCCACCAGGAAAGCTATCTTCCATGACAGATAGAGAAGGGAGCAAGTCGCCAACGGTTCAAATGGGGTCCCCATTAGTCTGGAGAGGACCAGGTTAAGGTCCCATGCAGGAACAGGCTGTCTAACCTGTGGATGTAGCCGTTCCAGACCCTTAAAGAAACGTTCTACCATAGGATTAGCAAATAGAGAATGCCCAGACACTCCCGGATGGAAGGCTGAGATGGCTGCAAGGTGTACCTTGACGGATGACATTGCCAGGCCTTGTTGATTGAGGTGCAGAAGACGCCTGGAGTGGAGGTGTGTGTTGCTGGGCATACCAGCAAGTGAACCTCTTCCACTTGGCTAGATAAGTGGCCCTGGTGGATGGTTTCCTGCTGCTGAGTAGAACTTCCCTTACCGGCTCAGAGCACAGGAGCTCCATTGGGTTTAATCATGAAGCTTCTAGGCCATGAGATGGAGGGACTGGAGGTCAGATTGGTGAAGGCAACCGTGGTCCTGAGTGTTCAGATCGGGGTAGAGTGGTAACACGATCGGGGTGTCCACTGATAGCTCCAGAAGTGTGGTGTACCAATGTTGACGAGGCCATGCTAGGGCCAGCAGAATTACCTGCGTTTTGTCTCTGCGGATTTTGAGCAGCACCTTGTGCAGGAGTGGGACTGGTGGGAAGGCATACATGAGTCGGTCTCCCCAAGGTAGCAGGAACATGTTCTTGATTCCACCCGGGCTGTGTTTCTGGAAGGAGCAGAACATTGGGCACTTTCTGTTGCTCCGGGTAGCAAAGAGATCGACCTGGGGAAACCCCCCACCTTTGGAAGATGGAATGAAGGACATCCGTACAGATGGACCACTCATGGTTGCAGAACGATCTGCTGAGGTGATCCGCTAGCTCGTTTTGCACTCCTGGGAGATAGGACATCTCCAGGTGAATGGAGTGGGCTATGCAGAACTCCCATAGCTGAAGGGCTTCCCGACATAGGGGGGAGGAACAGGCTCCACCCTGCTTGTTGATGTAAAACATGGCAGTGGTGTTGTCTGTCATCACTGCTATGCACTGACCTTGCAGCCGAGACTGGAAAGTTTGGCATGCTAATCACACTGCTCTGAGCTCCCTGATATTGATATGGAGGGAGAGCTCGTCCTGCGACCACAGGCCTTGTGTCCGGAGATCTCCCAGATGCGCCCCCCAACCCAGAGCTGACACGTCCATTACTAGTGACAAGGAGGGCTGTGAGCTGTTGAAGGGGACACCTTCGCATACCATCTGAGGGTTGAGCCACCAATGTAGGGACTCCAGAATGTGTCCTGGCACCGTCACCACCGAGACCAGCCTGTCACGTCCTGGGCGGTATACCAACGTGAGTCACGCTTGAAGGGGCCTGAGCCTCAGTCTGGCATGCCGGACCACGTAAGTGCAGGCTGCCATGTGGCCAAGGAGACTCAGGCATCCCCTTGCGGTGGTGGTCGGGTACCGCCTGAGGCTTTGGATAATGTCTATCATGGCTTGGAATCGGATCTCTGGCAGGAATGCCCTTGCCTGTACCAAGTTCAGCACCGCTCCGATGAACTCTATTCTTTGGGTCGGTGATAAGGTTGACTTGTTCACGTTGAGGAGTCCCAGTCTCTCGAAAGTGGATCTGACCATGCGGACCTGAGATTCCACTTGCTCCCTGGTACGCCCCCTGAGCAGCCAGTCATCTAGGTATGGGTATACCTGCACCTGCCTCCTCCGGAGGAAGGCTGCTACGACTGACATGCACTTGGTGAACACTTGGGGGGCTGTCAACAAACTGAAGGGGAGGACCGTGAACTGATAGTGTTTGTGGTCGACTACAAACCACAGAAATCGTCTGTGCGCAGGCTAAATGGCTATGTGAAAGTACGAGTCTTTCATGTCGACGGCAGTGTACCAGTCTTCCGGATCCAAGGATGGGATAATAGAGCTCAGGGAGACCATGAAGAACTTCAACTTTACCATGAACTGGTTGAGCACTTGCAGGTCTAAAATGGGTCTGAGACCCCCCTTTGCCTTGGTGATTAGGAAATAGGGGGAGTAGAATCCCTTGCTCCTTAGATCCCGAGGAACCTCCTCCACGGCCCCTATGGCGAGGAGCGACTGCACCTCCTGGATAAGAAGTTGCTCATGAGAAGGGTCCCTGAAGAGGGATGGGGAAAGGGGGTGGGAGGGAGGGAAGGAGCAGAATGGGAGAGAATATCCCACTTCTACTGTGCAAAGAACCCAGTGGTCTGATGTTATTTGGGACCAAGCACAGTAGAAGTGGGACAGATGGGACAGAAAACAGGTAAGGATCTGATGGAGAGACAGGTGCGCCATCCTCAGTCGCATCTTCAAAAGGCCTGTTTAGAGCTTGATTAAGGTTTGGACCGGCCTTAGCCCTGCCCTAAAGGGGGGTTGGAAGGCTTGCGCCTGCCATTCCTGCCCCTTCGTCTATAGAAATCCTGCCTTGGCCAAGGAGAATATGGGCGCTGTTGTTGTGGTTGGGGCTTGAAGTGCTTGTGTTGGGTGGCCGGCATGTGTATTCCCAATGACTTCATGGTCGCCCTGGAGTCTTTCAAGCTGTGCAGCATGGAGTCTGTCTGCTTGGAGAACAGCCCCGCGCCCTCAAAGGGAAGGTCCTGCAGGGTTTGCTGCACTTCCGGGGGTAGCCTGAGGAGAGGGTACGGGCGGCCGAGTCCGCAGAGTCTAGGGACGCCCGCAGCGAGGTCTGCGCCACCACCTTCCCTTCCTTGAAAATGGTGGAGAATTTGGCCCTAGAGTCTGCAGGGATCAGCTCTTTAAACTTCAACATGGAGGCCCATGAGTTGAAGTTATATTTGCTGAGGACAGCTTGCTGGTTAGCTATCCTCAGCTGAAGGCTCCCAGTGGCATAGACCTTCCTATCAAAAAGGTCCATCCTTTTTGCCTCCTTAGATTTAGAGGCCAGCCCTTGCTGTCCCTGCGGCTCTTTCTTGTTAACCGCCAACATGACCAGAGAGCAGGGCTGCGGGTGTGAGAGCAGATTGGGGAGGGAGGGGAATAGCTCAGTGGTTTGAGCATTGGCCTGCTAAACCCAGGGTTGCGAGTTCAATCTTTGAGGGGGCCATTTAGGGATCTGGGGCAAAAATCTGTCTGGGGATTGGTCCTGCTTTGAGCAGCGGGTTGGACTAGATGACCTCCTAGGGTCCCTTCCAACCCTGATATTCTATGATTCTATGATATTCATAGCCCTCGGAAGAGACAAAGTATTTGCGTTCCACCCCCGTGGTGGTCGGCGGAATTGAGGTTAGGGTCTGCCACAGAGTCTTGATGTTGCTCTGAATTGTCTTGATTAATGGCAGAGCTACCCCGCGATGGATCTTCAGGAGTAAGAATGTCTATCAAGGGGTCCTTGGCATCGACCACTTCCTCTGCTTGCAACCCCATGTTGCGGGCAATCCACCTCAGAAGGTCCTGATGTGCCCTGTGGTCAAGGGCCCGAAGCAGAAGCCCCTGCCACAGCCTCATCAGGGGATGAAGACGAGGTGACCAGAGGAGAGAAACCGGGTCCTCCTGTCCCTCTGGCTCCCTGACCTCCTCTTGGTCAGTGCCTGCCCCTGTGGCGGTTACAGTCAAGGTGCCTGTAGCCTGACCCTGCAGCTGGTCCTGTGCTGGAGTCACCTCGGCAGCGGCCTGAGTCTGAGGGGGCAGATAGGTCAGGGTGGCCTCAGATCTCCGAGGTGTAGACCTGTCCCTGGCAGCGTGAGGTGGTCGGTGTTCCCAGGTGAACCCTGTGACGTTGTGCAGTCTATATGATTTTGTAAAAACATGATAAGTGAATATAATGTAACTGAAATATGCTTCATGCAAAAGGTATCATCACAAAGCTTATAATCTACTGAGAGTGATCATCCTATTTGTATAAATGTACCACTCTTGTATCTAAAACTAGAAGTATAAAATATAACTCTGAGGGCCCATTGTAATTATGCAAATTGTGGGCCATTGATGGTGGTTTGGAATCTTGATGACTCCCATTAACCAGAGCCATTGTCTGCAGATGGCTGTATTTACCTGTGAGTCTTCCTGTATATGTGTGTGCTGGCAAGTGAGTAATGCAGCCTTGCAGTGACATGTGATCATGTCACCTGAACTGGAATCCATCTTTAACCTGGTGCTTTTCCAGTGAGGGGTGGGGGAACCCAGAGGGACAAAGGATTCCCGCCTTATGCAAAAGATATATAAAGGGGTGGAAGAGAACAGAGAGGGAGAGGAGCCATCATGAAGAATCCCCTAGCTATCACCTGAGCTGGAACAAGAGCTGTACCAGGGGAAAGAATTGTGCCCAGGCCTGGAAGGTGTCCAGTCTGAGAAAAAACTTACTGAAGCATCTCTGAGGGTGAGATTATCTGTATTCAGTTTGATTAGACATAGATTTGCGCATTTTATTTTATTTTGCTGGGTAACTTACTTTGTTCTGTCTGTTACTACTTGGAATCACTTAAATCCTACTATCTGTATTTAATAAAATCACTTTCTACTTATTACTTAACTCAGAGTATGTATTAATACCTGGGGGAGCAAACAGCTGTGCATATCTCTCTATCAGTGTTATAGAGGGCGAACAATTTATGAGTTTACCCTGTATATGCTTTATACAGGGTAAAACGGATTTATCTGGGTTTAGACCCCATTGGGAATTGGGCATCTGAGTGCTAAGGGCAAGCAGACTTCTGTGAGTCGTTCTCAGGTAAACCTGCAGCTTTGGGACAGGTTATTCAGACTCTGGGTCTGTGTCTGGAGCAGATGGGTGTGTCTGGCTTCACCAAGACAGGGAGCTGAAACCACTGAGCTAGCAGGGAGAATAGAAACAGAAGTAGTCTTTGCACATCAGCTGGCAGCTCCCAAGGGGGTTTCTGTGATCCAACCCGTCACAAACCCCATGAAAGGGAGCCCTGGGCCTGATGGGAAGCCCAGGGAGTCCCAAATGGCCAGTGCGCTGGGGGCTGCCACTGCGGCTGCCAGCTCAGCTGCGTCTCCCTTTGCCGCCTCTTGGACCTATGCCAGGAATAATATGAGTCACTGTCAGAGTCCAAGGAAGTGGATCCTGATCATGATGACCAAGGTGGCGCTGAAGGGCCATGCGCAGGAGACCGGTGTTGAGCGGATGAGACGGGGGACCGGTGCCAGGTCGACCTTGCCAGAGACCGATGCCAGGAATTCAGCACTGGAGACCGGTGCTGAGTATCGAGCACCAGCAATCGAGGATGAGGGCCCGGTGCTGTGGGTGGGTGCCAGTCTGTTCTCAGAGCCAGGGATCGGTGTGGGTCCAGGGATCGGTGTGAGTCCGTCCTCAGTGCTGGAGAGGGGGAGCGTCGCGCCGGTGCCAGAGATACTCTTACGGAGCTCAGTGCCGGGGAGTGGTACCGCAGTGATAGTGACTGGGAGCGGTGCTGCGGCCGGTGCCGAGCCAGGGACTGTGATCGCCGCATCATAGCTAGCTTGCCTCTAGACGGTACTGGACGTATCGGAACTGCAGGCTTGTCCCTCAGAACCGGGGGCTGTGAAGCCATCATTTCAATTAAGTGTCTGGCGACTTCAAAAGTGTCCAGGGTGGCGGGTGGCTCTAACTCCTCCACCTGACACTGCCCTTGCAGAGAGTTGCTGCGTGCCGGACCCAACGGTCCCCTCTGCAGCACCGAAGTCAACGGCACCAACTCGTTTATTTTGGCAACAAGTCCGTTCTGGGGTGCGCCGGTGCATCCCCTGACAGTCCCGCGGCTTTCGGAGATGGTGAGCACCCCCTTTCGATCTTCCTATGCGGATTGCGGGGCACCGGCAAAGTCGAGCGGTGCTGGGCCGCTGCTCCTGGCTGTGGTGCCGGGAAGCGTGGGTGCCGAGGGTCTCTTGTACTAGAGTCCTTCCTCAGCACCATGTCACGTACCGATGCCAGAGCATTCCATACGGACGCGCTTGCTGCCGGGTCATGGTGGTCCGCAGCAGGCTGGGGATGCAGAGCAGATTCCATGAGAAGTTGCTTGAGGCGGAAATCTCGCTCCTTTTTAGTTCTCGGATGAAAAGCCCTACAAATTTGGCACCTCTCAGTCTGGTGCACTTCCCCCAGACACTTTAAGCAAGAGTTGTGGGGATCACTAATGGGCATAGGCTTGTTGCAAGCAACACAGGGCTTAAAGCCCTGGGCTCGCAGCATGCCCCAGAGCCCAAGGAGGGGTTAGGGATTGGGGAGAGATCCTGTTCCCAAACCTTACTGTCTAAACTATTTACTATGTAAACTAAAATGGGTAACTAGAACAATTAACTAGGGAGAAACGCTAAGGCAAGTCCTTGCTGAGCAAGCGAACACTGTTCAAGGGCCATCACGGATGGTAAGAAGGAACTGAAGGGGGGTTGGGTCAGCAGGGTCATATATTGAGCGCCATGAAAGCGCCACTCCAGGGGGCTCCACAGCTGACCCGATGGGAGCTGCTAAGGGAAAACTTTCTGACAACCGTGCATGCGGCACACGCACACCTAATTGGAAACGGTATGAGCAATCACTCAAAGTAGTAGTTTAGTTTCAGTTTTTCCTTTTGGTAATGTGTAACCGTTAGGCCTGTTTGCACTTGTTGGCATTCTGGTGTCTCAGGTTCCACCCCACCTCATGGGATCAGATGTTACATAGAGTGACTCCTTCCTCAGATTAGAAACAAGCCAATCTTTAGGAAGTGATGAAGGCATGACTGTGGGAGGGCCCAATCTCTCAGCACAAAAGGTGGGGTGCTTTCACCTTGATAGTTGTCAGCAACTGGCTAGCTGGTCTTTTGGGTGTGCCAGGGCAGGACCGTGGGGCTAGGGGAGCAGAAGGACACCCCTTCTTCCCTACTCTCATTTGCCGTTGGGCAATAGTTCTGCTTATTAAAACTGTGACCAACTGCACCACTTTTCTTAACTTGGCCTGTGGGTCTTTCCACTGTGATGGCAGAAAAACAACATCATGCGGCTCCCCATTTATTGCCCCTCAATGAGCTGAAATACATCTTTTCTGTTCATAAAAGATGATTTTTCAAATTGCCAGGACTGCAAACTCAATGTGGACTTTGAAAATCAAGCTATATTCTCTCCACCTCTTCTACCCTGACCAGGAATAGGGGTGCCACAACCAGAACTTTTAAAAAAGTTACTATTTTTATAGGACCTACAAAATCAAAATATTTTATCATGACATCATTGAAGAGACTTTAGCAGGACACCTGTAAAGTACCAGTTGGTGATGGACAAGACAAAGTGATTCCTCTCCGCAAAGTTTATAAATAGATTTGGTCAACATTTTTTGAATTTTCAAAGTTTATCACAAAAGATGCTTGCTGTTTTTCAACCAGCTCGATTTATAAAGCAATAGAGAATAGTGTAGTAGTCCTTCATAATGGAAGGACGTATATACTGTATCTTCAAGATAGCAGTATTACTATTGTAAAGTGCTATATAAATTGAAGTTACAGTTGAACAAAAATGGCAATATTTAAATCTGGCACCATTCCAAATACAGGAAACAAAAGCAATGCTTGCCAAATAGAAGAAAACAAAAAATCAATAGTGAAATGGATAGTTTGCATGAATGTAAGAGATACCCCATGGAGGGCAAAAAAAGAAAAAAGAAAAGATAAGAAAGATTAAATGATGACAATATTATTTTCATCTTTGGATGCAATAACATGTTCAAATCATTGTTTCGTCTTGGTTGGTGAATAAACATGAAACACGACCATGCTATGTACTTCAATATGTGTTACAATGTTTACCTCAGACAGGCCTTCACATTGAACGTGAGCCTGGATCCATTCCAGCCTGTCTGAATTTTCCTTCTCACGCACCCCTTCATTTACTTGGGAACACAATTCTTCCGCTTTCTCCAGAGCATGCTTCAAGTGACTGTGATCAGGGTGATTTTCAGGAGTGTTTTCTATTATCTACAGGTAAGTAAAACAGCTTAGTTTCTTTTGTTACCGTTGGCTGTAAATCCACCCATCTTGTCAGCTCGGCATTTTATTTTATTTCTTTATTTTTTTTAGAACTGGTCAAAATTTTCCAAATGTTAATGTTTTGGTTATTTTTTCCTCAAAAGTTAAAATTTCAGTGAAAAAACATATTCATTTTGTTTTTACAAAGAAATCATCCCATTTTGGCCAGTTCTATTGCTGACAAGTCTTTTAGCAACATTTTTCATGAAGGCTGCTGGCTGGGCGCCCAACTCTGAGGGCAGCATCGCTGCCAACAGCAGAACAGAAGTGAGGGTGGCATGGTATGGAGGGGTCCTCACTTTTGGGGGGCCCATAGTGGCCTTACAAGTGGGTGACATGGGCGACCGCCCAGGGCACCATGGGTGGGTGATTTTCTGTGTTCATCCCCACCCCCACCCCACCCAAAGCCACTTTAAGTCCCAAGCACCAGGGGCCCAGAATGGAGGAGGGGCAGGGCATTGGGCACCCTGGCTGAGGGTTCCTACCATACACTGGGCTCCAACTGCTGGTCCTGGCTGGGCTGGTGAGGGACGGGACTTCCTCTTACCCTGCAAGGGCCTCTTCTGGGGTCGGGTCAGACCCACCTCCAGGAACCTCCCCCGGCTGCAGGAAGCTCTGCGGCTGCTGGCTGGGAGCCCAGCTCTGAAGGCAGCACCGCCACCAGCAGCAGTGCAGAAGTAAGAGTGGCAAGGTATGGTATTGTCACCCTCACTTCTGCGTTGTTGCTGGCTGCGGTGCTTTCTTCAGAGCTGGGCGTCCATCCAGCATCCACCGCTTTCCAGCTGCCCAGCTCTGAAGGCAGCATAGAAGTAAAGGTGGCAATACCACAAACCCCCTACAATAGCCTTGCAACCCCCCAGAACCCTCTTTTGGGTTGAGATCCCCAGTTTGAGAAATGCTGGTTTCCCCCATGAAATCTGTATAGCATAGAGTAAAAGTACACAAAAGACCAGATGTCTTGGGGGAGACCCCAGATTTCATGGTCCGTGACACATTTTTCATGACCATGAATTTGGTAGGGCCCTAGAGCTGTATGTTCTGTTGTGATGGAGTGGATGAGGCCCAGAAGCCCCCTGTTGGAGGCCTCAGGGTGCTGCCACACCCCATCCCAGAGAGGAGCAGATGAGAAATCCGAGCATGGTTGTGGGGAAGCAGCCAATGAGAGAGGCTGCATGGAGCAGCCTAGCAGGGCCTAGCAGGGCCATATAAAAGGAACTGAGCCCGGGGAGCACCACAGGAAGGTAGTGTCTCTAGGGAGGAAGCCCTGGGGGTACGGCCCAATCCAGGGCTGGGACTACTTAAAGACTGAGCCCGGGGAGGGCTAGAGAGACACCAATCGAGGGGTACTGAGATAGGCCCCTGGTGCACTGTATACCCCAGAAGGGGTCTGTTTAATTCACATACAGACAGTGTGAGAGACTCGGCCGGAGGGCTGAATCACTGAAAAGCCACCTGAGAAACCACCGACAGCGGTCACCAGAACTGAAAGACTGCAGACACACCTGACCAGAAGGGGGCGCTCACGAGAGGTGGGTGCCACCCCATTACATCTGGTCATATACAGAGGAGGATTCAGGGCTGATGAAGGAATCTGACTTTTCAGACCAAATTCAGGCCTGGTATAATGTCTCTCTCCTAGATAAGTCTTGGGCCAAATTCAGTAGTAATGGTAATGTAAGTTAGACATCAGATGAAAGTTGGACCGAAAATGGATGTAAGTTGTAAAGTAATGTAACTTGCACAAAACTGGCTTCAGTGGCTGTGCAAAATGAATAACTGACAAGCCCAGGGAGAGGGGAGGCATGTACAGCAGGAAAAGCAGCTAGCAGGAGAGTGTAAGACAACTCAGTCCCTCCCCACTCCTTTACTGTATACCCACCACCCAGCTTTTGCTGCTAAACCCTCCCATTCCCTGGCATATAAATTACTCTCCTCCATCCATTATGCCAGTGTAAATACAGAATAACTCCACTGCAGTCAGCCAAGTTACTCATGATTTATCCCAGTGTAATTGAAATACAAATTTGGCCCATATTCCCCATCATACCAGATGTGTCTAGCCTCTTGAGAATAGCAAGAATGAACATGCATAGGGAAACTTAACTACAAATAAGCTACAAGCCAAGGGGCACTCTAAATACATTCCAGTATGTTTACAAAAAAAACGTACATTTTTAATGATTAGCGGGTATCTTGTTACCCTTTGCATAGGCTTTAGCAGAAAACTTGACAATGGCATTCCTTTACAGCGAGGATCCATTGCTAACCTCTGAAATATGAAAGGTAAGATGTTGTTAACCAGCTTGTTTATGACAGGGGAAGACAAATTCCTGGAAAAAGGTAAAAGATAAAATGGTAAGTCAATAAATGTGTCACATAAACCTGTTCTCAGTCAGAACAAGAAGTATGACAAACAAATTCAGAGCAATAGAATTTCTCATATTTTTACAAAATAGGGTAGAGTATGTAGGAGATGAGAGCAGCTTTATGATCCCAAGAGATATCTATATTCTCGGACTGTATAAACATTCTGATTGAAGTAAGCTTCCTTATTATGGGACAGGGCTTATGAATGATGACATTATTTATTAATGGGTTTGAATGGAAATCATTACAACATTATCTCCCATGTCATCATGTTGACTACAAAAAGACATTTCCACTATTTCTTTCTTCAAAAGAAAAAAGTGACATATACACTGGAAATTATGAGGATAGCTCAGTGGTTTGAGCATTGGCCTGCTAAACCCAGGGTTGTGAGTTCAATCCTTGAGGGGGCCACTTAGGGATCTGGGGCAAAAATCAGTAGTTGGTCCTGCTAGTGAAGGCAGGAGGCTGGACTTGATGACCTTTCAAGGTCCCTTACAGCTCTATGAGATAGGTATAGATTGCCTCCAAATGTAACCTGAGAAGTTTGACAGCTCAGGGAATAAAGCAGATAACATTTTTCAGATATTATATATTAAAAAGATTTACTAGATAATACAGTTCATGCCCCTGCCAAAGCACCCTTGTCCCCTACAGAACATTTTCTAGTGCTTTGCCAATTCCCTTTTTAAAATACTCAAGCAATGGGGCTTTCACCTTTTCCCTCAGCAGACTACTGCACAGCCCAATACATTGTACTGTCAGGACATTTCCCCTGGTATTTAATCTATATTTCCTCTTTTTTTAATGTAACTCCATTACTCTTAGTCAGATCCCCAGGTATCACACTGAATAATAATTCATCATGCAGTACTTCAAGTTTCACTCTCCAAATATTTATAGTCAGTCTGTGGCCTGGTCTACACTAAAAAGTTAGGTCAACCTAGCTACATCGCTCAGGAGTGTGAAAAATCCACCCCCACAAGTGACATAGTTAAGCCAACCTAAGTCCTTGTGTAGAAAGCGCTAGCTACCGCCTCTTGGGGAGGTGGATTACCTGCAGCACTCAGGCTGTGCCACTGTAGTGTTTCAAATGTAGACAAGCCCTTATTACATTCTTCTTTCCGCTGTCTCTTAGCCATCTATTCATACGCATTTCCTGACAGTGAATTCCTTAAGCTATAGAATACTCTTCCAAGGAAGTGGTGGAAGCCCCATCTCTCTTGACATTTAAAAACAGACTGGAGTAAACACTAGAAAAGTTCAAGTGGGAACAATCCTACCTTACCAGGGAGATGGGCTGGATGTCCCACTGTAATAAGCCTTTTCTACCTCAGAGGCAGCATGGTCTGATGGACAGGACACTAGACGGAATCAAGAGGCCAGAGTTCTGCCTATGAGCTGCTGTGTGACCTTGAGCAAAACACTATTTTTCTTTGCCTTTTTTTCTCCTCCCACCCTTTGTCCATCTTGCCCATTCATGGCAGTGACAGTTTCTTACTATGTATTTCTACAGCGCCTAGCACATTGGGGCCTTGATTTTAGCAGGGCCTCTTGGTGCTACTGTAATACTACTGCCACTTTAATAATTAATAATAATAAAAACTTCATCTTCTATGATGTTCTGACCAAATCTTGTTCCTCAGTGAACATTCGGGCCTAAAGATTCTTCACTTGTCCACAGCATAGCACTGTTTTGTAATCAGCAAAACGATTAGATACAGTTCAGAGGTAAGAAATTCACAATGGTTATTTTGTCTCTTACTTTAACAAACTCCTTGAACTCTGGGACTTCATCTGTTTTCTGCTGGATTAGTGCTGCCCCATTGAGCTGGCAGCTACAGAACCGGATGTAAGGTTGCATGTGTGGTAGCTGTGCGGTCAGTATGTCGCCAATCATTTTCACTGGCATCCTCTCCCCAGACATCTTTTTACGAACACGCAGTGCTCTAGACACAAAGCAAAAGATGCTAGGCATGTTTTGGGTGTAACTGGACCATTAATGGATTGTCACTGACCCCTGAAATAAACTAGCTGATGGTATATTTTTACAATATGGAATAAATCCTGTGCTGGTCTTCTGCTGTTCTGTAACCCTCTTCATTTCAAAAATGAACTATCATATAGAACTCTCAACCACCAGTCTATTTTCCTTCTTGTGGTCACCAAACTGCTGTTCAAAATTAACTTGAGGCAAATCCAGTTGAGAATGAATATATATATAAAAAAAAGCAATGCAATTTCCTTGTTTTGCTAACCTACAACGAGACCACACCCTCTAAAACATACAGTTCTGTTCAAAGCATTTTCTTCCCTTCATCATATCAGCCAAAATGCAGGGAAGTGGTACAGTTTAATGCCTGAAAGAAATCACACAAAGCCAGATCCTCCACTGGTGTGAACTGGAATACAGCCACTGAAGTCAAAGGAGCTAAGCTGATTTACACCAGCTACGAATTTGGCCAAAAATGGCTTAAATATTAAATAAAGACCACTATCTTAAATGACTTGGACAACAATATTTTAGCATCTTAGAGGTGTATCAAAAAGGAAACATATTCAGAAGGAGAAAGTCTGGTATAATATCAATGAATCTAAAGTATCAGTGAATCTAAAGTTTGTATCAACCATATAAAAGGTGGGACAGTTGAATTTGGGATATATGTCTTTGCATCCAAAGGCCTCTTCTGAGATTAAGTACTTCAAGAGTTTATATACTGTCATTTTAATATTTATCTGGACTAAACTTTAGTCCATGTACAGTATATGGAGTACGTATACAAGAAGCAATGCAAGTTGCTTCAGACAACATAGAAATAGTGCACATTAACTGGATTTAGATTGATTTCCAGGTTTGTCACTTAGGAGGAGAGTAATGTAAATATACTAGCATTACATTACACTGCATGCAAAACAAACTCATCATCCTGAAGTGAATAGTCGCCAAGAGATCCTGAAGGAAAACCCTTCACTGAGAAGTCCTGCGTGAGTGACTTTGATGATCGCATGTTGTTTTGAGTCTTGCAGAATTGGATCATAACCACCCACTACCATCAGCAAACTCTGACCAGTGGACCAATTGAGAAATAAGAAGGATGTTAGATTTAAATGAAACTGCCATTTTTTTATTGCCAGTATTTACATGAATATTTATGAATCTCAACGAGGGTGAAATGTGGCCAGGTCTACCAGCAAATGCAGATTTTCTTGATGAAAATAGTTGATGTCCCAATTCTGCAAAGCAGTTAAGCATGTGCTTAAGTCCATCCTTATTTAGCACATCACTTAAGCATGTGCTTAAAGTAAAGTATAAGCTTAGGTGTTTGCTGAATTCGAGCCTGAAGCTGAAAGTCTCCCTTTGTGGGCTAAAATGAATTCTTTTTCACAAATTTGCTCCAGGGGAATTTTTCCTCTTTTGCACAGAACTTTTACCATTTTCACAGCAAAATAGATTTATTTATTTAGGCAGTAAAATGACACTTTTCAACCTATGAATATGCACAAACTACTTGATTTTCTCAAAAAGGAATTCAAAGCCATAATATTATATTATATTCTTTGCAACCTGCTGCTCTTTTCACTGGTAGCAAATACGATTTTCATACAGTTAAATAATTAGGAGGGGATGGGAAAGGTCAATTATTTTATTGTTGATAAATATAGAAAAGCAACTTACTTCAGTAGTTTGATATTGCACATAATCAGCTCCTTCCAATTAACAAAAATCATAGCAACCTCTTTTTCTGTTAGCAGCTCAGACTCCATCAGTGGTTTCTGGAAGATCTACAGATGCAGAAAATGAAGCAATTTAGAAAGTGTACTGTTAAATCAATTCAAAGTGACAAAGCTTCTTGTTCATAATCTCCATGTAGAGGTCTGCGTACTTAATAACAATACATTTAATTTTCATTAGAACAGATTTCAAACATACTGTCGGCCTTAGAGCTCCATAATGTTTCCGGATAAGATGTTTGTGAACCGTGTATCACTTCACAAGGCATAATCTAAACTTGCATTAGTGATGTTAATTACAAGATGGCTTATTTCTGTTTTAATCTTGGGCATTTCCTTATACTAGTGGTCCCTTGCAAAATATCTCAGTAATAAATTACATAGAAGTCTACTTTGGCCTCTACTCCACAGACACCTGATTTATTACTGATTAGAGCTGGAAAAAATTTTTTTCCTGGCAAATAGAAAATTCACCAAAAAAATCATTTTGGGGAGTACTAAAACTATTCATGAATTTGTACTGAATTCGGCAAATAGTTTCAGCCAAAAGAAAAAAACCCCAAAAAACCCCATAAATATAAAAACATTTAATTTCACTTCAAAATGAAATGTCTATTTGAATCAACCTGAATGAAATTATTTCAGTTTTTCATTTTGGCAAGAAAAATTAACTGATTTTTTCCCCCCAGTTTTTTTGCTGCAGTCACAGAACTGAATAAATAATTATTCACTGATTTATTTTATTAATCTAACCACATATCAGGTTTGCATATCTTCACCATTTCGGCAAAGAAGGGCTCTCCCTCAGTTAAGAGGCTCACCTTAGATGTCTATCTGGCTTCCATTTTCCCTGCATGAAAGATGCACATAATAACTATTAAGAAACTGAATTTAGGCACAGAAAAGCAGATAACTAAGTGCCACTGTGGCTGTAGAATCTCTGTGCAATGAGTTAAACCTCTAAGTCTTAAGAGAATATATATGAGAAATAAACTTTTAGAATCAGGAGTGAAAAGACTGTACTAAAACAGAAGGTTTAAATGATGATGTCTCAGTGCTGGTAACAAGAGACTCACATGCTCATGAATACTAAAAACTCAAGTCAGATTATTCCTAGCAAGTCAGACAAGGCAGGAATTTTCAAACAAAAAACGACAACTTTGTATGATTAAGTTACTAGTCACTATTTTTTTAAAATGGGGGACTACAGTTAGGCTCCCAAATCCATGTTTAGGCATCTAAAATAAATGACCCGCTCTTCAAACATACTGAGCAACCAACAGTTCCCACTCAAGCGACTATGAGGTGCTCTGTGGTCAGCACTTTTGAAAATCAAGCCACTGTTTCTGTGCCTAAATGTGGATTTAGGAGCTTACTTTTCAGCTCTCCCTTTTGCAAACCTTGGCCATTCTTCTTACCTCTGTGACTAACTGCAGGTCATTTACATAGTTCTCTTCTGTTACGATCAGTTCATGGATGTATCCCTGCCTTTTCCTTTCAGTAGGCGTCAACATGTCCAGGAGGTGTAAGTCAGCACACCCTGGAAAACACAAAGGAGACAGAATTTAGTGAGGGCTATTTGGAAATAAATTAAAACTGTGATATTTCAGCTAATGCTTCACTAACAATAACAGCCACCTGTTCATTTAATTTATCATTCTCTCAACACGTAAGAGCATAAAATTGAAAATGTTTCATCTTTATTTACTTGAAAAATCAAAAGGCTTGAGTTGCCTCTAAAGCAAGGCTCAATTAAAAAAAAAAAATCACAGTCCTACTATTTATTTGTTCATCAACTCCACTGTCTTGAACCTAACAATTAATAAAACAAATGAATGAAAGCCTGGCTCAAACAAAAGCCTGCAGTCTGAGGATGACTGAACTAAAGCTTTGGTGAGCATTAAGAGAGAGCAGGTTTAAAGGACAGGGAGGCTAGAGCATCCAGGTGGATCTTAACTGCTGTGATAGGGAATACAATAAATACAATAGCGGTGAGAAGTATTCTCTCAAATAGCCATACACTGCAAGAGTCAACCCTCAGAGTTGGTACCGTTGAGAAGAGGCTCCATTTTAGGCTAAGTCTACACTAGAGAGCTTACAGTGGCACAGCTGTACCCCTGCAGCTGCCCTGCTGTAAGGTCTTCCATTCAGCCACGCTATGCCAGTGGGAGAGAGCTTTCCCATCGGCATCATTAAACCACCCCCAATAAGCAGCGGTAGCTATGTCAGCAGGAGAGCGTCTCCCACCAACATAGCATTGTCCACACCGGCACTTCTGTCAGTGTAACTTATGTCAGTCAGGGGGGTGCTTTTTTCACACCCCTGACAAAAGTTTTAACAAAAGTGGTAGCGTAGACAAAGCCTTACTCTGTTATTCTTTTCAAAGTGGACATTCTATCCAGTAGTGTTCTATTTTATTGTCTTCACTTTTCTTTTCAAAACTGACTATCCAAGTCTTTAGGGATCTGATCCAAAGACTACTGAGGTCAGTGGAGTGAGTGTGTGTGTGTGTGTCTTTCCATTTATAATGGAATACAAATTAAATACATTTAAAAACAAAAAAAGTAAACATTCTAGGCCACAAATGTCAAAATGGAAGGTTTCAATGTATTAAAATGCTTGGGTTTGATTTATCAAAATTGACCTGTTCCCATGGAAAGTTTCGATTTTGACAAAATGGCATTTTCTGACAGAAGAACTTCCTATTGCAAAATTTTTCATGGAGTTTAGAATGATCAAGGCTTTTTATTTATTTATTTGTTCACCAGCATCATCAATGATACCAACATACTTAGACCAGACTTTGAGGAGAGTATTGTTTTAGGTAAGGTGTTCTCATATTTTTCATAGTGTGAAGAACCACCTCTCCTCCTATTCTCAATCACATCACTTCCTTGTGGCAACTATAGAAATTGCTTCCATGTAAACGTAATACTAGGAGAGTATTTACTATATTTTTAGCTTTTTAAATGCAATTTAGTAGCTGGAAACAAGGAAAATTCAGCCCCCGTCACCAGCCAGGTTTCTATGGATCACTATTAAGTAGTCCATGAACCACAGTTTGGGAACCTCTGCTTTAGCCAACTCGTGCTCCCTCTGTTGGCTGATTAGCAGCAGAGCACACTCATGGGTTCTACATAAACAGTTTTTTAAATATTTACTGGAGTGGTAGATTTGAAAAACAAAAATTAGATATGAACAGTCAAGGGGGCATCCTGTAGGATTGTAGTAACTTTAAAGTAGATCATTTTGGGGGCCTAAACACACTGAAAATGGTCCTTTAAGATATTGCATATTGTAGTTCTTTAAATGAGATTCTTTAAACTTTTGTTGACAAAATGAAAAGGTAACATTAAGAATAATCAATGAACTCACGCACTGGCCTAGTGACAAAATATTAGAAACTCTTGGAGTTGTTCAAAAACCAAAAACTTCAATCCTGCTTTATAAATGGCTGCTTTCAGAGCAATTTTCCAGTACATACAGTACAGTACAACACAGGTCTAGTAACCAGTTTAGTTTTCTTACTGAGTTGCCAGCCTCAGCAAATACAAATACCGTACCTAAGTGTTTTGTTTTGTTTTTTTAAGACTGGAGAGATTTTCTCTTCAAATATGCTGATAACCTTGGTTTGAAGTGTTATTCCAACCACTAAAGTTTTATATGAAACATTTAAAATCGCAAAAAGGAACATTTTTTCAAATAGCTTGACAGATTGCCAATGGGAACTTTAAATAGGTCACTTTGAACTTCAACAATTAGTCTCCTTTTGAACATTTAATATTTGGGGGAAAACACCTGATTTCAATCAGAGCAGAATAAGTGGAAAAGACTTTTCCAATAGAGAGAGATTTTTTTAGGTGCAAAAAGATTAGGAACTTTCTCCTCTTGACATAAAAAAACAAGCAATGTTTGGGTTCCTTTTCAAACTAAAATGTGAGATGAAAGGGCTATAACTAGTTGTTGTTTTTTTAAATAAAAGTCTAAATTCCACTTCCAGCTGTAATAATATTATGAATTCAACCAACTAAAAGAGATCCTTCCTTGGGGGGCCATAAACTGCCTTGGATGAGCAGGTGCTGCCGCCACTGACAAATGGAAAGCATCTATCTCAAAAACCCTAATTCAGCAAGGAACTTAAGCAGGTTCCTAACTTTAAGCATGAGTAGTCACCAGTGCAGCTACTCATGTGCTTAAGTTAGTCCGGTATCTAAATACCTTGTTGAAATGAGACTTAAGTGTGTTGCTGAGCTCCTTTTCTGCACTTCTTGAAATTTTCCTGATTTTTTTAAAAAAAGATACTTTATCATATTGAAGAGACACTATGGAACAGTCCTTTTAAATAAACTTGAAGTTCATTCAAACAACTTGAAGGTATAAGACAATAATTGTATCAGGAGTTAAATAAACAGCATGAAGACATAGATCTCCCCAGGAAAGAGATATGGTTATCATCAAGTTAACAAGAAACACCCTTGGGCTATTACGCTTTTATTCTGAAACTTGAAATTAAATATTCACAATGTAAATTAAAGAGAGTCCTCCCTCACCCCCAAATGGCTGCCATTGCTGTATGTTATTGCTATTATTTGTATTACAGTAACTTCCAGAGGCACCAATCATGATCATTGTGCTGAGTGCTACACAAAAATAAGGGGACAGTCCCTGCCCTGATGAACTTACAGGTCCTGGACAAAAGCCCATCAATTACAATGGGCTCTAGGATCAGGCCCTAAATACGGACAGAACAGTAAATTGTTAAAAATAATAGTTAGAAACATTTTATCCCTTTCTTTCTATTCATTCTCTCCATCGCTACCCCTTCCCATCCATACAGAACCTTAGCAAGGCTCTTCTCAAATGACAGTATATCTTTTATTTCAGATCAGAATTTGGGGAAGAGGCTAGGATCCTCCGAATGTCAACTAATTATGTATCATGTTGGCCTATGGAGAAGGAAGGGTTTTAGGGGAACAGAGACAAAGAGAAAAGGTCTGATCCTAGTGCCACTGAAGTCAATGGCAAATGGGGTTCATTGGGGTTTTTCTTTTAAGAAACTAATGGAGCAAAGGGTTTACAATTGCCAATTAAAGGAGAGAGGTATCTGCATATTCACAATATTTAATAAGAAATAACCATACAATTATGCAAATCCCTGCACTCTGATTGGTTAATGAGTATCTGCCAATGCACAGATATTCAGACACACTGTATAGCTGAGAAAGAAACAGAGGATTAAGTAAACTGGAAGCCTGGAATGAGAGAGTGTGCAACTATTCCTCTGGAAAGCCTTTCTTTGGTCTCCTGTGACAGCAGGGCCCTCTGACTTGGGGGATTCTAGAATTGTAAAGGAGAATCTCAGATTTCATTTACAAAAGGAAAGTTCCTGCCCCCTTTCTTTGCAAAGGCAGCCTTGAAAACAAAAATGGATATAAACCAATCACTAGAGATGAATGGAACAAGTAGCAGGGCTCTACTTCTGCAACAGGAATCTGGTGGAGACAGAACTATTCCACACATGCACACACCCTTTTAATGCAAAGTGAGTCAGTTATTTTTGGGATGTATCCCCAATAACAACATGGCCAGATCTAACCGCAATCTTTATGTCAGCACAGTATAGTGGTGAAATCACAACTGACTCCTGTCCACTATGTCTCAAGGAGGTGGATGCAGTACAAAATTATTTCACAGGCTTGCCCAAAAATGCTAAGGCTCTGCATAATTGGGGAAAAATAATTTTATCTCAATACTTATACAGCATCTGTGCACTCGGATTGGCTAAGACAATCCCATTTTGCCTCTTCCTTTCTTTGGCGCTTACTGGCTAACTTCAGATGTAAGAATGGCCCTACTGGGTCAGACCAAAGGTCCATCTAGCCCAGTATCTTCTCTTCCAACAGTGGCCAGTGCCAGGTGCCCCAGAGGGCATGAACAGAACAGGTAATCATCAAGTGATCCATCCCCTGTCGTCCATTCCCAGCTTCTGGCAAACAGAGGCTAGGGACACCATCCCTGCTGTACCATCAACTTAGTACAAACAGCTGGTACTGTGCATCCTCCACTGGGAGGCAATATCAAAAGGGGTTGTAGACTCCAGTGATCAAATAGGTCTTCTCCAGCTCTAACTTCTATGACCCTATGTTGTCCGTGAAAGAATGTTTTTATAGGCCTGTAAACAAAAAACAACAACATTGCCTAACTACAGTCAACGTATTGTAGAAATAAAATTTAGAACTCCATTTAAAACAAATATTATTTAACCCTTCTGCACAGAGAATCCTAAGGAAGACTGTAAAATGATGGTGGTGATGATAGTAGTGGTAGAGTAAATTGGCTGACAGCATTTTAACCACTATGTCATCAGACCAGTTTATCTGAACTCTGGTAGCCAGATGGCACTTACCCTCCCACAAGTGCGACAAAAGGAAATCTGAAGAACATCTTTGTTCTCACCTGTTTACCTGATATTCACCAGGACTACAGAAGCATGATTTGGACAATTCCAATGGACATAAGGAGGGAGGCCACCTACTGACAGACAGAAGGGGTGCAAAATTCCATGATGCTTTTGTCTACCCCTCATTTTTTCCTCGCCATTCTGCTTCATTAAACAAGGCCAAAATCTTCCTTTATGGACATTTTAAACAATTTTGGAAGGTTTAATCAAGCAGCCACAGCTGAATGAGCAATGGTACTCTCCTCTAGAGGCAAACAGGCCAAATAGTTGTGTTCCAGTGAAGAATATTGCTCAGTATCATTACTTGATATACCTTTCATTTATAAAGTACTGAAAGCGTACAAGACACGGTCCATGCCTTGAAGAGCTTGCATAGGGTATATGCTTTCTTAACTGGCCACACACATCCATCTACTGGTAGAACATGGACCGCTCTCAAAAATAGTTGAAATTTTGCATTAGGGGAAAAAAGATCTGGGAACAATAGGTTTAAAGGGCCAGCCTGCAAAATAAGCCTGCATGGGCTAATCTTTTTCTGCCAGAACAAGTCACAGACATCATATGACTCCTTCACTTGCTCACACCCAATGCTTAAGAGGTGGTAGAGTCTTATTGATACAGATTTTTCACAACAGTCATGTTAATTTTCGTTAAAATTCTGAAGTGTAAATGAGAGTCAGAGACTGGCCTTATGAAACTCAACAGCACACATTTCTAGTACATCACGGTCAACCCTCATTCTGCAGCTACAAAGGCCTTCCTGAATGTTTTGTGGTTTTTTACACTATCATAGAATCATCATAGAACTTAAGATCAGAAGGGACCATTATGATCATCTAGTCTGACCTCCTGCATGATGCAGGCCACAAAAGCTGACCCACCCACTCCTGAAATAATCCTCCAGCAAGCGACCCCTGCCCCATGCTGCGGAGGAAGGCGAAAAACCTCCAGGGCCACTGCCAATCTACCCTGGAGGAAAATTCCTTCCCGACCCCAAATATGGCGATCAGCTGAACCCCGAGCATGCGGGCAAGACTCTCCAGCCAGACACTCAGGAAAAAGACTTTCAATATCCCAACATTGACCCTCGGTACTAATTACCAGTGGTGGCACGTTATTGACCTATTGACTAAATCACGTTATCCTATCAAACCATTCCCTCCATAAACTTATCAAGCTTAATCTTAAAGCCAGAGAGGTCTTTCGCCCCCACTGTTTCCCTCGGTAGGCTGTTCCAGAACTTCACTCCTCTGATGGTTAGAAACCTTCGTCTAATTTCAAGCCTAAACTTCCCGACTGCCAATTTATATCCATTTGTTCTCGTGTCCACATTAGTACTGAGCTGAAATAATTCCTCTCCCTCCCTGGTATTTATCCCTCTGATATATTTAAAGAGAGCAATCATATCTCCCCTCAACCTTCTTTTGGTTAAGGAAAACAAACCGAGCTCCTCAAGTCTCCTTTCATACGACAGTCCTTCCATTCCTATCTTACTGTGGAAGAAAGGAACACTTCCTTCAATCTTGTAACAAGGAGTTGAAGGGTAAAGGCTGGTTAGGCACTCAAGGGGGAACAGGAAACCTACTAAAACTTTTCAAAAATATAACTGTAAATTATTTCTCCCCAAAATTTGCCATGGGAAGAATAAAATCCCATGTGCACCTAAAAATATGAATTGGCAGATTTCCATTGACTTCTGGCCATTATTTAGAGCATTGTGGGGCTCTATAAATCATATCACTGATCCAGGACCAAATATTGCCCATCATGGGCCTCTGACCAGTGTATGCTAATGACAAGGAAATACGGGGGAAACTCATCTTGCACTCGAATACCATCATTGATTTGAAACAGGAAAGAGCAGCTCAGTCCAACTTTATACTTTCTTCAGCAACAAGAGTGAGCTTCTCAATTAACAGTCTTGAAATTTTCTATGAATGTCAACTACCAAAGTTTACTGTACAACAGAGCAAGAGGTAACTTTCTCAGAGTGACACATTTGAATCCCTACTAAGGTCCCAAACAGTCCTCAAGGAGTTAGAACCATATTCCAAAAACTCAGAAACAGACGTAGTAGTAAACTTGTTACTTAATTATTTCCTTTCAGGACAAAGCTCTCCCTGTCATCTTCCTTTCCTGGCTTTACTTTCTCACCAAACGAAGGGGAACTGACTCAGAGTCCCTCCTGGGGAAGAGGTCAGGATCCAGAATTACCACAGAGTTGTGTGACTTTGAGGAGCAGTCCAGTATAAATAATCCTGCATGTGGTTGTGAGGAATGTGGTCTTTTCAGGTGGAGCCTTTTACCTCCATCACTGGTTTGAATCCAGTTCAGCTTGGTAGTTACCAAAAGACATTACCATCTCACCACCAAGGAATTATGTTGACATGTGAGTGGAGGTGCTAGTCCAATACTCTGTGGGCACAAACCAGAATCATTGACAGTCTGAGCACTGAGGTTAAAAAGCGAATGGACTATCAGGGCTGAACTTCCTTCTCACCACTAGCTACGGCTGCTGCAGGGTTAGAGTTTAAGCCAATTGAAGGGGCATGAAGGGCAAGGAAGGAGAGTGAATGGAAACATCACATTAGCAATCACTCCAAAGTTCTTGTTCTGTAGCTAGGATAAATAGAGGGTTTCAATATCCCATATTGTCAAACCAATGCCTTCCACAGGCATTAGATTCACAAACTTTACTATGCGTCTGACGAAGTGGGTATTCACCCACAAAATCTTATGCTCCAATACGTCTGTTAGTCTATAAGGTGCCACACGACTCTTCGTTGCTTTTTACAGATCCAGACTAACACGGCTACCGCTCTGATACTTGAAACTTTACTATAGTATTAATTGATAATATAAATTGTACAAATATAAATACAGTGAAACAACAATACTTTTCACCTAATTGTTAATTCAATAATACAGCAGAATGAAAACTGTTCCATAATCTGATTTATACTGTTGTCAACATTGGATCGTTTCATGGCATTATGCTAGTTATCACAAGAGGGTTACAAACACATTTATATGGATTTGAGCCAGACTAGTTTTGGTTAGTTTGTGCCGAGCAAAATCAATGCAGCTTTCCTTTAAGGAGTTTCTAAAATAGAATAAAGAGGAATAAAGAAAATGAAAATGATAATTTAGATGAGAGGCCTGATTCAAAGTCTGCAAATTTGCTACCTATATCAGTACTTAAATACACAGTCATAGTTATTGTGTTAAACTACACACTTAGGCTACTTTTACTCAAGTAAACAGAAGTTAGAGACTAATCCCTATTCCAAGTAGAAAAATCTCTCTTCTACAACCTGAAAAATGCCAAATTAAGTACAATATTCCAGACAACCCACATCCCAGGGATGAAGTCTTGCTGAAGGCAATCAGTGTTGAAAATTGTGTTGACAGCTCCATCGAGCATGCTCGGGAAGTCCCTCTCCAACCACTTTTATGAAGGAAACTTCTTCCTCAGATGACTAAATGTCTATGAACTGTGCAGAAAAGACTTAAAAGGGGCCATAAACCCAATCTCATCGTTGTCCCTTTGAATGACCGCTCCTTTCCTGTATGCAGTGTTGTTGTAGCTTTCCTGTTAGCCAGAAAGAGGAAGAAAAGCTGCTGTGCAACATGAGGATTAACCTTTCCTATACATAGAATGGCTTTCAGGAGCCTTGCAGCATGAGGCTAGTGACAGGATTTCCCTCTTTCTAAATTGTGGTTAAATACATTAAAAACATGTTGAATGATTGACAGGCCATGCACCCTTCCTCCTCTGTGTACATGTTGGTGTTACTTCCTCCTAGAGGGGGATTCATATCTGCTGGTTTTGCAGTCCCAGGTCAGGGGACTGAAGAAACAGGGACATGGGAGTAATTCATCACAGGAAGCTCTGAATCTCAATGTGGCTGTGGAGCTTGGCATTTGTGTCATTTGAGTCACTATGGCAGGCTAAGGTTTCTTCTGGATATGTCTGCTTGCCACCTGAGGCATGTTGCATATACACTAAGAAGAAGCCGCAGAACCAGGCTCGATAACCTTTTGGGTTTTGTGTGGTTGAGGAGGCTAAAGATCTTTTTAGATGGACTGGATGAATGAAGAAGGAGAAGAGTCAAAATTGGATTCTGAGGAACAATTCAAAGTCTTTGCTTTCAATGGTGTAATATTAAAGGATCTAATTTAAATGTTTTTTGCCTTTACAGTCCCTTTGATTTTGTTTTTACTTAATGTAGAAATTTGAAAATCTAGAAAGGTAACAATGGATGTGTATGACAGTTCATTCTGATACTACAATTCCTTTGAAAATAATGTAATTACATAGCAAATTCCCTTGAATTATTACAGTCTATTGAGTAAACAAATATTATGGATACCTTTTACCTTCATGTGCTTTAACAAACCATAATGGCTCACTTGAAGGTCTTGTTCAGGACACATTAGTCTGTGATTTGAGCTATTTAGTGAGTTGATTATTCGCAACAATGGACTGCTTTATAAGCTATTGCCATGTCAAGTGGTACACAGCACTCTTCAGAACAAGGATTCTTGGCACACTATACACTAATGTGTTTATAGAACAAACTTAGACTCTTCAGTTCATGGCTCATTAACCTCATGAACTTTGGTGCCATTGTGATTTGTCAATCATGCATAATAAGCCAGTGTATCAAAATTTCTTATGAAAATTTGTTTAAAAATATTGCCTGCTTGATTTTTTTTTTAAACACTTTAAAAAAGAGCACATACATACATACATACACACACACACACACAGCACCAGACACCACTACATCTACAGAGAAGAGAAAAAATATTCATTTAAGTACTGTAATTACAAAGATATTGCCCAAATTTGGAAAAAATTCATTTATGGGCTGGTGTTATACAGGCCAATATTGTGTTTAGGACAAATGTTTATAGTCAAGTTACACATCTTTACACACACTAACTTATAATGGGAATGTCGAGAAAGCCTTCACTAAAGTAACACTGGCATGCATGATTATAGTATGAAAATGTTTGAGTGCTATGCAAAATATTTACATTAAGTCAGGGGTCCCCAACGCGGTGCCCGCGGGCGCCATTGCGCCTGCCGGGGCGTCTAAGTGCGCCCACGTAGCAGTTGTCATTTTTTTTTCCTTTTGCTCCGCCGGCAGCGCTCGGGGTTGTTGGTTTTTTGGTTTTTTTTTGCTCCACCGGCAGCGCTCGGGGTTTTTTTTGGCGCCCGCCGGCAGCGCTCAGGTTTTTGTTTTTTGGTGCCCGCCAGACGAAAAAGGTTGGGGACCACTGCATTAAGTTATGCTGGTGTACAGAGCATTTTTTTTTTGCAAACTAGTGAAGGAAATACATTATATTGTACCGTGCTGAATGCACTTCTAGGAGAAGGAAAATCTGTGTAGCAAACTAACAAGCAAATTTTAAGCTTAAATCCTAGTCTTAAAATTAAGTTTGAGAGTCAATGTGGTAACATGCTACAATTGCTCCACTCTCTACTGATAGATGAGACTTGCATGTTGATTGGTTTCAATGTAGCATTTAGAAAACACTTACGATCAGGAGCCATGTTTGAAAAGTTGTAATTAATTGTGATCAATTTGAGTGTGTCTCAGTATGCAAAGGAAACACCACAAACTTCCCTCTGTATTAAAAGCTGAGTCTCAGGTTATTCATGTATGGTTAATTTGTTACACATACTAATACCACTTGTCAAATTCTGTTTGTACACAGCAAGAAGACGACAAACACATTTTGGTCTAGCTTTTTATACGAAGAATTTAATTATCTATACATGTGACTAATTGTAAAGGCTGTATTACAGTTGTTAAAGCTGCAGGTTTTATATATTTATATATTTTACATTCATATCAATGAAAATACTGAAGTGCAATTGAATAAGGAGCTTCACTTGTTCTTTGCACCACATGAAAAGGGGGGAGAGGTAAGGAAGGAACTCTACGACACCGCCAGCATGAAATTTAGAAATACATGAACAGAACATGACTAAATGTTAAAGTCATTAGTAGAACGGCTATATTGTGCTTGAGGCATGGTTCTTTTCCCCCCCGGTGCAGAGAGCACCAGGCATTTCATTAAGAGCTTATAACTAATGTTTGAAAGACAAACATGGCTTAGGCTACAGCACATCTACTACATAAACTTGACTGTAAGCTCCATTTAATATTAATTTGTATAAATTCCACAGTCTAGTTAAAAAATGTAAACATTGGAAATTAATTGCAGGGAGATATTTCTATACATTCTTTCTTGTCAAGATAATTACTTGTTCAAAAGATGATGTTCCATAGTCATGTAAAAGTAACAATGGTAATAAAACTTCATGTAACAGGTTGAAAAAAAAAGTCATGTTAATTCTCAAAGACCACATGAATGCAGTATTCTACTGATTTCGGATATGAAAATGCAAAAACCACACAAATCTGAGACAAACAAAACAAAGATGCTTTCTTACTGTAGCTACAAATAAATGTGCAAAATAAAATTAATGCAATAAGGATTACAGCATTATGCAAGGATAGGATCTCTTGCATTGGAAGGAAATTAATTTCTTCTGTCCACAATGTATTACACACTCAACAAGGAACACCTGATACATACAGTATAAGAACTGGAACAAAATACCAATTGGGCATGTGTTAAAGTTCCTTAAACTGATTTAACTCCTTCTGTTCTTTTGTAATAGAAAAAACAAAGACATTGATAACACTGGACAAGTGAAAAATAAAAAAAAATACATAAAGTCTCAGATTTATGGACATCTGGAACAATTTTAATAGCACATGCAGCATTCCTTGATAGTGGGTCTTTTTGCAAGAACAAAATTGCATTGCAGAAATTTTATTTATTCTTTTCCTTTAAAAGGCTAAAATACACATTTAAAATTATTTGTAAAACTACTGAAAGCACCTGTGCAAAGGTGGAAAAAAATAGTTTGGTAACTATGAAAGCCACAAAAGGACCCACTATCCTGTGTATTTTTTTTTTTTTTTTTTTTTGTAATTTTTCTTCTATATCTGTAGATAATTAACTCAAACATTGCGATTACATGCAACTAATGTAAAATGAGGTAAACTGCTCTGCAGTGTGTTCTTCTACTCAGAAGGCAGTAGATGATCATGCTGGAAGTCACATGATCAAGGCTGCATCTCCCATCATCCCTCTGGGCAGTGATATGGGATAGTGGGTCTCTTTGAGGACTTTCAAGCCTGAGTGGGGGATGGACAACATATGATTCCTAGAAAAAGGAGGAAAACAACACATAAGCAAAACAAAACAATGAGCAAAATTCAAGCTAGGAAAATGAGTCAGGCATGTAAACAGCATGATGCAAAAATGATAAAAGGGAACATGCTACAAAGGGGATGGAACTAAAAAAACCAAAACACAAAATAAGGTTTCTTTTACAGAAGGTCTTCAAAGAGACTTTGGCAAATGCAGCAGTGGTCAAGCTTTGAGTTCTGCAAACCATAGCAGAATCATAGCAATGCTGCATGTTACATTTTAAAATACTACATAAGCAGTAACAGTAAGATAGTAAACAGGTCACTTACATTGCTGGCTTGGGTCCATATCGGTCGTCAGTTTCACATAGTTGGATGGGAAGAGACCCACTTGTCCATTCACTTCTCCTTTCCACCAATCTGGGTCGTCCTTGTTCAGGACGTTTATGATCTGGCCTTTGTTGAATGCCAGTTCATCGTCATTCTGTGCAGTGTAGTCATACATGCCAATTACTTGGCACACTGTAAGATAAATGAACAAGTCTATGGCATCGATAACATTCCAGTAAAATATTATATGTAAGTGTATTCAAGTTACAATAATGATTACTGTCTGCAATATTTCCCTGGTTAGACAATACTCAGCAAATAATAAGATGGGTTTACATATCAAGATTGACTTTCTGAACGTCAAAACTTGTTCTAGGATTAGATAGTAGTTTTCTACAGCCATTTAACTTTAGTTTTATATAGTTATTCTACCCACAAAAGCTCTACAGTGGTTTTATGTGAAGACAAAACAATCCCACATGTTCTGGATCTTCTCTAGCATTACAAAGCCTACTCTCTCAGCTAGAACTGGTCAACTGACAAATAACTGTGGCATACATAACATTTTCGAACCCCCACTTTTACAAATTTAGGGTATGGACTCTTTCTTCAAAGTATTATAACTTCTCTTTGAAGGGGGAGAAAGCCACCTACTAAACACAGCTCCAGTCAGGAGAAAGCAAGCAATGATATCAATGCTGCCAGAGATGTTTAGAATATCAGAAATTAGAGACGGTTGGGGGAGGGGGGGTAGAGGGGGGGGAAAAATCAGAAAACTTGTTAGGTCATTTAACCTATCCCCTTGCCAGGGAAAAATTGTTGCCTGCAATATATTTTTCTATTTTCTTATCATGGAACTCAGTATATCTGAGTGGCTCCCAGGACACAATGGGCTCCACACAATCACAATAGAGAGGAAAATTAGAAAACTGGCCCAATTCTCCCAAGCCAGGTAGGGCTGTATTCTCTTTTAAACAGAACAACAACAACAACAACTTATTTCCTTATCCTTTCTGCTGTGTTCTATGTTCTGAGCAATGGGGCTTCTGGTATTTTCCCCTCAAAAGATCGTTTGACAGTCTGATAGATCTCCGTGTCAGGAAACAGCTCCATGATATTCAGCATTAATTTCCCCATTCTTAATTTCCTCCCAGTACTCCGTGCTAGCACTTGTATAACTCAAAATAATTCCTGTTTACTTTTCCAGAGACCTGGAGCCTGTTATGACTCCTTTTAATTATTGCTTTGCCTATCATGCTAAGGAGGAGTCAGATAACTAATCCAAGCTAATTTCTACATTTGACTATATATGGTGTACACATTTCAGTGCAGAGTTTCTTTAACATTTATGAATTTTTAGCATTCTGTTTCTTAAGCTGAAAAAAGGTAATTTGTCATCCATTGTTATTTGTCCCAACTAATACTGTATCAAGCCAAATAAAGTCTGAATTTGGTCCTATCCCACTACACTTAAATTTGCTAGTGGAGTTTTGAATATACAGTAGAACCTCAGTTATGAACACCAGAGTTATGAACCGTCCAGTCAACCACACACCTCATTTGGAACCGGAAATACACAATCAGGCAGCAGCAGAGACAAAAAAAAAAGCAAATACAGTATAGTACCATGTTAAATGTAAACTACTAAACTCTGAGGTTCTACTGTACCCCATCTCAGATGGAAAACCCTAGGAATGATCCCAATTTGCTTGCATTCCTAGCAGTGACAGCAGCTCCAAAACCCACAGATAACTATATAAGTAGATTAAAGCGTATGTACTCCTCGTTTCTGTTAAATAATAATAATAATAATAATGATATGCAGTTGGCCCGGTGGTTATCTGTAATACACCATCTGATACATGGGTTAGAATCAGAGTGCAGGTTCCTGTCTGGCTTTCTCCAGATCAGCACAAGCTACAAATACTATGGAAGCAGCACACTTATTCTTTAAAATAAGTAGGAATGCTTGGAAACAGGTTTCCTAGTATTTCTATAAAATAACCTCTCTACCCGTGGCAATACAGAAGTGTCACTCACAGGCTATGAAGGGAGTCCTGCTCATTTCTCAAGCTAGGAGGACAGTGCTCAGATCACAGGTTTAGAAGGGGACAGATATAAAGCAGTGAGAAATTAAGAAAGTCTCACAGTCCCAATAGGCAAAAAGTGTGCATGCAACAGAATTTAAAAAGTTGTCCAAAGTCATACAATTCATGTTATGTTATGATAGTCCTTCCCCTTCAAACTCCAGACATCATGTGCTATTGCACACTTTAAAGACCCCTCTCTCTATGTACTACCCTGGCCACTACTCTCCTCTTACGAAGATTCTTCTCAGTTCTACTCCCCACAGCCATAAGTTGCTCCTCTGCATAAAAACCCCTCTATATTCTGTTCCACCAGCCCATACCTCCAGACTTCCTCCATAAAGACACCCTATTAGACTGACCACATGCCAAATGAGGACATTATCATTACAAAAGGAAAGACAAGACCGTCCCTTTTCTTCCACACACTCTCCAAAATCAATATAAAGTTGTATTTGATACGATCGTGTTTGATGATGTGTCCAATATTCATGATACGAATAATGTAAGACATTACTAGAATGTTTATGTATTTGTATAAAACATTGTTTAGTGCTTGTGAAAGGTTCTAGCTTGTCAGCCCTATAATACAGAAAATACAAGTGCCTCCACAATGTCTTGCTAGTGTGCACCAAGTTTGAACTGGTGGGAGCTACCTCACCAGTGGTGAGAAGATAGATCAGTCTTCATGCCAGTTGACTTTTTTGCTTCCCTGCTAAGTCTACCAATAAGAGGGCCATTTAGTGCCACTTGGGATGCAGACTTTTCTGATGTGGCCACCTGCTTTCACCAAAAACTGAAATGAGACTTATTTCATACTTTTCAAAGAGGTCGCTGAACATATCAGATGACAGCTTTCCCTAGCATTTAAATACTTATGACTACTTTTCCTAGATATTTGGAGACAGAACATCAAGAGAGACAGCATGCTTGGTGTGTCAGTGTGTAGGTTCAATGTTTTATACCCAGTCAATTAGAAATAGACTCCTTTTGGCTCAAGGGAATGATAATGGTTAGAGAACAGCTCAGGGAAGTAAGTCCAAGCCAGGTCAATATTAATGTAAGACATTACCATCTGGATATCGTTCAATGGCTTATGTGGAACAAACTGATTGTTTCACTTCAGATCCTCATGGGCAAGTGTCCTTACCACAAGGGTACCACCCAAACTGGCAAACTCAGCAGGGATATTAAGGACACAGAATGAGCTATCTTCTCATCCTTAAACCTGGTCCTGCCACAGTTGGCATACATTAGGAGGATGGTTTGTTACTTCCTGTGTTGGATCTTTAGTGGATAGCATATTTCAGTCTCTAGGGGTACCAGTCCTGTATCCTTTCATTAGCATTAAAATAAGCAAATATGTATGACAGATATATTGCATGTTAACTCGACTGGTCTTCTTTCCCTAAAGTCATATGATCAAAGTTAGATATGAGAAAATACTCTATAGATGAAATAAATAAACTTATTGTATAGAAATTCATAAGAAAAATGAAATATTTTAGAAAGGAACTTTGAAACCCAAGTGACTAGTATAACAGGTAATTCACTAGAAATGTCCAGTTCTAAACTACACAAGTGACACAGAACAACAAATATTTTGAGAACATTACTGCATTACTTACCGGAAGGTAATACTGTTGATTTAGGTGGCTCGGTTGGTGTAGTTTTACTGGTACCAGGACTTAAAAGTTTTACATAGTTAGCAGGGAACCATCCTATCTGTCGCTTTTTCCCTCGTGCCTAATAAGAAAATAATTCTTTTCAGAGGGTTAAGCACATCAGCAGACCCCAAACCAGGCCAGGGTAACTCAGTCTACATTTTATTTATATTTGAAGTTACACTGACCACTTTAAAATAGGCCAAATGATTTTAAAGAACATAGACAGTTGGTTTTTTTGAGAGCACTGAAACATTCTGATACTTATGTAAGTCCTTTTCTACTTGGCAAACATTGATTTCTCCCACACTGTATTTCTAAAAAGCTAAAATTAGAGTACAGAATCATAGAAAGGTAGGATTGGAAGGGACTTTAAAAAGTTATCAAGTTCAGCCCCCTCACTAAAGCAAGACCCAAGTACCTAGACCATCCTTGACAGCTGTTTGTCCAACCAGTTCTTAAAAACCTCCAGTGATGGGGATTCCACAACCTCCCTTGGAAGTCTATTACAGAGCTTAACTACCCTTATAGTTAAAAAGGTTTTACTCATATCTAACCTAACGCTCCCTTGCTGCAGATTAACTCCATTATTTCTTGTCCTAACTTCAGCGCACATGGAGAACAGCAAACTATAGCCGTAGTATTATAAACTTACAATAAATACACAAACAGTTACCAATTGCTACAAAGATAATGACAGACACTGTGGCATAGGAAGTGTGTTCCAAGTTTTTTTTCAGCTAAGCTTGAAGATTGGACATTTATCAAACAAGAGCTTAGCAAGATTTTAAAAAAAGGACTGGACATTTACATGGATATCAAGAATCTCCAGCTATAATTAATATCTCTTCCAAAATTTGTTATTAAAGTTCATGCTTCAGGGCTTCAACCAATTTAACTAAGGGAAACTAGGATGAGACAATGTGGAGAACAGATCTGCCTATGACAGGGTTGTCACACCTTCCACTGAAATATCTGGTACTGAGCATTATTGGAGACAAAACACTGGACTAGATGGAACTCGGATCTGATCCAGTCTGGCAATGCCAGTGTTCCTGTCTGCAAAACTGGGCTAGATGTTTCACAGGAACAGTCTCAGATTATTTTGTCAATGAACTTCTTCTTTCCAGCTAAGAACCAGAAGAGAAGCCTGGGAAATGGTTTTTAAATCTTTCTGACCAACAACTGTAAAATTGGCAGCTTCTAATTTTAGTGCTAATTCTTTATTTTTAAGATTTATATGTGTTTTTTGCCATTTACTTTTTGTAGTTGGATGAAGATGTAAGAATTTCTAATATTATACTGAAGTTTGCCTTTTAAAGCATAACAAAAATATCTTTTTTCTATTGAAAGCAGCCATCTGTGCAGTATTACATCTTGGATTACCAATTTAACCTAATCTTTTTAGATCTGATTCAAAGTCTGCATAGATTAACAACAGCCAAATAGTCCTGGAAGATCTCCTTAAGCCTAACAGAATATAATGCCTGATAGATATTTATGCATCTCTGTTCTGTTTGGAAAAAGCAGTCCTATAGCATTTGATTTGATTTTATCTTTATTGCCACTCTGACTAATATTTAATCCAGCTCCTTCAGACTGAGATACAGTGGAGGTTTTATTTCTTTTTGATGGACAATTATGAGCAAACATTATTTCAAGCCAAAAGTCAAATTATATAGGTTCTTCCACAGTTTAAAAGAACAAGTGTCAACTTGAAACGTAGCCATGTTTTTAAAAATTGAATTAAAAGTAGTTCGATACTACACCATCTCCTGAGTCCTCCTGCCACTCACGTTTTACAGCCATACTTTTGTTTTTTAATGCTTCTCTTTTCCCAGATGCTGCATGAAAGAGCCAAGCAACCAGCACAGGAAACAGACTATAAAATGCTGTCAAAGGAGCAAACTAAACATGCTACGGAAAAAAATTGATTTCCTCCCCTCCCTCAATTTCATTCCACTACAGTACTCTTCAGCAGTACTTGTAGCAACAATAGGCAAAATGTTTTCAGATAAAATACTATTAGGTTGCTGGTGTCTCTGACATTGCCAAGTTACAGCAAGAATTGTTGCAGTATTAAAAGCTGTGTTAGATGTCCTGCAGCGGTGGCGGGGTTACATACAAAGTGTTCTGTAATTTGTGAATCTGACTTCTCACTCAACTACAGGCTTGATTTTATGAGGAGAGTGGAGAAGGACATTAATATAGTCCCTTGGCAGCATGTATTTACAGCAGTTCCTAACGCTTTTAAAATTAAATACAAAAGTTAAATCGGTTTTAATCCTGATTTAAGCCATTTAACTAAACATTAAAAAAACCCTAAATGTTAAACCTGTTCTACAATTAGGTACTATGGGAACTCAAGGTAAAGATGGATATTCACACAATAAAAGTCCAATGTTTGTTTCAACATTTACACTGCCTGTTACTTGCCGATTGTGGTTAGTCTTGCTGAAGGCATCCTGATCTAACTTTTCTACTTTTAAAATATTTTTTTATTGGCAATAATAAAACTTGTTTGAGCCTTTTACATTATAAATTAAGAGTGGTGTAGCAAGCTGCTGCAATTAACCTGTGAGAGGAGCTCCCAGAGGGAGAGGGAAGAACCACCAGTAAAGAAATATGGAAGGGAGGAGATGGTAGTGAATATTTAAGGTTTGGATACACTCAGACATGTGCATTACAAAAAATAATATAATTTTGCTCTTTTGGATAATACTGTCACCACATACACACAAAAATCAGTTTGATGACACAAAGCAGGACTGAAAAAAAATTAGGTTTGTTGTTAAAAAGCACCGAAGTCAAAGTTTCAGAACTGACCTGAAGCAAGTTCTAAACATTAAAAAACAAAACAAAAAAAAACACTTGTTGGTTATTTTAATAGTATTAACAATATTAACCATTTTTAAAGCATCTTATAACTTTAAAACTTTCTGACATCCAGTGCTTTTTACTGGCAAAAGTTAATCATTTTTTTTATTAAACTGGGCCTTGCAGAGAAGGCTCGTAAAAGCGGTAGCCCCCATTGTGACAAAACAGTCCTATTGAATGAAGAACTTGAAACAGGGGCCAGTACTTCCAAAACCAGCTTTAAACATTCCTTTTTATATACACACAAGATATGCTCTCATTTGGGAAAAATTGAGTCAGTTAGCTTAGGTAGTATAATGGATCACTTGAGCTTTCTTTTAAATTAAAATCAAAAGCAATTTTTTTATTTGTCCTAATCACACTCAATTTTGTTACACATGGTGGATAAAACTACATCTATGTTAAACATTAGGCAACCATACCCTTACATTACTGCTGGCCACTGATTAATTTATTGAGCAGATTAATGGTGAAGAAAGGACAGACAGTGAAGAAATTGACTATCACTCTGAGACCCACTACTCTTTCCAACGGAAAAAAAGACCAGTTTAAATGGTCAGTTTAGACCAAAAGAAATTTAGCAAGACTGGTTGAAGAAATAGATTTGATTCGCCCAAAATTTGTCCTTTGTTTGTATCTTTCTATTACCCACAGCATAGCAAAATGCCTTGCTATTACCTTAGATAATTTTATATTTTATTTTAAAGAACTAATGTAAATGTGTATGTTTCAAATATTTTGGCTGCATAATAATTTTTTCCCAGAGGTACTGATGTGTCCATCCTTTGAAAAATAAAACAAAATATGGATGTGGAATTTTATAAAAGTAGTAGTAGTAACTAACTTGGAGCTCTCCCTCCCACCATCCACCTGGATTCTTCTTTCTGATGAGTATCAGTTGACCAGGAGCCAGGGTAAGTTGTTCAGGTCCTGTTGCTGTGTAAGAGGCAATAACTTGGGCAATTTCTGTTAAATAGAAAGAGAAAAAAATTCCATTTACTGTTAATCTGAAAAATGGAACCAGTACCCAAGTTTAGCATGCAATATTTACTGTGCCATATCTCATGAGTCCAGTATGTCCACTATGCACTTCTTGCCATCAAATTGGTTTTATTTTCTATTTATGCTGTGCCACAGATATGGACGGCAGTTTACCAGATATCAGAGCCTTGCCCCAAAGAGTTCACACATAAATTAGGAACAGAATAATGTGTGAAGACAATAGTATAGGGTGGGTTGGGGCAGGTTAGAGTGAAGATTCTGCAGTCACTTGGGAAGTAGTGTTTATCATGAGGGCCACACACCACTTTAAGTAGTACACCTCTACCCCGATATAATATAACACAAATTCGGATATAACGCGGTAAAGCAGTGGTCCGGGGGGGCGGGGCTGCGCACTCCGGCGGATCAAAGCAAGTTCGATATAACGCGGTTTCACGTATAACACGGTAAGATTTTTTGGCTCCGGAGGACAGCGTTATATCAAGGTAGAGGTGTACATTTTGAGAAAAGACCTCAAGGAGGAGAGGTTGGAGGCAGATAGGAGTCAGAGAGGGAATTCCAGGTATAGGGATTTACATGAAAAACTGAATTGACAACCTTAAGAGTTCAAAAAACATGAGTCAAGCCCCCCAAAATCATAAGATTTTAAAGAATAGCGTTTGGGTTCTTTTTATTTGCCTTGTGGATTTTGAACCTGTAGCATTCATATTTTCAAGCTAGAAACTTAGAAAACTCTGAGATCCTCACAATCACATGGCTCCAAGAGCTGAGGCCTACATAAAATAATTAAATATTGTGAGAGCTGGTGGCAACATTGTACACAACGGAAGAAGGAGGAGGTTGACAGAGAGAGCACTAGTATGGGCTAAAGGAGGACTGAGTGGAACAAAAGGATACAAGAGCCAGGGCTGGCTCCAGGCACCAGCGTAGGAAGCAGGTGCTTGGGGCGGCCAATTCAAAAGGGCGGCACTCCGTTTGGTATCGGGGCGGCATGTCCGGGTCTTCAGCGGGAATTCGGCGGCGGGTCCCTCATTCCCTCTCTTCCTCGTTGAGCTGCTGCTGAATTGCTGCTGAAGAGGAAGAGAGGGAGGACCCGCTGCCGAAGTGCCGCAGAAGAAGCGGCGCGATTGAGCTGCCGCCGAAGTGCCGCCGCTCGTCTTTTTTTTGCCGCTTGGGGCGGCAGAAAAGCTGGAGCCGGCCCTGACAAGAGCAGAGAGGTATGTTGTGGAGAGTTTTGAAGTCAAGAACAAAGATTAGTTTGATTAAGGGAGGCAACAGAAAGCCAGTGACAATAATGAGAGATTGACAACGATGGAAGCATTTTGCAAGGAATATTTTTGGTGGCACTTATTTGGACAGACTTCTCAGGGGAAGACATGTTTTCGGGAGGCCAGAGAGAAAGGCTTGCAACAATCAAACCCTGCAAAAATGTTGTTACAATGGAAGTAGACAGGAAATGAACGTTTTGGAAAATAAATCAAGGCAGGATTTAGTGACAGGACTCACGTAAAAGAGAGGGAGGTGGTGTTAAATATTACAACAATTGGGACCCAGTGGTAAACTGAGGATAGTGGAGTTGTCAACAGTGGAAGAGGATTTGAGAGTTTAGTTTTTGACTCGCTAGGTCTTTGATGTGGCTGTGATTGAGTAGCCACCTATGAGCCAAAGGAACTAAGGGGCATTTGTACAGGAGATCTTTTTAGGCCTAATTGGGGTGGAGTAATAGGAGGACTTAAGAGCCCCAGATAGCTCACAGATGAACGGTCTCTAATGATGGGAGCTCAGTGGGAAGCTTTTTCCAGGGCAGGTTTTGAGAGGGGTTTTTTGTGTGCGCGCTTTGTTCTACAGGCTGGAGACAGAGGCAGTTTTTACTTGGCAATGGCTAGAATGAGACTGGGGACTAGCTAGGTGATGTGGTAACTGAGTTAGGCTGATTAGGTCTCCCAGGAAGTGTACTGAGTCTGCCTTTTGTTTGAGATTAAGCGTGCCTAGATTAAGATATTTATTTATGGTACAATATTTTTGTGAGTTTTCAAGAGGCAAATTTTGTGTTGTATTATTTGTGACACAGTGTTTGCATGAAAAGCCATTTCTGTACAGAACAGTCTTAGTCTTGGGATGGCCTAACATAACCTGCCCCAGCCACACTGGCATTTGGAGAGTCAGCAGAAGAGAAAGAAAGCTCCTACAATGACCAAGAAGGGGTTAATGAGAGCCTGTGGGCCCAATCAGCCCCACCCGGTTATACCCTTGCAAGATGTCACACCTGGAAGGAGAAGATAAAAGAGGAAAAGCTTGGCTCAGTGGTGGCTGACAAGAGAGGACTAGACCTCTTGAGCTAGCCCTGTGAAGGAAAGGCTGGCTGGGGCCAGAGCCTAACCAGAGGCTGCTTGAAGCTATTAGCCAATACATATGTGTTAGGCATAGTATACACCACATTAATGGGTATTATGTGTACAGTATTAATATAATACACACACACACACACATATAATTAATACCATGAGTTGGGAAGTTATGTTAACTGCACACATTATGCTCTCCCCACAATTCTGTTCACCCATATCAAATATCCGACAACACTTTCCAAATCTGAAGTCAGCTTTGGCATTAAAAACAGGAAGCCTGTCAAAACCAAGATACATGTAGTGGCGTGTCCTAGCACAGGTTGGGATGTACCTCTATGCCCAACTGGTTTGAAATGTATTA
Organism: Platysternon megacephalum; assembly: GCA_003942145.1. Classification (NCBI taxonomy): domain Eukaryota; kingdom Metazoa; phylum Chordata; order Testudines; family Platysternidae; genus Platysternon; species Platysternon megacephalum. Next base: position 2,824,065 of record QXTE01000093.1, on the reverse strand, counting down.
TCCAAAACAGAGATAAGGAAAGTATGAAACAGAACAACAAGTTAAGAAACTGTTACGAACGAGGGGTTGGATTTTAGTGACATGTAAAAAGTTTTGTAACTTTTAAAATCATAATATAAATACTACTAGCTGAAATATGTACTTTAAAAGCACGCTTTCTGTGTAAGGTGAATATGCTGCAAGATAAGAATTGCTTCCCAGAAGAAGGGTGTGTGTGTCTCCTTTTCGTATTGTACTCTTTTGTCTTTAGACAATAAATTTGGCTAAGTCGGTTATTTGGTCTCTTGAAAAATTTTAAGAACAAACCAGGAGTGTAGTCAACAATTGGCTACACCTTTGAGTCAATAAGCTGCCTGGAAGGAAGGACGGACCAGCTGGGGCTCAAACCTAACTACAGACTTCTAAAATGGCAGAGCCTCCTTAGGACAGGTAGCTCTGGTGCTGGACTTTTTAGTTTCCTTTTGTTCTTCATAACTACTTTGACTCCCCTTTGTCTTGGGACCTGCAGAAGAGTCAGCTGGGGAAAGGCCTAGCTTCCCAGGAAGCAGTCCAGGGATACAGAAGTGGGTCTGAACAAACAGACATCATCTGCTTCGTACAAGGTCACTGGGCTGGAACCCAGAGTAGAGGGTAAACCTGGGTTTCGTTACCAGCCCACCTAGGGTGAGGCGTGAAGACCCCACAGCCAAGGGCTGGGCAGGCCCCAAAAGCCTGAGTTGGACCCAATCTCCAGAGTTAGGCTGCCAGACCATTGGCATGTTGGCCTTGGCTTTCCCCAGAAGGGGCGGGCCTAGAAGTGGCCTGGCTGGAGGGTCAAGTCACAGGAAGAGAGAACAGCCCAGAGCCAGAGCTGCTGTCAGCATGGAGTGCCAAAGGAGTAGGAGAGCCAGCCCCTACACCATACCCAGCCATGAGGGGTGAACCTGCAAGTGAGCAGACTCTGCCATGCACATGCACACACTTGCCTATGTGTTTTCGCATAGAGCAGCAGGAGATGGTGATTGACTCCTAGATCTATCTCCCCACCAGCAATGGTAATGATGGAAGTTAAGAATGAATGAGGTAATGCTGGGGCAGCATACAGATGAAAGAAAAGTGACACCTGAGGTTAGTCTGTTAGGGAACTCAGAAGAGGACCAGTTGTAGAGAAAGAATCACAGGAGCAGAGTCTTGGAAGATACGGGGAGAGGGTTTCATAAGAAAGGAGCAAATCAGCTGTGTTGAAGGCAGCAAATAAATTGAGAAATAAAGAATGGAAGATAAGCCTTGAGATCTGTCCAGAAAGTTTGCTGGTAACCTAAAGTGGAGGTGCTTGAAGGCAGTTTATACGAAATGGAGACTCAGTTCAAAATCGGATTAAACAGTGTGTTCAGAGTGAAGAGGAAGACTGATGTTGAGGGGCTTGAGGTTGTGGGAAATGATAAAACGTTTAAATGCAGAAGAGTGCCTCACTGAGGATGAGAGAGAGGGACAGTTGAGTTGGGGGCAAGGGAGTCAAAAAGGGATAGAATCAAGGGAGCAGGTTGAAGAATTGGTGGCTGAGAGTAGGACAGACACCAGAATTGGAAGCTGAGCTGAAGGTGCAGCATGTGCAGTGTGGAAGCAGGAGGCTGCAGACAGCATTTTTAAAGTTAGCTGGACAATGACAGGATTGCAGGTGGAAAAGAGCTGATGATAGTTATATGCATTTTACTCTACAAAAGTGAAGTAGTAAAGCTATTTCACAGAAAAGTTGGATATACTGCTATTGGAGGAACTCTGTGGGCCTCTGGATTTTAGCTAGAGCTATTCAAGGGCAAGAGAACAGGAAGAGAGAAACTAGATGTGGGGTTTATCAAAATTAGTTTTAACTGATAAAACTCAGAAATACCCATCTTTCACTGCAGCAAGCCATAATTATGATATTAATCTACTATATTATTCTATACAAGTCTGCAGGAGGGAGCAAAAATTGGCTCTCACTTCATCTGTCTGCCAGAACACGAGAGTACTCCTATTTTCTTACAAATCACCATTTAAATACAGAAACAATTATTTTTTCAGACTATCCCCTCTCTCACCCACATGGAGGATTATTGCTACAAGTTAACACAAGTTATGATATACCTGCAAGTTCAGATTTTCACCTATTACCATGGGAGAAGCAGGAAGTTAAAGAGGAGGCTCTGAGGGTCTGTCTACACTACGAAATTAGGTCAATTTTATAGAAGTAGATTTTTAGAAATGGATTTTATACAGTCGATTGCGTATGTCCACACTAAGCGCATTAAGTCGGCGGAGTGCGTCCTCACTACCGTGGTTAGCATTGACTTTCGGAGCGGTGCACTGTGGGTAGCTATCCCACAGTTCCCGCAGTCTCCGCTGCCCATTGGAATTCTGGGTTGAGATCCCAATGCCTGATGGGGCCAAAAATTTGTCGCAGGTGGTTATGGGTACATGTCATCAGTCGCCCCTCCCTCCGTGAAAGCAATGGCAGACAATCGTTTCGCGCCTTTTTTCCACGCAGACGCCATACCACGGCAAGTGTGCAGCCCGCTCAGCTCAGCTCCCCGATACCACCGCTGTTGTGTCCTGGGTGTTTCCTGGGTGCTGCTGGCAGCAGACGGTGCAATAGGACTGCAAACCATCGTCATACACCGCTTCTGCTACAACTCTGCTCTGCTGATATTGCCTCGACAGCGAATTTCTCCATGTTGTCTGTCATGGGCTCCCGGGTCCTCGGGAAATGTGCGCAGTGCTAACCGTCATCCTCCACCGCTTCCGCTGCAACTCTGCTCTCCTGGTGCCATGAATCCACCTTGCAGGTCCTCTCGTCGTTTGGTATAAATATCTATTCTTGTGGCATCCGTCGTCATCCACCGATTCCGCTGCAACTCTGCTTTCCTGCTCTCCTTCAGTCGCCATACCACGGCAAGCATGGAGTCTGCTCAGCTCACTGCTGCTGTTGTGAGCATTGTAAACACCTCACGCATTATCCTGCAGTATGTGCAGAACCAGAACCTGCAAAAGCAGGCGAGGAGGCGACGACAGCATGATCACGATAGTGATGAGGACATGGACACAGACTTCTCTCAAAGCACGGGCCCTGCCAATTTGGACATCATGTGGTAATGGGGCAGGTTCATGCCGTGGAATGCGGATTCTGGGCCCGGGAAACAAGCACAGACTGCTGAGACCACATAGTGTTGCAGGTCTGGGATGGTTCACAGTGGCTGCGAAACTTTCGCATGCGTAAGGGCACTTTCATGGAACTTTGTGACTTGCTTTCCCCTGCCCTGAAGCGAAAGAATACCAAGATGAGAGCAGCCCTCACAGTTGAGAAGTGAGTGGCGATAGCCCTGTGGAAGCTTGCAACGCCAGACAGCTACTGGTCAGTCGGTAATCAATTTGGAGTGGGTAAATCTACTGTGGGGGCTGCTGTGATCCAGGTAGCCAACGCAATCACGGAGCTGCTGCTATCAAGGGTAGTGACGCTGGGAAATGTGCAGCTCATAGTGGATGGCTTTGCTGCAATGGGATTCCCTAACTGTGGTGGGGCGATAGATGGAACGCATATCCCTATCTTGGGACCGGCCCACCTTGGCAGCCAGTACATAAACCGCAAGGGGGACTTTTCAATGGTGCGGCAAGCACTGGTGGATCACAAGGAACGTTTCACCGACATCAACGTGGGATGGCCGGGAAAGGTACATGACGCTCACATCTTCAGGAACTCTGGTCTTTTGAACAGCTGCAGGAAGGGACTTACTTCCCAGACCAGAAAATAACTGTTGGGGACATTGAAATGCCTATAGTTATCCTTGGGGACCCAGCCTACCCCTTAATGCCATGGTTCATGAAGCCATACACAGGCACCCTGGACAGTAGTAAGGAGCTGTTCAACTATAGGCTGGGCAAGTGCAAAATGGTGGTAGAATGTGCATTTGGACGTTTAAAAGCGCGCTGGCGCAGTTTACTGACTCAGTTAGACCTCAGTGAAACCGCTATTCCAACTGTTATTGCCGCTTACTGTGTGCTCCACAATATCTGTGAGAGTAAGGGGGAGACGTTTATGGCGGGGTGGGAGGTTGAGGCAAATCGCCTGGCCACTGATTACGTGCAGCCAGACACCAGGGCAATTAGAAGAGCACAGCAGGGCGCACTGCGCATCAGAGAAGTTTTGAAAACCAGTTTCATGACTGGCCAGGCTACGGTGTGACAGTTCTGTTTGTTTCTCTTTGATGAAAACCCGCCCCCTTGGTTCACTCTACTTCCCTGTAAGCCAACCACCCTCCCCCCTTCGATCACCTCTTGCAGAGGCAATAAAGTCATTACTGTTTCAAAATCATGCATTCTTTATTAATTCATCACACAAATGGGGGGATAACTGCCAAGGTAGCCCGGGAGGGGTGGGTGAGGAGGAAAGCACCGGGTGGGATGGTGGATGAGGGTAGGAGGGAAGGACAAGGCCACACTGCACTTCAAAACTTATTGAATGCCAGGCTTCTGTTGCTTGGGCAGTCCTCTGGGGTGGAGTGGTTGGGTGCCCAGAGGCCCCCTCCCCCCACGTTCTTGGGCATCTGGGTGAGGAGGCTATGGAACTTGGGGAGGAGGGCAGGCAGTTACACAGGGGCTGCAGTGGCGGTCTGTGCTCCTGCTGCATTTCCTGCAGCTCCACCAGACGCTGGAGCATATCGGTTTGATCCCCCAGTAGCCTCAGCATTGCATCCTGCCTCCTCTCCTCTTGCTCCCGCCACCTTTCATCTCGCTCGTCCCTCCTGTCCTTGCGTTCATTTTCTGCTTTCCTGGACTCTGACATTGTTTGCCTCCATGCATTCTGCTGAGCTCTTTCAGTGCGGGAGGACTGCATGAGCTAAGAGAACATTTCATTGCGAGTGTGTTTTTTTCGCATTCTTATCTGCACTAGCCTCTGGGATGGAGATGATAGGGGGAGCGTTGAAACATTTACAGCTGCAGGAGGAAAAAAAGGGAGAGTAGTATTTAAAAAGACACATTTTAGAGAACAAGGGGTAGACTCTTTCACGGTGAACCAAGCTGTTAACATTACATAGCACATGTGCTTTCGGTACAAGGTCGCATTTTGCCTCTTATATTGAGGGCCTGCCGGTTTGGTGTGAGAGATCACACACGCATGGCCGGGCAACAGAATTTGGCTTGCAGGCAGCCATGGTAAGCCACAGTCTTTCGGCTTCTTCAATCTTCATAACATGTGGGAATGGTTTCAAACAGCAACGCCCTCCTTTTCCATACCAAGCACTCGTTGGGTTGGCCATTTAAAAGGAGGGGCTGTACTGGCCGCAAATGCATCCCAAGTCTTCAGGGCAAATTAATCATTAAACACGCTTGCTTTTAAACCATGCATTATATTTACACTCACCAGAGGTGCCTTCTCTGGCTTCATGGTCCGTGAGCCCGGGTTGGGAGGGTATTGGCTCCAGGGTGATAAACAGTTCCTGGCTGTTGGGGAGAATAGTTTCTCCGATTGCGTGCTGTGCGCTATCCTCCTCCATCTCCTCATCTTCCTCATCCCCAAAATCCTCATCCCTGTTGCGTGAGACTCCCCCCTTGCAGGTGTCCACGGACAGGGGTGGGGTAGTGGTGGGGGCCCCCCCCAGAATTGCATGCAGCTCATCGTAGAAGCGGCATGTCTGGGGCTCTGACCTGGAGCGGCCGTTTGCCTCTTTGGCTTTTTGGTAGGCTTGCCTGAGCTCCTTAATTTTCACGCGGCATTGCTGCAGGTCCCTGTTGTAGCCTCTGTCCATCATGCCCTTAGAGATTTTTTCAAATATTTTGGCATTTCGTCTTTTGGAACGGATTCGTCTCCCCAAACAGTGATCAGATCCGGTACCTCCCGTTCGGTCCATGCTGGAGCTCTTTTGTGATTCTGGGACTGCATGGTCACCTGTGCTGATGAGCTCTGCATGGTCACCCGTGCTGATCAGCTTACCACGCTGGCCAAACAGCAAATGAAATTCAAAAGTTCCCGGGGCTTTTTCTTGTCTACCTGGCCCGTGCATCTGAGTTGAGAGTGCTGTTCAGAACGGTCACAATGGAGCACTCTGGGATAGCTCCCAGAGGCCAATACCATTGAATTGCGTCCACACTACCCCAAATTCGACCCGGTGATGTCGATTTCAGCGCTAATCCCCTCGTCGGGGAGGAGTACAGAAATAGATTTTAAGAGCCCTTTAAGTCAACAAAAATGACGTGGACGGGTCCAAGGTTAAATCGATCTAACGCTGCTAAATTCGACCTAAACTCATAGTGTAGACCAGGGCTTAGAAATCTTTCAGAAAATAAACAAATAGCTCTATTGCATTCTGAATATATTCTTTATTATTTCTGAGTGTTGAACTCTCATGGGAAGAATTCCAACAGAATCACAAGCCAGCTCAGGAAAGTTAGGCCCCTTTTAGCACAGTGTGTATACCGCATGAAGACATAAAACCCTTCTCTGTATAAACATTGACACATCTGTAATCAGTTTTGTATTGCTTCTGAAAATTCAGAAAATAGCTGTTCCTGTGCCCCCACCTACCACCAGTTTCTGCCAAGAATGCCCAATCTTCTTGCTGCTCTTTTATTTAGAGAAAGTAGTGAAAACATTCCTGTTGGCTGGGCATTTAGGAACACTGAAACCTCCATGCTGAGCAATATACAGGGCCAACCCTCAGTTTTGTGGGAAGTAAATTGTGCAGGATTCCAGGCAGAATGCCACAACCTGAAGTGGGATGTGTACTTCACCACCATGTGTATCAGACACGTACATAAAACTGCACAATCCTCATGGATCAACTGCCCTGTTATATGCACTATCCCCAAGTTGTGTGAATTTACATTCACTTTCAGGCAACAGTTTTTTGGGAAGTTTTGTAACCACATGGTGCTTGGATACTGTCGTGATGGATGCTGTACAAAACCCTAAAGCAGATGTAAATGTTTAAAGAAGGGTAGCAACATACTGGGCTATACATAGGGAAAGAGGGAAGAATAAGAATGAGCAACTTATTAAATTGTTACAAAGGAGACTTCATTCCTATTTAAGTTTCTTACTCTTTGTTAGAAGCAAATATATCCTTTAGCACACGGAGAAATAAAATGTTGCCACACTGTGTAACTCACCAGGTTTCTTCCCCAAACTTCCCGTTTTTCCAGCAGTTCCAGGGACCTTAAAATAAAAAGGCAAATATAAAACTTACACATTCATATGTTTATTTCTCCTGACTACCAAAATGGCTTTGCTACAGCATTTTCCGAAAGAAGGCTCTGAATAGTTAGTGACTGTCCTAGAGTGGATCTATCCTTGTAGCAATTCTCAGATGGATTGTCACCCCAAATATTATCTGTAATAGTGAGTAATGAATAATTAAAAACAAACATCTTCACTAGTTTAGCCAGGAAAGAGTGTTTTTAGTTTGGAGAATCTGGGAAGGTTTCCAGCTGTGTAACCGTTCATGAACCCCGTCAATCTAAAGGGAAGATGATAATACAATCTGAGTCAGAGTTCACAGTGGGTGAAATTGCTCCCGCTAAACTAGATGGAGAACCAACCTCTGAAAATCCAAAAATCCTATTGCACATCAGAATTATTGAAAGTCTGCCCAGAAAAACAGTACCTCTGAATGCTGGAAAAATGTAATAAAATAACATTGTAATATTATTGAAACCTTCACCCCTCTTCTGCTCTCCCCCCAGTGCTGCTGTTACTTGTGTTATATCCAACATTAGGTTGTAAGATCCAAGAACAGGACCATGTTTTATTTGTTCTTAAAGTGCACTGCATAAATAATGAACAGTTGAGATTAGATTTGTCCTTTAATCTACTAAATTAGCTCTCCCAACAGCATAACAGGGATATAAACAATATATTTACAAAAATACAAGTTTTCTGATCTACATCTTCTAAACTGATTCTTAATGAAGCATTTGCTGCATTGAGGCAAGTCTTGGAGGAAGATGCTTTCTGAAAGAGCTATTACAGTACTGCAAAAGTGGCCCAAAACATTGCACTACCATAACCATAGTGTTTTGGAGCTCTATCACAGAAGAGATTACTGTATTTTCTATTTAACTGAAAAGATGAGCGCCCTTTAAGTATCTACATACTGTACTACTGATAAAAAGTATCACTCTTCAATCTTTCCCAAAAGTGAAAAAAGTTAAGCGATGACTACACAAGCGCTAATATTTCACATATATAGTCCACAGACAGTTATAGCTCATTAACACAGATGTCAAGACTTAAAAAAATGTGCACCTAAAGTTAGGCTCCTAAATCCTTATTTAGGCACCTAAATCCAATCCAAATAAGAGTTTAGAAGGCTAAATTTAGACCCTCATTTTTTAAAGTCTTGACCATAATATTTTTATTTTGAAGAGAAGTGCAATAAATCAGTAGAATACATTATATTTCTCATCTTGTTGCAAGAAGGAACTTAAGTGTATACAGACAACCACATAATGACCCAGCTAACACCCACTGATAGAGGACAATTGCATTCTCAAATAGATGAGAATGTGCATGAGAAAACATCTCTTAAGTTTAATACAAGATACCATCTCCAGAAAAGAAAAGTGAATCACTACCCCATCCTCTCCGGCCACAACCCCCCCCCCCCCCCCCCCCCCCCCCCCCCCCCCCCCCCCCCCCCCCCCCCCCNCCCTTTCAGGGCCTACACAAAAGCTTAATATTTTATGTTAGGATATTTCCCCTTTTATTTTGTTTCAAGTCATATCTTACCGCCCATTCTCTTTGGTCATAGTACTGTTAACTGGAAAACAGCAATAATTCCCCTGATTTGGCTGTACATGACTATCATACGGGCCTTTAATAACAGTAAGTGACAGGGTACTCCAGGTGTTCTTAACCTTTTTCTTTCTGAGCCCCCCCCCCCCCCAACATGCTATAAAAACTCCAGGGCCCAATGGGGAGGGAGGACTGGGGGCTCTCAGCCAGGGCTCGGGAATAGGTGTAGTTTGACTTCTATTTTGGGTAGGCAGGGGCCAGTGGGACTCTAGACAGCTCCGCACGGCGGGGTCGGGAAGGGAACGCCACCTCCACCCCCTGACTCACCTCAGCAGGCCACCCAGCCTGTCTGGGTGGGGGATGCAACCAAAAATTATAACTCAAAAGGTGGGGGGCTCAGCTCAAAAAGTTTGAAAACAGCTCAGGTTGCAGGCAGGGGGGTAGCTAGCGGCTGTGTGCCGGGAGGGCTCCCCTGCGGTCCCTGTTCCCCGAGGGCTCTGCCAGCCATGGAGCCGGGTCTGCCTGCCCAGGCGGCTCTTACCGGTTGCATGAGCAAAGGGGTCTGGGGAGCTGAGGAGCAGCTTCAACCCCCTGCAGCAGCAGGAGACAAGACTTCCCACCTCTGACCTGGCCAGGGAGTGGGGAGACAAGGAGATGGAGGGGGTTGGACCTTCCCCGGGACTGCCCTGCTCTTGCACTGTAGTTTCAGGGTGGGAGGTATAACACCCGTGTCTCCCCAACTCTGCCCAGGGGCTCAGGGCTTCTGCCCCACGGGGAGTACTGGGGCTTCAGAATTCAGCCCTGCTGCTCCCAGCTTCAGCCCCACGGGGGGTGCTGGGGCTCAGGCTCTGGGTTTTAGCCACGGGGCCCCATGGTCCCCCTGAAAGGGTTTGGGGACACCTAGGGGGCCACGGACCTCCTGTTGAGAACCACTGGGGTACTACATGGTAGTTTATACAGAAATCTCTCTTTCAAACTTCACTGTAACAATGCTTTTTCATGTCCAATAAAATTGTAAGATAAAAAAACCCTCCATATGATTCACTGACTTGAAATAATCAAATGAACATTATAAAGTGGACAAATAAGACACAAAAAAGGATAGACTTTGTAATGTTTCATATTTCTTTACCTCAGAATCTTTCAGTCTCACATAATTAGAAGGAAAGACTCCAGATTTGTCACCCAATGTTCCTGTCCACCAGTCACCGTCTTTTTTTGTCACAAGAATCATATCTCCTTGTTGAAAGATTAAGTCTCCTTGTTCCGAACTCTCATATGTGTACATGGCAATATATTCTGGAGGAGAAGTTGTTCAAAAAATGGGAAATGCTTGATGAATCATCAAAGTATAATTTGCAAAAATCTATCTTTATGAAAGTAATGCCATATGACCTGTCCAAAAGCTAGATATTCATAGCTCTCTGCCCTATTGCTTCTGTGTAGGCAACACTTCACTCCAAAACATTTTCCCTTCCTTCACAAAGGAGGTTTAATATTTAAATTTCTAAATTAGATGATCTTCAAGACTACTTAAAGTTCTTTAAAGGCTTCTATTCTAAAAAAAAATCCTATTATAGATGAGTTATTATTTTTGGTAAACCTCTAACATGACCTAAGTATATATCTTTTTTTTTTTATTAACCCCTCCCCCTCACAAAACAAAACAAAACAAAAAAACAAAAAAACCACCCCCCAAACTGTTACATCCCTGTTTGATAACTTGTTCTTCGAGATGTGCTTCACATGTCCATTCCACTTTAGGTGTGTGTGTATGTTTGCCAGTGCACCGAAGCTGGATAATTGTTTCTCATAGTGGTCTCAAACAAGGCAGAGCATGCACTCTCTGAACATTCATGCTGCTAGCCAATAGTATACTGGGGTGGAGCCACCCCAATCCCTCTCAATTACTTCACTCTGGAAGCCAGTACTTGCTGTGATTCTGATATAGAAGGGAAGCAGTAGCGGCGCCAGCTCTGCCGGCGCCCTAGGCGGCGGAAGGTCCCGCCCCCGAAACCCCGCCCCCAACAGCGGCGGCGGAAGGTCCCGCCCCCAAATTTCTACGGGCGGCGGGGGCGCATGCGCCCCCAAAATAGTAGCGCCCTAGGCGACCGCCTAGGTCGCCTAATGGAAGCGCCGGCCCTGAAGGGAAGGGTTGTGGAATGGACATGTGCAACACATCTTGAAGAACAGCTACTGAACAGGTAATGCAACCCTTTTTTCTTCTCCGATTGCTTGCACGTGTCCATTCCACTTTAGGTGACCCACATGCAGTTCTAGATGGAATAGAAGATCGGAGTCTACTTAAACAAGGACTGCAACACCATGCTCCCAAATCTAGCCTCATAGAGTTCTCATAGAGTATGCTAAAACTCTGAGGTGGTGGAACCTCAGCAATATCATAGCACAGATGAATAGAGGAGGTCCAGGAAGACATCCTCTGCGAAGTGCCAAGTTGCCCCCTCATCCTGTCAACAAAGGAGACAAATACTTGAGGAGACATTCTAAACAGGTAAAAGGCGAACACACCCTATGAAAGTCCCAAGTACGGAGTTTTTCCTCATCTTAGAGCAGGGGTCTCAAACTCAAATGACCACGAGGGCCACATGAGGACTAGTACATTGGGCCGAGGGCCGCATTTACTGACGCCTCCCCCCCGCTGCCCTCGGCCCCGCCCCCACTCCCCCCCTTCCATGAGGCCCCGCCCCTGCCCCGCCTCTTCCCACCCCTTCCCTGCCCCCATTCCAACCCCTTCCCCGAAATCCCCCCCCCAACTCTGCCCCCTCCCTGCCCCCAGGGGGCGCAGGAGGGATGTGGGGTGTGGCGGGGGTTCAGGGCAGGGGGTTGGGGTGCAGGAGGAGTGCAGCGGGAGGTTCAGGGCAGGGGGACGGGGTGCAGCAGGGGGCTCAGGGCAGGGGGACGGGGTGCAGGGTGCAGCAGGGGGCTCAGGGCAGGGGTGCAGCGGGGGGCTCCGGGCAGGGGTGCAGGGTGCGGGGTGTGGAGGGGGTTCAGGGCAGGGGGTCGGGGTGCGGCGGGGGTTCAGGGCAGGGGTGCAGGGTGCGGCAGGGGACTCAGGGCAGGGGGTCGGGTGCAGGAGGGGTGTGGGGGGCGGGCTCCGGCCCGACCCGCACCGGGGGCAAGGCGGGCTCCCTGCTTGCCGGCCCTGCCGCGGGGCCGCACTGGGAATCGGCTGGAACCTGGGCAAGGAGGGGCGCAGGGGGGGTGTGGGGGGCGGGCTCTGGCCCGACCCGCACCGGGGGCAAGGCAGGCAGCCGCTCTAGGGAAACGTTGGGGGGGGGCGGGGGGGCCGTGGGGAGCTCGCGGGCCGCATGCAACCCCCCCCCCCCCCCGCACCCCCCCCCCCTCCCGCCCCCCGCCCCCCCGCCCGGCACCCCCGCCGCACCCCGCCCCCCCTCCCGCCGCCGCCCGCTCCCCCCCCGCCCCCGACCCCCGGCCCCCCCCCGCCCCCGACCCCCGGCCCCCCCCCGCCCCCCCCCCCGGGGGCCGGGGGGGGGCCGGGGCTGGGGGCCGGGCGGGGGCGGGGGGGGGGGGGGCCGTGAGGAGCTCGCGGGCCGCATGCAATAACCCTGCGGGCCGCCTGCGGGCCGCGTGTTTGAGACCCCTGTCTTAGAGAGTGAGGTTTCAGGAAAAAAGGTTAGTAAGTATATAAGCTTATTTAGAATTCAACACCACTTTTGTGAGAAATTTGGGGTGTGGATACATGTTAACTTTCATAAAGATAAACATATAAGGAGCATCAGCCACCAAACCTGAAATTCTGCTACCCTCCTGGTTGAAGTAATAGCCACCAAGAACACTACCTTCATTGAGAGATGAGAAAACAATCACATAGTTATAGGTTCAAAAGGAGGCGCCATTAAAATGGAAAGAACTAAATTCAGATCCCAGGATGGTGTTGGTCCCTAATAGGAGGTAAAGAGCCTGTCCAAACCTTTCAAGAACATAACAGTCATAGGGTTGGAACAAGACAGATCTTTCATCTACCAGAGGATGAAACGTGGCAACAGCTGCCAGATGAACCCTCATGGAAGTGGTAGAAAGTCCTTTTTCCTTTAGGTGAAGCAGGTAATCCAGAGCAGACTGAATCGTAGCCAGTGAAGGAGAGGTATGTTCCCACTGTGACCACATGCTCTTCCATTTCTTGAGGTGAGTATAAGTGGGAGGGTTTTCTGCTATTTAAAATATTTTACACTCCAAAGGAACAGACAGCTTCCTGGGAAGTTAGCCACTGAGCATCCAAGCAGTAAAGTATAGGCTGAGAGGTTTGGGATGCAGAGTCTGGCCATGGTCCTGCAGAACTATGTCCCGAGACCTAAGGGAGAGGTGTGGGATCTTGAATTGAAAGGCTCAACAGGTCTGAGAACCAAAGCTGATGGGGGCATGCTGGAGTGATCAAAATTAGGATGGCATGATTCTGTCTGAGTTTGCTCAAAACACTTGGCACCATAGGGTTGGGAGGAAAAGTGTAAAGATGTTTCCCCTTCCAGGATAGTAGGAAGGCATATGACACAGACCCTGGCCTCTGACATGCCTTGGAACAGAGAACTGGTGACACTTCCTGTTCTGTTGGGTGGTGAACAAGTCTATTTCTGGCATTCCCAAAATTTGAAAAATGCACTTTGCTTTGTGATCTTTGCTAAATAATCTGCTGAGATGATCCACTAGACAGTCCTGAGATCCAGGAAGGTGAGGTGCTTTGAGCATAATCTTATTCCTGATACAGAAAGACTGAAGTGTCATTGCCGCTTGGCACAGGGTGCGTCTGTCTAACCTGGCACCTCCCTGCTTGTTTAGACAGAATATCACAGCACTTGTCTTTGAGCACCTGTACAAAACAACTTTTGATGCAGGGAACAAACACTTGACAGATCAGGCTCAAAGCTCTTGAACACTGACGTGGGGGGAGAGATACTGATCTGTCCAATTCCTGAGTCTGAAAATCCCCTAAATAAGCTCCCCAACCGAAAGATGAAGCATCCATGGAGGGCAGGGCTGGGCCAAAAAAACCCTTCTTTGGATACAATGGCAGGGTCCATCCACCAGTCTGGAAATGACAAAGCACTTCCACTGGATGTTCTGACTCACATACCTGCATGATGAGACGGATGGCGAGATGGATGGCAGACAGTCTACAACAGGGATCGGCAACCTTTGGCATGCGGCCTTTGGCATCGGGAAAGCCTCTGGCGGGCCGGGTCGGTTTGTTTACCTGTTGCATCTGCAGGTTCGGCCGATCGCAGCTCCCACTGGCCGCGGTTCGCCGCTCCAGCCAATGGGGGCTGCGGGAAGCGGTGGCCAGCACATCTCTCGGCCCGTGCCGCTTCCCGCAGCCCCCACTGGCCTGGAGCAGCGAACCGCGGCCAGTGGGAGCTGCGATCGGCTGAACCTGCGGATGCGGCAGGTAAACAAACCAGCCCGACCCGCCAGGGGCTTTCCGTGACGGGCCGCGTGCCAAAGGTTGCCGATCCCTGGTCTACAACAACCTCTGCATGACACTGAGGTGAAGTCTGGCATGCTATGTCATGTATGTGCAAGCTGCCATGGGACCAAGAAGTTTCAGGCAATTCCTCACTGTCATATGAAGCCTTGAAGTATTTGCACAGGTCCAAGATTACCTGAAACCTGGCCTGAGATGAATACAACCTTCACTGTGGTCAAATCTAATTCATAAAAACATATTTGATTCTTTGTACAAGGAGAACTGATTTATCTTTGTTGACTAACAGGCCCAACAAGTGAAAGAGGGATTGGATCTTCTTCATGGCTACCACTACTCACTGTCTAGACTGGAGTCACTACAAACGAAATGGCACCTTGATGGAGATTAAATAGAGTGATACACAAGAGAAAACAGCCGTGAATCCAGGAGTCCCCCCATGGATTCCAGAAAGGCCACTGCTGTACTTGATACAATACCAGGGTCCAGCCCAAAGGGCATCCGATCTCGGGACCTGCTCCTATAAGAGTCACGATGCTGGGGCCTTGAACGGCATGAGGACAAATGGAAGATGCTTGAGCCCTCCAACTCAAAGGACGAGTTAGCACAGTCTGAATGCCAAGGCGGCATAGTAACAAGTAGAGTAGCAGGAGTCCAAGGCCTGATGGGAGATGGATGGTACTGGAGGAAGAATCTCAGGCTTTCCTGCTGAAGAGACTGTATGTCTGCTCTACTGCACAACAGAACTTCCAGACCCTGATGGTATGAACAAAAGGTTCAGTCCCAAACAGCACCAAATGTGTAGATGCCAAGAAGTATCCCAGTCCTGAGGGGTAGGATTAATCGGTAACTGAGTCTCATCCTGCATCAGTGGTGAGTCTGACATCAATAAGCACAGGAGATCCCTGGCCATTGCAAACACTTCAGATGTCATGGTACTGATACAGTAGGATGCAGCACAGAGGAAGTTGGTGCCACTTAAGGTCCCGGAAATGGAGTCAGCCTCTACAGTCTTGCATGAAGGGCCAGAGTCTACATTACTAGAATGCTGTACTAGGAGCGCCTAGTGGGAGCTGCCTTAGCTATAACCTCGGTACCAGTCTTCTTCTTGTGCAAGTCTGTTGGGAACCCCGCCCTCAAGATGAAGAGGGCTTCTTTTGGCCAGAAGAGGTTGAAATGGTGGACTTCTTCTGCAGCTTGCCCAGTACTGAAAATGGAGATTGGTGTCTCTAGCTCTCTCTGCTGCATGGATGCTGCCAAATCTGGTGATCTGCTCGGAGACAGAGTCAAGTCTGAATCCCCATGTACATAGCAGCTAGGGTCCAAAGAGGGAAGGAAAACTGTTTCCCTATCTCAAAGTCAAACATCTCTCAACTTCTTAGTCCTGGTCTGAAAGACCCGCACAGATAAGGCATTTATGCCTCACGTATACTTCTCCAAAACACTTTAAACAGGGAGTGAGGATTGCTGACTGGTATAGACTTGCTACAGCCAGAATGGCGCTTAAATCCCAGGGACTTATGCATGCCCCAGTACCATGCTAAAAGCTCAAAGAAAGTGCTACTAATTAAAACTATAACTACAACCATACTAAACTATTTACAATAAAAAACCTCTAGCAAATTTTTTCTAAAAACAGAATGGGAGAGAGTGAAGTTCACACATGCTACAACTACCGACCATGAGCAGTAAAAAGGAACTGATGAGGGGGCAGAGCGGCTCCATCCTTTTATACCGTTGGCTAACGTGCTGTCCTGATGGATACTGTTATGGGGAAGAATTCTCCAGCTTCAGTACCCTAGCGCACACACTCCTAAAGTGGAATGGACATGTGCAAGCACTTGATGATGATTTGCTTTATAAACATACTTTCTATGGGTTCAATTTTATGCTGAGAACTAGCATTTTCAGTCCTGGCATACAAAATCCCAGTTTCTGAACTTCTGATACAGTCTTCCTTTTACATATGTCAGTTGGCTCTCATGAACAATGAATTCTTTCATTACTTGGAGCTTTGTATGGAGACAGCCAATCTCATTGTATCCTATGCAACAGTTGGCTTGAAAATGCTAAGATAATGGTGGAATACACAATTTTGTTAAAACATGGTCAGCTATTTGGTATTCAAAAGCAAAAAACACTGAAACAGACTGCTGTTGAGAAATGCAACATGTAATTTAATTACAGAACTAAATGAAAACCTGTACAGCTAGGAGTGCAAATAAGAATCTCAGACAACTCAGTAACATTTTCTGAAGTAGTATGTCTATTACACAATTCACTCAACTGTATAAAAAGGGAGCTTCTCAGAGGTATACCAAAGATTTCTGAAAATATTCTGTTTTACACACTCTGCTTGTGGAAAACAGTGGCAAGCATGGCACGTTTAATTGTTGGTGAGTAAGTGTATACTGAAATACTATCCTCAGAACTAAAATACTAACTAGCTTTCATCAAAGTCTGTTTCTGAAGAATACTTATATAGGAGTTTCCTTTCCTAAAGAAATTATAAAGCTGCCGAATCCATACAAAACTTTTTTCAAAAATATTTTTGAAAGTATATGCTTTTAGCACAGTGTGTAAAATATCCAGATAATCAAACTGAAAAATACAGAACATATGACAGAAGACATACAGTATCCCAGGTTGTAGCTACAGAGCCACGACTGGGAGAGAGATGGTTTAGCAGTTCTGTATTTGCTTTTAAACAGCCTTTAAAAATCAAGCAAGCCAAATTTTAGAATCCTTCTATAATTCCACTTTCCACAGTGGAATTTTTATTATCAGTGGCAAAATATAGACTATATTGTGTGTGATAAAAATTGCCCCAAATGATTCCTATTAAATTGCAGTTGTACAGATGAGGTTTTAAAAAATAAAGAATTAAGGCACTGCTAAAAAGACTGATAGAGATATTACTATTTTGTAAAATATATTTATTTTCACACATGTGCACATGCATACAGGTCCTATCCCTTGCTTTATGTGCTTTTGTGACAATTAAGTAACCAATTCTGAATCAGATTAACTCCAGTAACCCCCCTTCAACCATGAATCAGATATGCTATAGGTCAATAATTAAGTGATATAAATGACTGAATTGAACTGGCCCAACTATTGCTGGACCCACTTCCATTTAAATGCAAACCCCCCACCCACCCCAACCCTCACCCCCCACAAAAATCCCTAGTGTCAATATTACTTTTAATACTAAAAAAATAGGGAGCCTACATGTTTAATAACTAAATCCAACTTCTACCAAGCTAACATGTCTTATGAAAAGTTTGTTATGTTGACAGCAGTTTTATCAACAATATCTCGGAAGAAAAGTTTTGTATCTGTTTCCTGGTATCACTACAGCCATACCTGTGCTAGCAGTGATGTGGGCTCCAATTATGGCAAAGGTCTGGCACATTTAGCACCTTGTTATGAAAAAAATAGGTACAAACTTGTAGACAATGATAAGTACTCATATGGTTTTCGATTAATAATAGTTCATTAATGGAAGGTGCTTAATGTTCAAAATAACATGGGAACAACAAAAAATACTGATATCTAACTCAAGGCACTGAGTGCAGTCCTTGTTATTTGCTATTAATTTATATTATTTATTTATATTATTTGCTATTAATTTATAATTTAAATCTAACCTTCTTGGGTCAAATAAGACCGCACAAATGAAAACTATTAAAAAATTTACAGTACATACATGCCTGTTTGGATAATTATCCCTTTCCTCATGGTGGGATCAGCACTGATTTGTCTTCCCTTTCTAAGAGGTGGAAAGTTTTGGTATATCCAACATTGAAATAGGAAAACAGGAACTGCAGGATTCAAATTATTCACAAAGAAACATTGTGAATGAAAAACTAAAATTTTGAGAGCCAACTTATTAATTTAATGAATATTCTTGCTTATCTTGAAGCATGTACGCATGTTTTTACATGGCATATACACCGCTACCTCGATATAACGCCACCCGATATAACACGGATTTGGATATAACGCGGTAAAGCAGTGCTCCGGGAGTGGGCGGGGCTGCGCACTCCGGTGGATCAAAGCAAGTTCAATATAACGCGGTAAGATTTTTTGGCTCCTGAAGACAGCGTTATATCGAGGTAGAGGTGTACTGCATACACACACAGTGTATGTTAAAAGAAAATACATCCTTTATGCATTTTCAAGTGCTGGGCCTGGGTCCTTCCTATTGTAGGCAGAAGGCTAAAAACAATCAGAAATATGGGATTATTCTCAACTGCTTATAAATGACACTGCATAAATTAATATACCTAAGTTAATTAGAAAAATACTATTCTTATGTAAATGAGCAGTTTTACAAAACATGCAGGACATAGCCTTGTAGTCATAATTAATTCTGGAGGTAATTCAAATTCTTACTTTGTAAAGTAACAGGGCCTGATTCTGCAATGATACTGAGTACCACCAACTCCCACTGGCTCTGAACTTGTACCTATTACTAGATAATTTCTTTTATTAAAACTATACAGTAAGATGCTACTAATGTCATTCAATTCAAATTCTTACCTTCGCCTGACATAGCAGGTTTAGTTGCTGGTGATGTTACTCTCTTTAGACTAGCAGGACTTTCTGAAGAACCAGAATCCATGCTTAAAGAGAAAATATTAAATGCTTTAATTTCTCTAAATTTAACAAAACAACTAAATGTTTTGAATAAAAAATACATTAAAAGCTATATCCATGAACAAACTCTCTCAACCTGTAAAGCAAAAAGATAGTAAAATTTAAGTTTTAAACCTCAGCATGACAAAATACAGTTTGAAATCATGTAACTGGACCGAAAGCAAAAATTGCTGTGCTCCCCTCTGCTCCCCAATAGAAAAATGTAAAGTTCATTCTAGTTTTCATTATCAACTAGAACATTGTTTTCACACGATGTATTGTATTAGATTACAATCTTACTATCTTTCAGAACACTGTTTGTTAGTAAAGTGAATATAGGAAAGTGGCACCTCTTTACTCACTAGCCCTACCCCACACATTTCAATTTCTACTTATTTTATCAACTTAAGTAAGAGTTTGCTACTTTAGTCTTGTTGGCATTGTGTAGCCAAAACAGCTACAGGAGAATAACCTGGATTCTGTTCCCACTCGTGCATCAATAGAATTGTTAGCTAAATTCTAAATGCAGAATTGTTGTTGGCGATACATGATGCAGGAAGAATCCAGCTTTGCTTTCATAGCCCAAGCTGAGTTTGTAGGTAGGACTGGAAGTTTAAATAAAAAAAACAAAAAACAAAAAAAGAGGAAGCCAAAAAACAAAGCTCATTTTATTTATAAACGGAGCCACACCAATCTGAAACCAGAGATACAAATATGGCCACACAATGCCATTTTAATAAAGTCACTTTTCAGAGCCAACACTTTAAAAACAAATGTACAAGTACACACAACATTTTACATAGGAACAACATAATATTAATGATTAAATAAAAATGCTGTTCATTCTAACAAAAGCAACCAAACAAAATACCTTGTCGACTTTCTTATGGGGCCTGAAATTAGTTTCACATATGATTTGGGAAACCATCCCTTTTGACCTTGGACCTCTCCAAACCACCACATGTCTTGCTGTTCCAGAACTGTGATTATATCATTTTTGTTAAAATTGAGGTGGTTGTCTTTTTTGGCTCTCCAAGGATACAAGGCCTGTGCTTGAAGGCCCTCTACTTTTTCACCCTATTGTGGTAAGAAAATAAAAGTGAATCACTTAGAGTCTTTCACAAAGAAGGCTGCTAAAAATAAATAAATAAATGAATAAATAAATAGAGGTATTTGCTTACAACATTCATTTATAGACACAGATCTGTGTGTCAACTGTTTCTATTAAAATAAGCTTTTTACTCAAATAAAGCCAAACAGATCATTTAAAAAAAAAATACAATCAAGTGGATATATTAACGCAGTCCACCAGTATTTCTATATTTGTATTAATTAAAGTGCCTGGTGCATACACTCCTGTAAGATATTTAATAATTTTTCTACACAGAAAAAGATTTTAAAAATTAATTGTCTCATCTACCACATTGATGTAAAACACTGTAAATAAAGAGACAAGCCTTGCCCCAAGGGCTTATAGTAAATCTCACAAAACGTGTACATAAAGAGAATCTTTTTGCTACAACTTATTCATTATTCCATCTTGCATTCTACTTGCTTTTTCGGGGTTTACATAGCACATCTCACACTAGCACATCTCAGAATGCTATGTCTATGTACCAGCACTACATATTTTTCAGCCAGTGTTGAGGCACTGTGATCTAACACATTGAGCACAGGATTGGGATTCAGGAATAGAGCTGGGCGAATAACTGATTTTTCGGTTCTCTGGCAGTTCTGGAAAAAAAATAAAAAAGTTTGCGAATTGGGTTGAAATAAATTTAAAAATGTAGAAAAAATTATGCAAATCAAAGCTAGTTTGACCCAAAACATTTTGTTTCCAGGCATTTTTTAAGAGCTAGATTCACAAAATGATTGGAGGAGGAAAGGGTGTTGATGCTGGTCTCCTGATAAAACTTCTAACCGATGATCTAAGTCCCTCACCTGAGATGTGGGAGACCCAGGTTTGAATCCCCAATCTGGAGCAGAGATTTGAGCCCAGATCACTCCCCTCCCAGGAGACTGTCCTCATCACCAGACTACAGAGTTGTTCTCTCTTTCTCTCTGGCCCAATTCATTCATGCATTGTGTAAAAAATGGAACAGTTTCAGTAGGAAAAAATGAGAGCGATGCAGCCCAAATGGTTAGGGCACAAAGCTGGGAGGGGGAGACCTAGGTTCAAATCATTGCTCCAGGGCAGGAAACTCAGGTTCTAACCCCCACAAACCAACTGAGTGCACTAATCACTGGGATAAGAGTTATAATGGGGGACACCATCCCCACCACCTCCTACTCTTCTTCACCACATTTTGGGAATCTAACCTGAACATTTTTTTCCTGCCTAAAACTATTTGGTGAATGTGTGTCAAATTCACAAATAGTTTGGGGTTGACCAAAATGAATTTTTTTGACAAATTTTGTGTCAAAAATATTTCGCCCAGCTCTACTTGAGAACTCCTAGAATGCCAAATTTCACTTCCCACATGGCTTTGTTTGACATCTTCATCTCCTCATCTTGAAATACTTTACCTCCCTTAGAGGAATGTTGCAAGGGCTGGTCAATTAATGTTTGGTCATCGCTTTGCGAAAGTTAAAACGCTGGGTTGAGTATGATTTCTGTACAGATATAGCCACTTACCTGCCCCAGGACAGGAGAAGGCGATGATCCGGTAACAGTGGCTGGGGTGAAGGCTGATCTCTGCCTCACCTGCCCTGCACTTGGAACAGTCAGAGAAGGTTGAGCTGCCCAAGCATCCCAATTATCAGTCTCTGGTTTCTCACTAGTGCTGGTCGGCCACCTGAAAATAAAGCAGACTATATAATCTGAGTGATTTTTTTTCATGCGATCACTTATCCTTTGAACATCACCTCTCATCCTGTAAATTGATTATTAGAACCCACTTTCGACCACCTTTTCGTTACCATTTAACCATGATTATCTGCTCTCAACCTCCTGCCTTATTCCTTATTGTTTAGACTTCATTAGTCCAATTTCTTTTTCCCCCAGCGTGCAAGCTCTGGGTGCTGTCAAAACTATGCATTTTTAAAGCTCAGTGCACAGCTGTAGTTTTAAGTAGACAAAGTTCTATAAACTAAATATATTAACTTAATTGAATTTTTTTGCTTTTGTAATTACAAAGTTACAGACAATTGTCTACGTTTTCACTAGCTAGTGTAGAACCCTAAAGTCTAAAAAGCCCTAAATAGTTGAGTCCCAGCTACCTCTCTCATCATAATATTGGAGTTAACATCAGCTGACATGTATGAGTTAACAGCTCTACACAGTAAACAGGTGGGGTGGAGGAAGGGAAGAGTGAGACAAAGACAGGACATTTCACCCCTGTGGGTCTGGCAAAGCTCAACTTTGTTCACTTCCTGGCCTGGTCTACACTACAAAGTTTTAACAGCAAAACTTGCCTTCTGTCAGCACAGTATTGCATGCATCCACACTTAGTTTTGAGTCCGGACAAAAAAATCCCTCAACGTTTACCAGCCAAGTTAAATCAGTTCCTCGAGTGACAAGCCCTCTACTAGTATAGTTTTACTGGCATGATGCTTGTGTGGCTGCAGAAGTACCTGTACCAGTACAAGTAGTCTTCTAGCACCTGTTCCCTCAGCAGTGCCCATTCTGTCTAATTTTTGAACAATGCTGCTGAGGCATCA
Source organism: Platysternon megacephalum (assembly GCA_003942145.1). Classification (NCBI taxonomy): domain Eukaryota; kingdom Metazoa; phylum Chordata; order Testudines; family Platysternidae; genus Platysternon; species Platysternon megacephalum. The sequence goes on along the minus strand of QXTE01000093.1, from coordinate 2,801,560 downwards.
TGGTGACACCAAGTCCACCCCTCTCCCCCCCTTTAAAGTCACTGATATATTTTGGAAATGCCTCTTTTCCTGCTAGTACAAGTGTATTTGCCAAAGTTGGACAAGCACAAGTCTACTTCATCCTCATGCCACTGTATAGTCTAGGGAAAAGGTCCTTGATTTCCTTGATGTGAAGGTGGGGTAGAGAAGAACATGTGCGGGCACAGCTACAGAATTTCAACAGGAATAAAGAGGTGTACAAGGGAAGTGTACACTGAGGGCACTGAGGCCCAGAGGTATAGCAGGGATGAGGGCCAATGCCAGGAAATGGGGAAGGAGCTGCGTCAGGCTTACCAGAAGACAAAGGAGCACAGCCTGAAGTCTGGTGTTGCCCCTTAGACAGGCCTGTCTAACAAACAGCTTGTTGTCAGACTGAGCCAGGAACCACCCCCCTTCCTGCCTATGAAAGTGGACAGCTCACGACCTGCAGTGGAGGGTTCCCTTGAACTGGCAGATGAGGAAGATATCACTGAAGACAGGGAGGCAGATGGTGCTGCGATCATTCAGAGCCAGGAGCTCTTTGAGACCCAGTTGGATCTATAGGAAGGGACCTTAGGTATGTATAATTTAATTGGACTGTCCAATTAATGCCAGCCATTTTATTTACTGTCTCCAGGGCCCCCAAAACATTACCCTTTTCCCCTTCCCCCTTGCTGTCAGATGATGCTGCCAAGCACACTTATTTTCCCAGGCTGCTTATGGGAAGGACAACTAAGTGAGTGGGAAAAGTGGTGGGAGAGTCCTACTTTCAGTGGGCGTGGGAGGATTTTAGATTGGAAACCAGTTCCAATTAGTATGGATTTTTTTTTCAGTTTTGTACAATCACCCACACCAACGGCTGGGCCCATTTTAAATAAAATAATCAGCCAGCAGATTGAGGTGTTCATTCAGTCCCATCACTATCCGTGGCTTGCAAAATGGAAAACTGCCACTAAAATGTGGAGACTAACTGATTTCCATGATTTTGGTTATATGTCATCACATAGTCACCTGACCCTTAAACCCATTAGGTTAAATAAAAGAAACAAACCTTAACAGTATAAAAAGAGTGAATTTCTATTCCTGGCTCATGTATCCTTAATTAAATATTAATTAATTATTATTAAGCATTTACACTGTAACAGTGCCTGAGGGCCACAACCAGATTGGGCCCCACTGTGCTAAGCACTGTACAAACATCATACATGATAAGCTCTGGAGTAGAAACTAATTGTATTTTATTTTCTACCAAAATCAGACAGTGATTTTTATGCAAGGTTATAAAAATGCATAGTATTCACTTAAAACTAGGAATAGTTTTGTCTTGAGCTACTTTTGTTTAGGTAGGGAAAAAATAAAAATAAGTGGGAAGCTCAGTTTTAATTTTCTTATATTATTGCTTTTTCAGAAAAAAAGTTGTCCAGAGAGCAACATAAAATTACCACCAAGTTTAAATGATTCTTTCAGAACTATTGTGCTCTCTCGGGTAAAAACTTTTTAAAGCACTGTGTGTTAAGTACTCAAATATTTCAGTAAAATACATACCTTCTAATTGTAAAACACCTTATCTCATTAAACAAAATGATTAACCAATTATTTACATAGTAGACTAACCTGTCCTGATAAAACATACATACAGTATTACATTTCATTTATATAATCTTTGGGACATGAAACTTGTCTTACATGTATATAGCATCAGGCACACCAGGGGAGTACTACTGTATAACAATAAATTGGTTGACTTTAGCAGCATCAGCAGCATCTTAATGTAAAATACAAGCTGGTAACAATGAAGTAAGAGAAGGTGTCAACTCTGCTCTCTCACATATTTGGTATATAAACAAATGGAGGATGACATGCTGGGATTTCTGCTGTAAAATAATTCTGAATATGGCGAGGGAAAAGGGCCAGATGGGCAAGCTTTTGTACTTGTCTTCTTGATTGCTTAAGAGGATATGGTGAAAGCATGCCTTTGGACTGGAAAGCCTAATTTAAATTTAAAAAAAAGCCACAGAAAAACAAAAACAAAAAACCTGTTGCAGACTGTCCTGTTGAGGGAAAAAAATTACGATGGGAGTGGTGTTTTACTGAAGATGAATAATCCTTCCTGATTTACAGTGTGCTGTCTAGTTTCCTGCAAATATCTCATTTGCCAGGTTAACTACTGACAAAATCTCAGTGGATGAGAAATGTAATGAATTTTAACTGGACACAAGTTAACTGCTTGAAAACCCACAGTACTGGTTTGTGATAACCACCAGCAAACATACGTTGAACTGAAGTCAGCCCAGTTGTTGGTGGTTGCAGTAGATTCTGTTGGAGCTGGAGCTGCTGGAGTTGGGGGTGCTTCACGCAAAGAAACTTTAGGTGCAACAGTAGTGTCAACTACTGGTTTCACAGAGGTTGGAACTTCGTTGTCAGGTATTTTCTCTGCATAGTTTGCAGGGAACCATCCAGTCTTTCCCTTCAGTTCTCCTCCAAGCCACCCAGGTTCTCCAGTCTGGCTTTCATCCACCTGTAAGTACATTAAATCACAAGGTTCAGAAACATTTTTACTTAAAAATCCAGCTGCCATTCATAGTTGATTAATTTTCTCCAGTTACTGGAAACTCAAAATGTGGTTACAAATAAAAGGTGTCATATGGGCAAAATTGGATAATTTTTTAATATTCAGCTGTTCTTTATACAGCATACATAAATATGTAATGGCATGAGTACTGTAATGCAAAGTCATCCTTTTCATAATTAATACTTTCCCAAATTCAAATATTTGCATGGGACGGAAAAAGAAAAAAAGACTGCCTAAATCTCAGGCTACGTCTACACTTGTGCACTTCCCCGAGTACTTGTCCATATACTGCTAGAACGTGTACCTTGTACCCACACAGCAGCCTTGTACCCTGCCGCAAGGGTATATGCTGCATACAGACACATGCCTGCATCCATACTGCCCCTTTTCAGTACATGACAGTAGTGCTATTTCAGGGTCGGTGTCCTTGAGTCCTGTGTGTCACAGGAGATGCTCTGGGAACCGCTTTGCTGCGTGTTGCCAGTACTGGCAACACACAGTTGCGGCCTTCATACATTTGGCATCAGCAGCTCTTGGTCATTCCTTTTGCCAAACTGTGTTGAAGCCAAGGAGCAAGTCCACAATGTGGTTCTTCTCCTGATGCTGCTTGTGGGACTAATGTTCATGCAGTCCAGTACCAGATAATGGATAGAATGGGTCAGAAAAATTTGAAATGCTGAAGACGACTGACCAAGAGGGCAAACAAATATTTACTAAACTTCCAAGGAGCAGATGTGTTGAATGCTGGGATGTGTAGAATGCTGGGATTCCCATGGGTGGACTGCTGCTCCTAGTCCCAGATAAACAGCATAGTGTGGTGGGACCACATCATCTGGGAAACCTGGGATGATGACCAGTGGCTGCAGAAATTCTGAATGAGGAAGATCTTCATGGAGTTGTGCAAGTTGCTTGCACCAACCCTTCAGTGCAGACCACTCAGTTTCAGAAATCCATACCAGTACAGAAGCAGGCGGCTATCACCATTTGGATGCTGACAACACCTCGTAGCTGTCGGTCAATTGCAAACAAGTTCACGGTTGAGAAGTCAACTGTCAGGGTGACGGTTGTACAGGTTTGTCATGCTATCAAAACTGCAATCTACCCATGGGTGGTTGCCATAATTAAAGTCCCTGAAATTATAGTAGGATTTCAGAGGATGTGCTTTCAAAACTGTGAAGGCATCATCGAAGGAACACACATTCCAATACTTCGTCCATTAAAAGGAGCCAGTGAATACGTGAACCAAAAAGGTTACTCTTCACTCATTCTCCAAGGCTCAGTGGACAACAGAGGTTGGTTCATGAACACCTATGTTGGACACAGGAAAGGTTCATGACAACAGGGCACTCAGGAGGTCAGGACTGTACCGCGAAGGGACTTCATTCCCCAGAAAAAACTTGGTTGTGTACGGTGTTTCTGTCCCCACAGTTATTTTGGGGGACCCCGCATACCCGCTTCCAACATGACTCAAAGCTGTACCCCAACATTGCCGACCTAAGAAAAAGCAAATGCAAGTACAGAGTAGCTGCAAAATGGTAGCGGAATGCACTTTTGAGAGTCTGAAAAGCTCGCTGGTGATGCCTGCAGACCCATGTGAATGCCAGTGCAGCCAATGCAGTTCACATTAGCGTGGTGTGCTTTACCTTGCACAACATTTGTGAGGCTAAAGGGGAATACTTCCAGAGCCAGTGAGCACAGAACAGTTCTGGCTTTCAAAGCCTGCATAGACAGCTGGATCCCACCTACATGCACACTGCTCCTGTTCTCAAAGAGCAATGGAGATTCGCAAAGTGATTTGCTCGCACATTGTGGATCAGGATGTAGCCAGAAGGTGACTTGGGATCGTGCCAAGGAATCACTTTAGAGAATCACTGCAGACACTTCTGCAAATCTAGAGTAAGGATGGAAAAATTCTTTTGCATGGAAGCTACTTAATTTGAAATAGTAAGGCTTCTGGTTGCAACTGTCCCTAGACTACTCCCCTCTACAGCTGACAGATCACTCTGCCTTAGGCCACGTGTTGACTTTTTGCCTGTCTGCTACTGTTTGTATCCCACGCTCTTCAGTTAACATTAAACAATCCATTATTTCTGCTTTGTGTTGGGCCTATCTCTGCCTCAGTTCTATTAATTCACAGCATACACAGAAATAAATGGACTGCATGCTTGACTAGTCCAATGTGACTTTGCTGCAGTACAGAGCAAAATTTCCACTGCAGCAGCACTGAATACCATGTTGAGATCGCATTCTGAGTGACGGAAGGTCACAGTAGAGGGCGAATCTTGCCAAATGGGGTGGGGGAGGGGAGTAAATATCAGCATCTGACTTTTCAAGTTGAATAATTCAAACTGTAGTAACATTTGACATCATTTGCACTCTTCGGGAATTGCTAAGGTGATGATTGAAATCAATAATAAATAAGTTCAGCAATAATAGGTCACAATCTGTCTTTTTAACCTGCTAAAAAAGGGTTTCTTCAAAATGGACCACACTGATACACAGTTGCCTAAATGACTTAAATTTTTTTTGAACAAGTAGATGAGAAATATACAAGAATGATTTTAAAAATTGATTAAAGGTTTCTTTAAGCAGAATTGAAAACTCTACAAATTCTTAAAACAGTACAAATCATGCGGATGAAATTTCCGTTTCTTCAATCAACATTTGCTTTTTTTGAAATATTCTATAAGCATGAAAAGCCATCTTTTTACACTTTACAAAAATTATGATTTCCCAGCTTTATAGAGGGTAGGTGACGTGTTTAAAAGTTTAAAGTATAGCACTGTATAACTTCAAAGAAGCAGCTTTTGTAAGACTTCACAAGAAGAACATTCAATGACAATTATTTTTTTTTAAATCCAGTTACCTCTGGAATTTAATCAGATTGAAAAAAAAAAGCCACCATTATATATCTTTTTTCAACCATATATTCTATCTGCCAGAACACTATCCATTTCTTTTTAAAATCTACTTTCCTGAAAGCTGACTTTCATCTTAGAAGATGAATGAAACCCCTACTACTACTCAGAATGCAAGATCGTCCAGGCAGTGACCATCTTCTTATGTTTGTGCAGTACCTAACACAACTGGGCATAGATCTCTAGGCTCTGACATATTACAAACAATAATAATCGTCTCCATCGCCATCGGTTGACAAAACTGACTACAGATTACTATGCATTATTATGAAATTGCTTTAGGCTCTGGGCAGAAATGAAGCTATTTGATCCTGAATTATGTTCCTCTAATACCCAGGCCACGAAAATCAATAATCTGAGTGTTCATGGAATTACTTGCAAGTTCATTCCAAAACACTGAAGGAGACAGGAGATGGTTAGTGCCATCAGAATCTGCTCAGGAACTTAAGCTTGGTGCTAGGGGAGGGGATGGAAAGATGCCCAACCCAAAGGAAAACAAATGAACTCATTAACATCCACTCCACTAGAGAAATATCCAGTCAAAAGGAAAGAAACAGCATTCCTCCATACAGAGTGTTAATGAAATAGAAGTTAGAAATGTATCAGTTTGAGAGGGAGCCTGGAATGGAAGGGGCTGTCTAGGTTCAAAAGTATTATCAATCCAAGACAAATGCATGGTTAAGCTGTAGGAAAGGCTGTAAATAATTATAAATACAATTTATACAAAAATAATCTTTAAAAATATGTTTAAAGTTTAAGGAACTTGGAAAGCCAAAAACTCCAAGTTAAAAACGGTAAAAATAAAAAAGTTAAACAACAGAAAGAACATAAATAAGTAGTTTATTTGACGTACTTTAACTCAACTCTCACCTGTATGCCCATCATGCACACAGATTCAATGGGAGACCATGAATATAAAACAAAATATCCCAGTATTAGAGAGAGCCAGCATCTGTATCTGGTACATACTTCCTGAACCCTTTGGTGATTTGTCTACCCCCTAAAAATTAAATGCCCCCTTCCACACTGGTCCTGCAGTTCCACACATACATTACAGCAAAGGTGGAAAATGAATTTAAATTACCAGAGAGCTGGAGACCAGTTCAGTCTCACAGGGCAAACTGTGTTTCAACCAACTCTTCAAACCACGTTGCAGCCCTGTTAAAGTCCAAGGCAGTAGCATGGTTCAGGAACAAGGTAACACACAGCCTAACTCTTGTCTGCACTGTCAGACTGAACCATGCTTTAACTGTGTTCCCTCAAAATATTAGTAGTTACAAGTGAGGCGGGATTCCAGTTGTAGCTATATAGTGCTCACCAGCCAGCAGGGACCAATCCAAATCACAGTGCTATAGGCCTTCATCTACATTAGAACATGATTGTTATAAGCTCGTTTTACCCCAGTCCATACTGGTTGGCCTAGACAAGCTCAAAGTTTAACCAGAGTTTACCTTGCATTTAAACGGTCATAAGGCCAGCCTATATAGCAGGGATTGGCAACCTTTGGCCCGCGGCCCGCCAGGGTAAGCCCCCTGGCAGGCCGGGCCGGTTTATTTACCTGCCACGTCTGCAGGTTTGGCCGATCGCGGCTCCCACTGGCCACGGTTCACTGCTCCAGGCCAATGGGGGCGGCGGGAAGCAGCAGCCAGCACATCCCTTGGCCCGCACCGCTTCCTGCAGCCCCCATTGGCCTGGAGTGGTGAACCGCGGCTAGCGGGAGCCGCGATCGGCCAAACCTGCAGATGCAGCAGGTAAACAAACCGGCCCGGCCTGCCAGGGTGCTTACCCTGGTGGGCCGCGGGCCAAAGGTTGCCGATCCCTGCTATATAGGATCTTAGACATACCTTAACACATAAGCTTGCAAACTGTTACTCTCCAAAAACTATAATTGAGTTACACCTTTTAGAAGCATGACATGGCCATTTTTTTTTTGAATGCTTAAGTGACATAGGCACTTAAGAGCTTACGTAACTTTAGACAACAGGATTTAAGTCTCTCAAAAATTTTACCCTAGATAAATTGAAAAAAACATGCAACTTGACAGTAACAAAGCTATATTTATAAAAATGTATTAAAAGATTGTGCAAACTTCCTAACAGTCATACAGCATACTTACCCATTCCCTTTTAACCTCCAGCAGGAAAGCAATGATTTGAAAGTAAGGCAGAATTATAACACATTTCACAAATTAAGCAAATTACTAACGAATAGGAGAGCAATCCCACTAGAATCAGTTGTTAGCTCTGACAGTAATTAAAGATATTTAAATAAAAATAAGCCAAGGCCAGAGGCCAGTTTTTCCCTGTTATAATAGAAGAGAGGTGAAAACATTAAACTAAAAGCGAAGCCTAAAGTCATTTACAGGTGAAAGCAGATTATCCAAAACATGATCTGAAATTCAGAAGTGTCCCCTGAAATCAGAATACTGATTTTCCAACATTTCATTATGTCCCCTGAGCCATTTAGCAAACAGATGTTTAGTCTTCCTCAAGCAAAGCTCAGTGTATGCCTGTACCTCTAGCAAACATTTTATTCCCTGAGATAGTATTAACTGGATTATTCCATTCTTCAATAACCTACAGAGCCCCACATGCCTGCATACTTTCTCATTTGACTGATGACTTGCCAACCTCACTTCTTTACTAAAGGATAAGTGACAACATTTCAGTGAAATTATTGCACTTCAGTTGGGTTTTGGGCCTCTTCCTACATCATTCAGTAATGCCACAATCCAATCTTCATGATGTCATGAACAACAGGTTGTGATATTGCTGAATAAATCAAAAAGGAAGAAAAGGCTGATCAGAGCTTCTTTTTACTAATGTCTAGATATCATTAAGATATGACAGTTTAGAAAGTTTATTTTTCCAAAACCCAACTGAAGTTTACCAGAGTGTGACAGTTTTTTTAAAAAAGAACTCATTATGATAGGAAGATCAAGCAGTGAATTGAAGTCATAATGCTTCTGCTCTATAGTTTTTCATAACTTAACTAGATTTTTACATAATATTTTCATTGAGAATTTTTTTTAAACTGTAAAATTACATTTGCATGTTACAATATTAACACTTATTCCAATTATTCAGATATTCTTAAACATTAATAACTATAGTTACTGACAATTGCAGTTACAATTTTAAAAGATTCAGGAATTACAAAGAGTGCAAGTTATACTTCCACAGTATTACTTAAGGCTAACAAAACAATATTTTTAGGCAGATTTATCCCAGTGGTACCAACCACTACAATTAAAGATGCATAAGCATTTCCATTCCATTTACACCCCCAACGATGTTTTCAGTTGCTTATCGCTTTCTGAAACTTCCTTTTGTCAGACTGACATTTTCTCTACTTTGTCCCTGCCTGAAAAAATAATTTTTAAAGTGTTTCAGCAAAACAATTCAGCCATTTTTAAGTAGGGGAAAATTATTGAGAGAAAAAGTTATTGTATGAACAAGTAAAAAAAACCTATACTGGATCATTATGACAAAGTAGAAATCGTAGAAAAAATATATTAGTGGAGAAACGGTCATCATGTAATTAAAGTTTATAACAATATATAGATTGTGACCTTAATGTAGTCATTTCCTAACTCAGAGTAAGTGTTTAACATAGCATTAATTTAACTGTAACATTCTCTTAATATAGTTGAGCTTTTTAAATTGGAATTAGAATAGTTTGCATTGTTTTAGTACTACAGTTTTAGATAGGCTTTATAGCCCAAACAAATCTTTAATACTTTGTTCTGACCTCCAGGTACAGCAACCATCCTCAGAAGTGACTATGACAGTGATGATTGTGTCACTTATTTGTCTTGAAGACCAAATGTCTCACTGTAGACTAGTTGACTTTGGGAACCTGTTCAAACACTTTGGACTTCCGTCACCAAACTCATTTAGAGCTGAGTTATTATACTAAGACTGATACAGTTTGCTCATCAACTTTATCTATACCTTGCATTATAATGAACTTTAAGAAAACTGACCATTATTCTAATCTTATCATCACATCACATCCACCACAATTCCTCCACTACAGACAGGACAGCTATGCAGTCCCTGAAATCTAACCACCAGTGATCAAACCAGCAGACAAAGTGGGTATCATCATAGTCCTCAACCATGATGACTACATTGAGGCCAACCGACAACTCTCCGACACTACCTACTACAAAGAACTCAGACAACCCCACCCCATAATTAACCCATAAATTTAAGGATATCATCAAATCCTTCCCCAAACAACTCCAAGAGAAATTCTACAAACTCATCCCCCGTGAACCCCTTCTACGTGCTTCCCAAGATACACAAACAAGGGAACCTAGGCAGACGCATCATATCTGGCCACAGCACTCTTACTGAAGTAATATTGGGACTCAGATTCATAGATTCTAGGACTGGAAGGGACCTCGAGAGGTCATCGAGTCCAGTCCCCTGCCCTCATGGCAGGACCAAATACTGTCTAGACCATCCCTGATAGACATTTATCTAACCTACTCTTAAATATCTCCAGAGATGGAGATTCAACAACCTCCCTAGGCAATTTATTCCAGTGTTTAACCACCCTGACAGTTAGGAACTTTTTCCTAATGTCCAACCTAAACCTCCCTTGCTGCAGTTTAAGCCCATTGCTTCTTGTTCTATCCTTAGAGGCTAAGGTGAACAAGTTTTCTCCCTCCTCCTTATGACACCCTTTTAGATACCTGAAAACTGCTATCATGTCCCCTCTCAGTCTTCTCTTTTCCAAACTAAACAAACCCAATTCTTTCAGCCTTCCTTCATAGGTCATGTTCTCAGGACCTTTAATCACGCTTGTTGCTCTTCTCTGGACCCTCTCCAATTTCTCCACATCTTTCTTGAAATGCGGTGCCCAGAACTAGACACAATACTCCAGTTGAGGCCTAACCAGCGCAGAGTAGAGTGGAAGAATGACTTATCGTGTCTTGCTCACAACACACCTGTTAATGCATCCCAGAATCACGTTTGCTTTTTTTGCAACAGCATCACACTGTTGACTCATATTTAGCTTGTGGTCCACTATAACCCCTAGATCCCTTTCTGCCGTACTCCGTCCTAGACACTCTCTTCCCATTCTGTATGTGTGAAACTGATTGTTCCCTTCTAAGTGGAGCACTTTGCATTTGTCTTTGTTAAACTTCATCCTGTTTACCTCAGACCATTTCTCCAATTTGTCCAGATCATTTTGAATTATGACCCTGTCCTCCAAAGCAGTTGCAATCCCTCCCAGTTTGGTGGTATCTGCAAACTTAATAAGCGTACTTTCTATGCCAATATAAACCATAGAAACCATCCTCAAATCACTCAACACACGAAGGGCAATACAGTTATACTGACATAGGCCAGTCCTACACTACAGATCTAAGTTTCCCAGACTAGAAGAAGAGCTCTGTGTGAGCTCGACAGCTTATCTCCCTCACCAATAGAAGTTGGTCCAATAAAAGATATTACCTCACCCACCTTGCCTCTCTCATTATTCTAACAGCAGAGATAATAAATGATAGCACATACTGTACATTTCAGTCTTTACAACTTGCTTGTAATACTTGTGGTATATGTAAATTCAAAGTTAGGTTGAATAAAATACTGGTATAAAAATAGAAGCAGAGATGTAAAACAAAGTACAGTTTTCCAAGCAACATCACACTCTTCTTACCATGACTGTGTCACCTGGCTGAATAGTGATTTCATCATGGCTTCTGGCTTCAAAAGGATACAATGCCCGATAATATACTATTTTTACATCCTCCTGAGCAGAAATAGTTAGTGGAGCTTTTTCTATATATAGAGGAAGAAAAATACATATTAAAAACTAAACACAAATGTTTGTGAAACACTTTAGAAGAAGAGAGGTAAAAAAAAAGAGAGGCAAAGTGTTAATTATCACAATGCCCCTGAGAGGCAGAGTAAGTACTATCCCCATTTTACATAAGGGGAAATAAGCAAACAAATAATTAAACTTACATTTTCTCTCTATTTTCTCCTTTAGCACCACCTATTTAAAATAATATGCTTTTAGCTTTTATGAAACACACAGCTATTTATATAGAAAATAACTGCATTTAAAACCATGTACAATGATTTTACAACTTTCCCTGTTTTGTTTTGAAGCATTGCACTGACATAATGGATTAACTTGATCAGTAATTCCTGGTATAGATGGTCATTATCCATATAGTGACCTTTTACAGCCTCATTAAACCACATCTGACAAATACTATATGGCTGATGGATAACATCTACTGTATTTATTCCCCCTTAACTGGTTTTAAATTTTTTTCCAAACAATTTGGATTTTTTTTTTTTAAAATTCTATGTGACTAGCTAGTTACATACTGCCTCTACTTTGAAGGATCCCAAAGCAGATGTTATAGACTAGCATACAAACTGTACACAGGGGTGAAGAAAGTTATTTTTGAAGTGCAATTTCACCTCTAAAAGGTGAAACATGGTAACATTATTTTATCTCATTATTTTATCTCATTGTTTTGAGAAATAATAGTTTGTTGGAGACAAGCACCAGCTTACAACTAAATTCTCTTCTCCAAGCTGCATGGTGCATCTCACCCAGTCCCCTTCACTCCCTATGCAACTTCTATTAAATTCCACACTTGTAGGGAGAGCAACAGTGCCCAGAAGAGATCTGTGATGCAGAGTGGACAATGTAAGCCTTAAGCCATTTATTTAAACAAGATTAGTGACTTAGTTTGAATACAGAATATCCAACATATGGAATAAGAAGACAGGACGTAAGGAGGAGTAGTCTATGTTTTAGCAGCTGTATGCAATAGGTTTCCTTACTCTTCCATACCTGCACTTGACCAGGGCGCCTGGATGGCTGGCTTGGCTGGCTCTTGATGTTGATGGAAAAGCTTATTCAGTTTATCTTGCATTTCCTGTTTGCTCTTATCCTCACTGTCTGTCTTCTTGATTATTTCTTCCCTTTTTGGCTTTTCATCTTCCTGAAGTTTTTTTTGCCGCTGGTGCTCTTCCTCCTGTTGCACTCGATCAAGCCACTGTTTATCCCTTTCCTGGATTCGTCTGTCAATTACAAAATTTTTTTTAAAGCAGACAAAGGGAAGTAAACATAATATTTAGTTTTCCTTGTGAATATGTGATTCATATTATTAGCTTACATAGTTCTATTAACGATGATGGGAAATATCAAGAACACCCATCCCATAGCATCTCCTTACTGCTGAAAAATCCCAGAAGACATGACATTTTGAAAACCCTGCCAGTAGAGCTCAGCATCTAATGAAGAAGAGCCATGCTAGTGACTCAGCCAATTAAGAGAATACTACTAAGACTACAAAAAACTACATTTAATGGCAGAGTAATTGCCCAGAAAATATCTAGCAGCAGAATATTATAACAATTCGACAGTTAAGGTTGCAACTCAGTTCTTAATATAACCCTATATTTTCAGTCACGCATATGAAATCTGTGGGTTTACAATTGGAGTTGTGCAGAAGCACCTCTAAGGGCCTGGTCTACACTACGATTTTAGTTCGAATTTAGCAGCGTTATAGCGAATTAACNATCTCCAAGGGCATGATGGAGAGAGGCCACAATTGGGACTCCTATCAGTGCCGTATTAAAGTGAAGGAACTCCGACAGGCCTATCAGAAAACCAAGGAGGCAAACGGACGGTCCGGGTCAGAGCCGCAGACATGCCGTTTCTACGAGGAGCTGCATGCAATTCTTGGGGGGGGCCGCCACCACTACCCCACCCCTGACCGTGGACTCCGAGGAGGGGTTAATCTCATCCTTGAATGACGAATCTGCGGACGGTGAAGAGGAGGAGGAGGACGAACTTGTGGAGAGCACACAGCACTCCATTTTCCCCGACAGCCAGGAGCTGTTTCTGACCCTGACCGAAGTGCCCTCCGAACCCTCCCAAGGCGGCATCGCAGACCCCCTGGAAGGGACCTCTGGTGAGTGTACCTTTTCAAATATATCAAACATGGTTTAAAACAAGTATTTTTTTAATGATGAATTTGCCCTGGGGACTTGGGATGCATTCGCGGCCAGTACAGCTACTGGAAAAGTCTGTTAACGTGTCTGGGGATGGAGTTGAAATCCTCCAGGGACATCTCCATGAAACTCTCCTGGAGGTACTCCAAAAGCTTTTCCAGAAGGTTTCTGGGCAGGGCAGCCTTATTCCGTCCTCCATGGTAGGACACTTGACCGCGCCATGCTAGCAGCAAGTAATCCGGTATCATTGCTTGACAAAGCTTGGCAGCGTATGGTCCCGGTGTTTGCTGGCATTCAAGCAACATCCGCTCTTTATCTTGCTGTGTTATCCTCAGGAGAGTGATATCGTTCAGGGTAACCTGTTTGAGATATGGGAATGTAATTAGGGGGACAGAGGTGGCCCCGTTCCTACTGGGCTGTTTGCCTGTAGCTGAAAAGAAATCTTTCCCTGCAGTTAGCCAAGCGGGCGGGGGGGAGTGGGTGGACAATGGCGCTGAGGTTTTCGCGTTTGGCTAGCAGGGGTCTTCCCTGATACCAGCCACGCGGTGGGGGGAGGGGTAACGCGATCATCCCACAGAAGTGGATGGGGGGGCTAGTTTGTTATCTGCATGGATCTTCCATGATACCAGCCACGTGGTGGGGGGAGGGGGTCAACCGATCATCCCACAGAATTGAATGGGTGGTGGGTGGGGGTTATTATGTTATCTGATGCTGCACGGTAACAGGAAAACCGCAGCACGTAAAGGGCTTTGCTTGCTATGGGAAAGGAGGGCGCTGATTTAATGCAGAAGCCGCAGGACAATGGCTTACCATGGCTGCATACAAGCCGAATTCTGTTGCCCGGCCCTGCGTCTGCTGTGATCTCTAACACCAAAGCCGCGGGCACTCAATATAAGATGCAAAATGCGACCTTGTACATTGCTATGTAATGTGAAAAGTGTTCACCGTGAAAGAGTATAAGCATTGTTCTATAAAATGTATCTTTTTACATACTTCTCTCCCTTTTTTTCCCTCCTCCTGCAGCTGCAAATTTTTCAATCCTCCCGCCCCCGGCCCGAAGGCTCTCCCAGATAAGGCGGCGAAAGAGACGCACGCGAGACGACATGTTCTCGGAAATTATGCAATCGACCCGGGATGAGAGAGCTAATTTCAATGACTGGAAGGACACTGTATTAAAATTCCGGAAAGAGGCCAGTGACCGTGAGGAGAAGAGGGACCAACGGGAGGACATGAGGGACCAACGGGAGGAGAAAAGGGACCAACGTGAGGAGAGAAGGGACGAACGTGAGGAGAGGAGGGACGCCCGAGACGAGAAGTGGCGGGATGCAACGCTGGGGCTGCTGCGTGAGCAGACAGACATGCTCCGGCGTCTGGTGGAGCTCCAGGAACGGCAGCTGCAGGATTACCGAGTGCCGCTGCAGCCCCTCTATAACCGCCCTCCCCCCTCCCCAAGTCCCGTAGCCTCCTCACCCCGACGTGTAAGAACGCGGGGGGGGAGGCTCCGTGCACCCTGCCACTCCACCCCATTAGAGAGCCCAAGCAAAAGGCTCTCATTATTTTGAATGTTTTTCCTGCCCTGTTCCTTCACTCCTACCCTCCTCCCAAACCCCACCCGGACTACCTGGTTATTTCTCTCCCTATGTTCATTACCACCCGTTAATAAAAAGTTCTTGAGTTGTAAACGAAACTGACTTTATTTTTTTCAAATCAAACTGGGATCGAAGGGGGAAGGGGGAAGGGTGGGTTGCTTACAGGGAATGAGTGAATCAAGGGGGCGGGTTTTCAACAGGGACAAACAAACATAACTTTCACACAGGAGCCTGGCCAGCAATGAAACTTGTTTTCAGAGCTTCTCTGATGCGCACCGCTTCCCGGTGTGCTCTTCTAATCGCCCTGGTGTCTGGCTGCGCGTAATCAGCGGCCAGGCGGTTTGCCTCAGCCTCCCACCCCGCCATAAAGGTCTCCCCCTTGCTCTCACAGAGATTGTGGAGCACACAGCAAGCTGCAATAGCAATGGGGATGTTGGTTTGGCTGAGGTCCGAGCGAGTCAGTAACGAGCGCCAGCGACCTTTTAAACGTCCAAAGGCACACTCTACCACCATCCTGCACTTGCTCAGCCTGTAGTTGAACCGCTCCTGACTACTGTCCAGGCTGCCTGTGTATGGCTTCATGAGCCACGGCATTAAGGGGTAGGCTGGGTCCCCAAGGATAACGATGGGCATCTCAACATCCCCAATGGTAATTTTCCGGTCTGGAAAGTAAATCCCTTGTTGCAGCCGTTTAAACAGACTAGTGTTCCTGAAGACGCGGGCGTCATGAACCCTTCCCGGCCATCCCACGTTGATGTTGGTGAAACGTCCCTTGTGATCCACCATTGCTTGCAGCACCATTGAAAAGTACCCCTTGCGGTTTATGTACTGGCTGCCCTGGTGCTCCGGTGCCAAGATCGGGATATGGGTTCCATCTATCGCCCCACCACAGTTAGGGAATCCCATTGCAGCAAAGCCATCCACAATGAGCTGCACATTTCCCAGAGTCACAACCTTTGGTAGCAGCAGCTCAGCGATTGCTTTGGCTACTTGCATCACAGCAGCCCCCACGGTAGATTTTCCCACTCCGAACTGATTACCGACTGACCGGTAGCTGTCCGGTGTTGCAAGCTTCCACAGGGCTATCGCCACTCGCTTCTCAACTGTGAGGGCTGCTCTCATCTTGGTGTTCTGGCGCCTCAGGGCAGGGGAAAGCAAGTCACAAAGTTCCAGGAAAGTGCCCTTACGCATACGAAAGTTTCGCAGCCACTGGGAATCGTCCCACACCTGCAGCACTATGCGGTCCCACCAGTCAGTGCTTGTTTCCCAGGCCCAGAATCAGCGTTCCACAGCGAGAAGCTGCCCCATTACCAACATGATCTCCAAAGCGCCGGGGCCCGTGGCGTGAGACAATTCTGTGTCCATGTCCATGTCCACATCACTCTCGTCGCTGCGCTGCCGTAGCCGCCTCCTCCTCGCCTGCCTTTTCTGGTCCTGGTTCAGCATAAACTGCACTATAATGCGCGAGGTGTTAACAATGTTCATGACTGCTGTCCTGAGCTGAGCGGGATCCATCCTTGCCGAGGTATGGCGTCTGCTCAGTTCACAAAGGAAAAAAGGCGCGAAATGTTTGTCTGCCGTTGTTTTCACGGAGGAAGGGGGAGGGGGAGGATGTTCCCAGAACCGCCCGCGACAATATTTTTTGTCCCATCAGGCATTGGGATCTCGACCCAGAATTCCAATGGGCGGGGGGGGGGGGGGACTGCGGGAACTCTGGGATAGCTATGGGATAGCTACCCACAGTGCAATGCTCTGGAATTCGACGCTAGTCTTAGTACATGGATGCGCACCGCCGAATTAATCCGCTTACTGTGGCCGCGTACAATCAAATTTATACAATCGGTTTCAAAAAATCGAATTCCGTAAATTCGGAGTAATCCCGTAGTGTAGACGTACCCTAAGAGACAAACAGTGAAAAAGACAGTTACCTTTTCTAGAACTGGTGTTCTTCGAGATGTGTTGCTCATGTCTATTCCACAGTAGGTGTGCGTGCTCGCCACGTGCACCACTGCCAGAAGTTTTCCCCCTAGCAGTACCTGTAGCGGAGTGCCCCTAGCGACCCCTGGAGTGGCGCCTCTATGGTGCGGTATAACGGGCGCTGCGCGCTGCCCCCCACGCTCAGTTACTTCTTGCCAGACAACTCCAACAGAGGGGAAGGAGGGCGGGATGTGGAATAGACATGAGCAACACACATCTCCAAGAACACCAGTTACAGAAAAGGTAACTGTCTCTTCTTCAAGTGATTGCTCATGTGTATTCCACAGTAGGTGATTCCAAGCTATATCTGTTCGAGGTGGGTAGGAATTCACAAACTCTCGGGACGGCGCACAGCCCTGCCGAACCCAGCGTCTTCCCTGGTCTGGGAGATGATCGCATAATGCGAGGTGAACGTGTGAACTGAAGACCATGTGGCAGCCCTGCAAATGTCCTGAATGGAGACATGGGCTAAAAAGGCAGCCAACGAGGCCTACGCCCCAGTCGAGTGTCCCCTCACAAAGTCGTAACAGGTATGGATGCACGAGGTGATCCAGTTGGAGAGCTGCTGAGTGGATATTAGCCGACCCCTCATGCGTTCGGCCGAGGCGATGAACAGCTGCGAAGACTTTCTGAACGGCTTAGTCCGTTCCAGGTAAAAGACCAGAGCCCATCTCACATCCAGCGTGTGGAGGCGGAGCTCCTCACTGGACGCATGGGCTTGGGGTAGAGGACCGGCAGGAAAATGTCCTGACCCATGTGGTAGGTGGAGACCACCTTCGGGAGGAACGAAGGATGTGGGCGGAGCTGGACCGTATCCTTATGGAACGCCGTGTACAACGGCTCGGAGGTCAGGGCCCTGAGTTCCGAGACCCATCTAGCTGACGTGATCGCCACCAGGAAGGCTACCTTCCACGAGAGGTGTGACCAGGAGCATGTAGCTAACGGCTCAAATGGGGGACCCGTCAACCAGGACAGCACCAAGCTCAGGTCCCACTGCGGGACTGCGGGCCTAGCATACGGGAAGAGATGATCCAATCCTTAAGGAATCGGCCAGTCATAGCATGGGAGAATACCATGTGCCCCTGTACCGGCAGGTGAAAGGCCGATATGGCCGCCAAGTGCACCTTGACGGACGAGGGCGCCAGGCCTTGGGCTCTAAGGTGAAGGCGATAGTCTAAAATGAGCTGGATTGGGGTAGCCACAGGGGAAACACCCCGCTCAGCCGCCCATCGGGAAAACCGAGACCACTTTGCCAAGTAGGCTTGACGCGTGGAGGGTCGCCTGCTTTCCAAGAGGACGCGCTGAACCCCTTCCGAGCACGTCCTTTCCTCCCGGCCTAACCATTGAGCAGCCACGTCGTGAGGTGGAGTGCCGCTAGGTTGGGGTGAAGGAGGGGGCCCTGGTCCTGGAGAGCAGGTCCGGGCGGGGTGGCAACGTCCATGGCGGGGCGACCGCCAGGCTCGTGAGGGTCTCATACCAATGTTGCCTGGGCCACACCAGGGCAATCAGGAGGACCCTGGTTCTGTCCGTCTTTATCTTCTCCAGAACCTTGCCCATCAGCAGGATCGGGGGGAAGGCATAGAGAAGCTGGCCTGACCAGGATAGGAGGAAGGCATCGGAGATAGCGCCCACTTCCAGCCCCAGCCTGGAACAGAACCGGGGACACTGGCGGTTCTACCGAGTTGCGAACAGGTCCACCTGGGGAGTTCCCCATTCTTGGAAAAGTCTGTGAACCACCTCTGGGTGTAGAGACCACTCGTGCTGAGAGGAGAAGTCTCAGCTCAGACGATCCGCCCGCGAGTTCCGGGCGCCCGGTAGGTGGTAGGCCTGTAGGCAAATGCCGTGGCTTATACAGAAGTCCCACAGCCTGAGGGCTTCCTGGCAGAGGGCAGAGGAGTGGGCCCCACCTTGCCTGTTGATGTAAAACATCGAAGCCGTGTTGTCCGTGAGGACCCTGACCACCCTGCCTTCCAGGTGTGAGGGGAAGGCCACGCACGCCAGCCGGACTGCCCTGAGCTCCTTGACATTTATATGCAGGGCAAGGTCCTGTGCAGACCACAGACATTGGGTCTGAACGTCCCCTACATGGCTCCCCACCCCAGGTCCGAGGCGTTGGACACCAGCTCCACCGACGGTGGCGTGCCCCTGAATGGGACCCCGTGGAGCATGTTCTCCAGGGAGGACCACCATTGTAGGGAGGTGATCACCGGCTCAGGCACAGTGAGGACCTTGTCCATCCTGTCTCTGGCCTGGGAGAACACCGAGGCCACCCAGAACTGGAGGGGCCTCGTCCTGAGTCTGGCGTGGCGAACCACATATGTGCACGCCGACACGTGACCCAGGAGCTGGAGACACACTCTGGCTGTCGTCACAGGAAACTTTGTGACTGTGTCGACGAGCCCTTTCAGGGTCTCGAATCTGTCCGGTGGGAGGTAGGCCCTGGCTAACGTCGCATCCAGGACTGCCCCAATAAACTCTATGCACTGTACCGGGACTAAGGTGGACTTGGTGTCGTTCACCCACAGGCCCAAGGTGGCGCACGTGGATAGGAGGAGCGCCACATGATCCCGCACCTGTGACCGGGAGCTGCCCTTGACCAGCCAGTCATCCAGATAGGGGAAGATTTGGACCCCACAACGTCTGAGGTAGGCCGCCACCACAGACATGCACTTTGTGAATACCCTGGGAGCAGTGGACAGGCCAAACAGGAGGACCATAAATTGGTAGTGCTCCCGCTCAACCGTGAAATGGAGGAAGTGCCTGTGCCCCTCGAATATATGAATGTGGAAGTACGCGTCCTGCAGATCAAGGGCGGCGTACCAGTCCCTGGGATCCAGGGAGGGGATGATGGAGGCCAGAGAGACCATGCAAAACTTGAGCTTTACCATGTACTAGTTCAGGCCTCGCAGGTCCAGGATGGGCCTGAGCCCCCCTTTGGCCTTCGGGATAAGGAAATAGCGGGAGTAGTACCCCTTGCGTTTGAACTCTGCTGGCACCACTTCTACTGCTCCTAAGCCAAGGAGCCGCCCCACCTCCTGCTCCAGCAGGGCCTCGTGAGAGGGGTCCCCCAGGAGGGATGGGGGCAGAGGGTGGTTGGGCAGGGTAGAAGTAAACTGGAGGGTGTAGCCCCGGGAGACGGTGTTGAGGAACCAATGGTCCAAAGTCAGCTGCGACCATTCCGGGAGAAAAGCACACAACCGGTAGGAGAAGGGTATCTTTATTGCAGGTGGATCGTTTCCCCACCTGTTTACTCTTGGAAGACCCAGGCTGGAGGGCAGACCGGGACTGCCTCTGCGGGCGTTTCTTATAGTCCCGTGACTTTTTATAAGGGGGCTTGTATTTAGAGTGGGCGGCCTGGGTGGGAGCCTGCTGCGGCTTAAACTTGGGCCTAGCTGGAGCCGGGACATAGAGGCCAAGTGTCTTAAGCGCAGTGCGGGAATCTTTCAGGCTGTGCAGTTTCACGTCCGTCTGTTCCGCAAACAGGGCCTTGCCATCGAACGGGAGGTCCTGAAAGTAGTTCTGCACCTCACTGGAGAGCCCAGACAGCAGGAGCCATGACGCCCTTCTCATGGACACCAGAGGCCATGGACCTTGCAGCCATATCCACAGCATCTGACGCTGACTGCCCTGGCAGCCGCTGTACCCTCCTCCACCAGAGCTTTGAACTCCTTCCTGTCATGCTCCTGGAGGGAGTCCTCGAATTTGGGTAGAGAGCCCCACAAATTGAACTCATACCGACCCAGGAGAGCCTGATGGTTCCCCACCCTTAACTGGAAACTCGAGGGCGAATAAACCTGTCTCCCAAATAAGGCCAGCCTCCTTGAGTCTTTATTTTTCAGAGTAGGGGCTGGTTGGCCCTGCCTCTCCCTGTGGTTGACCGACTCGACCACCAGGGAGTTGGGGGCAGGG
Organism: Platysternon megacephalum; assembly: GCA_003942145.1. Taxonomy (NCBI): domain Eukaryota; kingdom Metazoa; phylum Chordata; order Testudines; family Platysternidae; genus Platysternon; species Platysternon megacephalum. Next base: position 2,780,583 of record QXTE01000093.1, on the reverse strand, counting down.
TGGGTGTACAGGTATTCATGCCCCTTGGCGGGCACAAAGTACTTTCATTCTGCCCTCTTAGAGATGGGGGGCAAGGAAGACGGGGTTTGCCACAAGGCATTTGAAATTTTTGCCATCACTTCGTGGAGTGGAAGGGCCACCCTGCCCGGTACCGAGGCCGATAGGACGTTGAAGAGGGAGTCTGAGGGTTCCTCCACCTCCTTGGCCTGAAGGTTGAGGCTTGATGCCACTCTTTTCAATAGTTCCTGGTGGGATTTAGAGTCCTCCTGCAGAACAGGGGGAGGAGGGGCTGTAATCGCCTCATCACGGGAGGGTGAGGATGCAGGCGCGGTACTCTGTGTACTGACCGGTACCAGAGGTCCCATCACTTGGTCGCCTTTCGGGCACAGAACTGAAGATGCACATCCCACCAACTCCTTTCTGGGAGGCTGGGAAACGGAGGCCAACGGTCTTTCTGAGGCTCCGGCCACTGAGCGAGCCCCCACCGGGGGCTGCGTCGGGGGCCACGGGGCCCATTGGTACCATGGTGCCGGCCAAGGAGCCCGGTGCCACGGCACCTGCTGTGGCACTGGCGGAGCAGGCTGTTCAGCCTGACTAGCCGGTCCCATCTACTGACAGCTACGAAGGGAGGCCAGGCTGGCATATGATCTGGCGCTGTCCCTGGACCGGGAGAAGTGGTGGCGTAGGGAAAGGTGCCGACCATGAGACCGTGATCCCGACGTGAAGGAACAGTACCACCGGTAGCAGCTGCTCCGCGATCAGCTCCAGAGGGCAGATCTGGGACGACGAGGCGCCGGCGATCGACGTCTGGGACTGCGGGAGCAGTGCCGCGGCGGGGTCCTGGAGCGAGACTACGAACGGGAACGGCGTCGACGCCTGTATCGCGATGGGCTATGGTAGTCTTTTGGAGACGAGGACCTCCGGTGCCGTCTGTCTCATTCTCAACGGGGCCCACTCCCTTCACGAGGTCTATGGTCCCTCGAGACGGAGCGGTGTCTGGAACCCGTCAGCCGGAACCCAGCCAGACAACCTGGTGGGGGTCAATGGTGACCGTCGTGGACTACGCATGGGACGGTCGCTGAGCAGCGAATGGCGTCGGGAACATTCCCTCGAACACAAACAGTCCCGACCAGGAGGTGACTGCGGCGATCCAAGCGATGGCTTGCCTCTGGATCGGGGAGCCAACGGTGGTGGTGCCCCTGGTACCGGCAGAGACATAACGTCCCGGGCCGCTTGCAGGGCCTCCGGCATGGAGAGCATCCGGACATCTGAGGAAGCCTGCGCTGACTGGGCCGGGCTACTCCACTCAACCTGAGTCGGAGGCCTGGAGGCTGACAGGGACCGAGAACTGCCCAACGTGGGTCTAGTCTCTCCCCCGGTCTTGCTCTGGTGCCTCAGCGGAGAAGACCTCTTCTTAGCCTTCTTGGCATGCCCTGCGGACAGGGAGCGGTGCCGACTGGTGGAAGGCACCGAAGGGTCACCACGCACTGATGCCGCGGTACCCGGTGCCAACTCGGAGCAGCGCACCGGAGTCAGGGTCAACACCAACTTCATCAGAATGGCTCGGAGCCGAATGTCTCTTTCTTTCTTGGTCCAAGGCTTGAAAGATCTGCAAATCTTGCAGCAATCGCTGAGATGGGTTTCCCCAGACAGTGTAAGCAGTCCGCGTGCGGGTCACTCACTGGCATCAGCCGCCTGCAAGTGTCACACGACTTAAAGCCCGGGGCACGGGGCATGCCCCAAGCCGGCCGCACTAGTCTAAACTAATACTAATCTAAACTACTTCAACTACAGGTACTACTACTACGAACGAACAAGAGTTCTAGAGGAAATCTGCAGACAAGCTGGAGCAGAGCAGTTCCAATGCACCTTCACTGGCGGCAAGAAGAAACTGACGGTGGGGGGAGCGCGAGTGCCCCTTATACCGCGCCATAGAGGCACCACTCTAGGGATTGCTAGGGGCGCTCCCCTACGGGTACTACTAGGGGAAAAACTTCCAGCATTGGTGTACGTGGCAAGCACACACACCTACTGTGGAATACACATGAGCAATCACTCAAAGAAGAATAATGAGAGTACCAAGGACTCCTGAATGGTAAATGGTTCACTAATTTTGTGCTGGAGTTGTCTGCAAGCAGAGGGGAAAAAACTAACACCTTGGTCTTGCAGAAATCTCGGCGATCTAGAACTGCTGGTGTTCACCCTCTCAAATTGGGCTAAGATATTTCTTTAAAAATGTATAGTCACAGTCATTACGGTGAAGTTACTCATTTCTGATTACTAGGTAGATTTAAATGTGTTACCGAAATATCGGGTCCGCCTAGCTGAGAGCCAAAAACAGCCAGACAGAGATAAGGAAAGATGCTTTATTCTGCAGAAGAAAGGAGAGTTTGCACCTTGGTACAAAGACTCTAACTTACACAAGTTTCACAGATCCTTTACACAGATATGTTAACATGTAATCTGTGCTGAGCTGGTATTACTATGAGAATCATGTTTCGCATTCCCTGACTATTTTGAGTTTAAGCTCCCAATGTTGCAAATGCTGCAAATTCAACAATATTTTATTCTTTATTTCTTGTAGTTTTACACAGTTCTATTAATACAATCCACAGAAAATCATTCTAAGAGTGACAAACTGTAGAAAAAATTCACATCATTCATTTGAAGATATAAAAACCCTTGAAGTTTTAGAGCTTAAATTTAGGTACTTCAGGTTTTAAAGTGACAATACTGAAAAGTAAGCCATTGTATATCTGCTCAGGAAATGTAAGGCTATATTTTTGTGTTTCAAAATACTTATACCTAAACAAGACAGGCCAACTGAACAAGCCTTTTGGATATGATAAATACTGCATTCCCTGAAAACAGTTCTTTGTTACAAGAGTAAATCTGCCAACCCTGCAGGATTCTCCTGGATTCCCCAGGAATTAAAGATTAAACTTTAATTAAAGATTATGTCATGTGATGAAACCTTCAGGAATACGTCCAACCAAAATTGGCAACCCTATATAAGAGGCTGGCTCTATGCCTTTAAAACTGCATCTCTCTCAACACGCCTTTCCTGCACAGCACTAGGCCGCCTAGATGATAGAACATTCAGAATGATTATTGCTTTAAATCAGCATGATAGTTTATCTTTTTCACTACACACACAACACACACTCGTATACAACATTGGCTTTGCAAGGCTTCACAATGCAGGAGCCATGAAAAAGAACTAGCCAGTCAGTCATGCTCATCCTCCAGATTAGCACCCTGGGTGCTAAAGGGGCAGCAAATGGAAACTACTATATTCCTGTTCTGCCTATTGCTTAGATCAGGGGTGGGCAAACTACGGCCCGCGGGCCGGATCCGGCCCCTCAGGGCTTTGGATCCGGCTTGTGGGCCCCGCGACACACTCAGAAGCAGCTTGCACCACTTCCCTGCGGCCCCTGGGGGGGGGGGGGAGGCAGAGGGCTCCGTGCGTTGCCCTTGCCTCCAGGCACCACCCCCCGCAGCTCCCATTGGCTGGGAATGGGGAACCGCGGCCAATGGGAGCTTCGGGGGAGGTACCTGGAGGCACGGCAAGGGCAGCACACGCGGAGCCCTCTGCCCCCCCTCTCCCCCCGCCGCGCTTCCTGGAGCAGCGTGGGGCTGGGGCTGGGGCCGGGGCAGGCAAGGAGCCTGCCCTGGCCCCGGTGCGCGCTGCTGCCACCCCAGAGCCGCTTTAGGTAAGCGGCGCCGGGCCGGAGCCCGAACCCCTCCTACACCCCACCCCCAACTCCCTGCCCTGAGCCCCCTCATACACCCTGCACCCCTCCTGCTCCACAACCCCCTGCCCTGAGCCCCCTCATACACCCTGCACCCCTCCTCTGCCCCAATCCCTTGCCCTGAGCCCCTTCCTACACACTGCACCCCCTCCCACACCCCGTACTCCCTCCCGCATCCCAACCCCCTGCCCCGGCCCTGCATACAATTTCCCCACCCAGATGTGGCCCTCGGCCCAAAAAGCTTGCCCACCCCTGGCCTAGATGTTCCTACTTTCCTTTCCTTACATTTTATAGATCAGCCTTGTACACATCATAAAAACTGAGCATCCCAGGCACAAATTCTACTAGCCCATCCTTTGCAAAGATGGATTAAAACAAAAACAAACACTGAACCTAATGATACTCTGTCTGCCAAAAAAATATTGCCCTCAGAGTGAGTACAGAAATAGAATTTTGCAAGGCTATTACATATACACACGTTACCTCTGTCATTTTGCTCTTCTGGCAATTTCATGCTTGCTTTTTAACCACATGCATGCATGTGGAATTACTGATAGTTGCTGATGACAAGTGTGTCATTTATGGACTTGGCCTTTTGTATGGCACACCATTTTGTTTAATTAAGAGCACTGCAGTATTTACACCAGAGTTCTGGCAATACAGTTAAATTTGCAAGTGGGCAAGAGTTACCTTCCAAGCCAATTAAAGACTGGGTTGATGCCTAACCAGCATAGCCACCATCACATGCTGATACGACTTGAGTCCAACAAGAATATTTTATCTTTCTGTGCAAGGTATGAAGCTACTCAGCACAACAGCTTGTGCAGGACAGCAGGCTGTGTTTAGGCCTCAATACTGGCAGTAGTATTAGACTGCTTCGGATAGCAGAAGAGTTATGTAATACCAGCACCAATACATTGTTAGGAGTAAGGTGCAAGGCCAATGATAGTAAAAGGAATACTGTTTCTCCAGCTTACAAATACTGCCAGGGCTTTCTGACTTCTGGTTATGTCATTTAACTTCACGTAGTAAAGCTGCAGCCCTTTCAGCCATTTGTTTCAAACTTTAGTCTGTGTGTCTTCATTAGTGAGTGCTCTTGCAATACATTTAGAGTCTATTATTAAGAAGTCTTGTTGTAATACTATTAGACTGCACTATATAAAAACATTCAGGGAAAATCTTCTCTAGACAGCATGATGCAGGATTTAATGGTGTTAAGTGTGCTTAATTTGTTCAAAGAGGGTTCTATATGGCTTGTATTGTAATCATGGATAGTAAATACTGCTTTAGCTGGAAAGTTGTGAGTTTTTAATTATGTTTTTTAGTACAGTGGTTAACACTCACCACTCAAAATCAAGTTTGATATAACTGATGGGGATGGGACCTGCAGAGGATAATGGCTTTATAGAGGAGCAGCTGCATGATTCACCCCCCGGTGGGCATTAAAGGTCTAACTGTTAGCAGAACCAATGCACTTCTGCTCCATGTGGGAAGACAAGGCGAAAGGGATATGAAGAGATTGAGAAGATGCTTCCTGCAGCCAAACATGCAAGAGAGTTTGACACAGACATAGACCTTGCATAGAAGCATAGGAGCTGTTGGAGCTCTGTTGCCTATGGAAAAAGGATTCTTCCCTTACCCTATCCTCACAGATTTTTCTAGTGCGCAGCCTGGTTACTCTGGGATTTGGCCCTTAAATCAGGAATTAACAAGTGGAAACAGATTTTAGCTATTTTCTCTTTTCTCTCCAACACCATGTCTGCACTTTAGGAAGGTTCTTGTCCCAAAAGCTATGGCCAGTTCAGGTCATATTACTCAAATACGTTTCTTCTCCTGCACAATCCCGTAAGGCTATGTCCACACAGCAAAGAAAAACCTGTGACTGGCCCATGCCAGCTGACTCAGGCTCATGGGGCTCAGGCTGCAGGGCTGTTCCATTGCTGTGTAGACCTCTGAGTTCCCAAGCTCTGGGACCCTCTCACCTTGCAGGTACTGTCCCAGACTCCTCTGCCAAAGAAACAGAACTGAGTTATTTGTGCTATGCTCAGTGCATAGTTGTCATCGTTTCAAATAAAGTCAAAACAAGTTAATATAAACTTGGGGTTGTGGCTGCTAGGCCCTCATTCATCCAAAGGTTACGTGCACATGCTGATGAATTTTAAGTTATTCTTTCTCTGATTTAACTATAAATGCAGAGTAAACTGCAATTTAACAAACTACTCAAAACCCCATCCCTTTCCCACAACAGTACAAAGAAGTAGGCTGTATCCAGCTAACTACAATAAAAGCAGCAAACACTCCCACTACCCTATGGTGTGTAGATGTCTCTCGTAGATTATTTCTTTCTCCCATTTATTTACTTTTCTCACCCATTCTCTAGCCCATTCTATCTATTTACATGCCATTCTTTTCTCTCACTTGTATATTGTTGTCATCTTTTCTCTTCCATTGAAAGGCAGCAGGAGATTAAACTGGGAGGTTTAAAATATTATCCAAGAGACGAATCAGTCATTTTCTATTTACTTGTTATTTTGACCTTTTTGAAAACTTTAGGGGGCAATGTTAAGGTTGGTGGTGGTAAAAGCCAGGTGGCGCAAGCGAATGATTAATGATTATGTAACTGTGGGGAATCAGATGGAATCCTAAACTGTTTGTCTCCAGACATACCCATTAGAACTGCATGGGGCCTAGAATTTCCATCTTCTGGAAAATTTTGCATTTCCAAAAAATGTTTCTTTCTGAATCAGAAAAAGTTGGATATGCAATATTTTCTTGGGAGGGACATTTAAAAAAAACATTTCAGAAGAACCAACATGGAATTTTTCAACATTTTCTGGTCCCAGCTCTCCAGGCTCCGAAGTCTGGGACCACAATTCCCAAGTTCTGAGCCAGGCTGGCTGCCAGGGAAGCAGGAAGCCTGGGTTGGCAAGAAACCAGGCACACCAGGCAAAATGTGTCAATTCCATTGAATCAGCATTTTCTGACAGAAAACTCTTCTGTTGGAAAATTTTCAACCAGCTCTATTACTAATGTTAGAGATTTTTAAAGAGATGTAGAACATTATGTAAATAATTTGAGGCTTTTAACTGGACTCCATTAACACACTTTCAATTTTAACTATTTTTTCAAAAGCCTTTTGTTCGCAAATATGGTTTTCAGCGAGATCCTATTTTTCACCGAATTTTTCAAATTGGTTTGAGTGGGGAAAGAGGAACATAGTTAAGTGACTTGCCCCAGGATGCTCAGACAATCTGATGGCCCAGATTACAATTTAAGGCCTTTCTAGCCAGCTCCCAGTCCTTTGTTCTAACCACTTGACCAAGAGCTTTTGTTTAGATCAAGGATTTAATGCTCCCACATTGTGTGTGTGATTGGTTTCAAAAGAAGGTTGAAAACAAAATCCAAACAGCTACAACAGCTGTATCATATTAAAATTTTCTACTGTGTTTTAATGAAACATCTCCCTTATGGAAGAAAGCTGCCAGCTAGTCTTCATACCATATATATGGGAAAAAATTATTCTTAAAACAAAAATATTCCTTGTTCAGTATTTAAGTCTTGTTGTAACTTACACATTTTGTATTACACACATCAGAAAAATTCAATGCATAGAAGCATATCAAACCCTTTTGATTTTTCCCTAGAGTCCCAAACAGCATGGTCATTAAAAAAAAAAAAAAAAAAAAAAAAAAAAATCTGTGGACTGGAGAAGCATTTCTGTTAAACACACACACACAGCATACCAAGCATCCTAGTTTCTTTGCCAAATTCTCATCTCCATACATTACTGCTGGTTGAGAATTCTAGGAAGAACCAAAAGCAAGGGTGTGGTTGTACATACATAAGAGTTTGTCTCCACACTAGGCTTTGGATTCAATGATGCAAGGCAAGTGCAGTCTCCTTTTGGGCTGAAACAAAAATCTTGGCTAAGGACCTGAGTTTTCTCCCGTTTCATAGAGCTGCCAACATACTGATGATGCTCAGTAAATAACTGAGTTTAAATTAAATTCTTAGGAACAGAAAGTTTATTTTACTTGTATGTGAAACACTATGCACACCTATGGCTCTAAATAAATTTTGTATTTAGCATAAACTAAAACTGTTACCTTTGGGTTTCTTTTTGCTTTTCCAGTTCTACCGTCTTCCTCTCTTGCTCCTTCTGTTTCAACCTCTCAACTTCTAAGTTCTTTTGCTTCTGAAGCTGCTGCTTGTTATGTATCTCTCTCAGCTCCTACAGCAATCAATAAATATATCGCATGTAATAATGTACTACATATCAGTATCACAACAAATGGCTCCACATTTCTCATTGTTAAGGACCCAGAACCTTCTTAAATATTATTACCCAAATTTTTGAAAATCAAGTAACTGGCAACAGGTCAGACATTTTTACATGTTGCCATGATTTAGCCCTCAAAGTGATAATGCTGACATTTTATTGTCTACACCATAGATTCTTTAATCTCCATTCCTTGCTATAGTAATTGGATTTTTCATTAAGTTACAGAACCTTGTCTCAATACAGTTATATAAGTGAGGTTGTATAAACATGAAATTTTGTCTCTGATATGTAGGGCCACAAATGTGTAAAATGCCATATTAGAATTGTCATTATTCAATATATAGGGAACTGTTATTTCCTTCATTCATAATCAACATATTGATTTAAAAAGTGAATCAGGCAGCAAGAACACAAAAGGCTGGAAGTCTCTGCTCAGGCTTTTAATATTTACAATTTATCTGGCAGTTATCTAAAGTATGGTTCACAGAGCTTTCCAAACATTTATTCTCTCTCCACTTTTAGTCATATTCCCAAAGGTGATAAAGAGTTCAAAGAGACTGACTTGTTTCTGAAATGCTGCTGTAAATGGCTAAAGGATTTTCTTCATAAATAAATAATCTTTATCTTGATGGTGGCCTTATTTTTATTAATAAGTTATTAGCAGCTTTGTTATATGCATTTGTCAGATTTCTTACCTACTCATGACCATTTTTTAAAAATTAACTTCTGAATTGTTATTACAAATATTGGCAACTATTTTCCACTGTATATGTTTCAGTTTGAAATTGAAAGGTAAATCATTGCCATATGAACTGCTGAAGCATTTTCAAGATTATTTTCTCTCCAAGAAATGGAATATTTTCAGCAGCATCTTCAGAGCTGAATTCAGGCACTGAAACAGATAGGCTTGGCAGAATTCGATTTTTATTTTTATTTTAAAATCATTTTTGACTGATAACACTGACATTTATTTTTAAGGTTTTTTAAATTTTTATCAATTTAAATTTTCCCACTTGAGAGAAATGATGGGGAGGTCAAACTATTTTAATGACAGTAGACACAGATTCAAAAAGTTCAAGCTTTATAACTGTTAAACCACAAACTGTATATTTTGACATGTGACGCTGATAAAGTAAATTCCCTTACTTTAAACTCAAATTCCCAAGCAGCATTTTTCTTTCTTTGCCCATCTGTAAATTGTGATCATCAATGGAAATATTTATTTCAGTGGTTGGTGTGCGTACGGTGAAATCAACATTTACCAATAAGATCTAATCCTTTCAAGCCTAGAAAGAGGAATATTAATTTGCACAAATTTTATGATTTGGGTGAAAAGAACTGCTTGAAGTGTTTGGGTTGCAATGAATGAATGCAGCGTGTTTAAAATAATAAAATGTCAGCACTAACATGAATAGAAATTATATTATGACCATCTTTGTACAACACCTAACTTTGGGGTCTGATCGTCTTGTCAGTGTTTCTTTAACTAGTTGTACGAACTGGGAATGTCTTTATCCAAAACATTTGAGAATTGCCTCTCCCCTTGAAAATTAATCGCACATCTTTAAATAACGACTTCCAGTTTATGAAGAAAAATCTACTGTAGTCTTCACGTATATAAAAATAAGCATAAACTATTCAGCTTCTATGGCAGGGAACTCTGAACTTTATATATATACTAATATTTTCCATGTCTTAGTGAAACATATTGAAACTTGCACCAGACCAGACAGGTTTATATTTCTTATACACTTACAAGTTTATGCTTTAACACTTAGGACTGAAACATGTGCTCTCCCAGGTATTATTCATATACTGGGCCACTTAATCTTTGCTTTTGTCAGAATTTCACAAAGTTTTTTCCAAATAAATCTTTCATCTAAGGTGTTTAATTTTCTCACATTTGGACCTTGTATATTAACAGAACTTAACAGTGTATAAAAGCAGCAAAAATGAGAGCTGAACTCTGACAAGTCAGAAGCGATTCGGCAAACAGCAATGGAAAAGAAAATGAGCAGGTTACTTTGGAATATCATTAGTGACTTCTCACCTACAGTTTAAAAACACTTAAATAAATGTGATAGTCATTCATTAATTTTCCACTCCCTTTTAAAGTCTGCAAAGAATGGTTTTTGACTGAAAACACCTGTATGTCACTGAAACAAGTATATACATTAATCCTTAACTGCAATCACAGAGCAGAGCAGGCTGGGCTAGATTTTAAAAGAGGTATCAAAATAACTAGATTGTGATAAACAGTAGCAAGTGTAATTTGCAAGATGCTACAAAGCTCATGATATATCTGTGTAACTAAGAAGAAAGTTAAAATGAATATAATGACCTGGCTCTCAGTTTAATTTTATTTCTTATCCTCAAATAAGAATGGAAACAGAACCCACAGAGTAAAAGTGGACAGTTTGGGCAAAACAATACTGTGAGGATGCTATTATTTAGAAATAAAGTGGGCCAAAATTCTGAATGTTTGGTTTGCTGGAATTTTCAACATTTCAAAAAGTTTCCCACAAGATGGAGATTCCATAAAATTTTCACTATAGAAACAGACACCCAGTGTTTTTGAAACAAAATATGCCCCTCAAGACCCAGAAGCTGCAGAATGAAATTGGCATGATTTTTGTCAGTTTTAATGCTGCCCACCACTGAACAACAGTGAAACTGAGGAGAATCACATCAATTTTAGTCAGCTGTTTCCAGGACTTCCTGGGTAGCTGCCTCATCAGGCTGCAGGAGCCCGTGAACCCCAGGAGCCCACTGTCCCAGGAACCTAGAAGACCTTTGCTCCCCAGCCCCAGCGCAGTCCATCTGGTGCAGCTGTTCAAGAGCCACATACTCTGAAAGCCTGGGCTCCCCAGCAGCCAACCAAGAGATGGCTGGAAACCAGGCAGGTTTCCATCTGAACCCTGCCTGCGGTTCACCGAAAGGTCGCCAAACCTACTATGTTTCTGTGAAACATTTCAGATTCAACTAATCAGCATTTTCTGACAAAACACTTCCGTTGGAAAATTCTCGACCAGCTCTACTTAGAAAGTCACAATGAACCTTAAAGGCTAACTGAAGTCTAGGATAGGCATTACAGAACATACAACAGGCTTAATTCTAAAGTGATCAGGGGATTTGGGAAATTTTTCAAGTCCTGCACATGCACACACAGCTAGAAGCACTAGTGTACAGCACAATTTTTTTTGGGGGGGGGGGGGGGGGAGAAGGAGAAAAGAAATGAACGGGGGGGCCGGGGGGGGGGGGGGGGGGGGGATTGAAAGGAGAAAAGCATTGACAGTGAGAGCCAAGGGGAGCCAGGGACTTTGCACAGCTTAGTAGCGGTAGAGGGCACTTGAAGCTGGAGGTAGTGCCTCACCTTACGGAACTAGCTCACCTATTTAATTTTGCAGTTTACAGCATTTTGCAGTGTTAAGGATTCTACCTTTGTTCCAAACTAACTTATTTTCTGTAACCACAGAGAAAGTTTTCTCTTTATGCACACCCATAATTTCCATTAGCATCAAGATATTATGAATGTATGAAGCCGAACTATATTCAACATAATTCACATAAACAGTAGTAGTAGTAGTGGGATTTATAAACATTCATCAAGAGAGAAATCCAGATTACAGAGGTCAGCCATGGATAAGAGCTGTTATCTGCTTTGTAACCAGCTCCAAATTCATGCATTTGTAATGTCAATAAAGCCACTTCACCCCCATATCACTATGCCATTCCACTAAATATGTAATTTTATTCTGCTCCATTGTATTTAGAGTTTTTTAACCACTGGTCTAGCTGTTTTTCCAGGTGACCAAGCTGCTGCTGCTGCCGCCGCCATTTCAAGTGTGGATAGGGAGACTTTGGCATGCTCAGTTTAGTTACATGTGGGAGCTGCTTTCAGCCAAGAACTCCCTTGCCCCGCCTCTTCCCTCTCTTGCCCTGCCCCCTCTTCCCTCACTTACACTTGTTTGGTAAGTGGCTCAATTTCCAAGTTGCAGTTTAAGATGGGGCTTATCGGTCCAGAGCTAACATCTCTACTGCTACTGAACAGAGGACTTAGACAGTGAGATGGCTTTACAGTGGCAGCTTTGAAGATAATCTGTTACTAGTTACAATACTTTTAGCTAGCTATTAAGAACACAGCAGCATTCCAAGTGCCCCTTTTCCTCATCCTCACTTAATTTCTTTATTCCAACAATTCTGTTCTTTGATCTTAAGTAGTTAAAAAACAGGACTAAGTCATTAGGCCAAGAAGTGGAACTAAAATCCTTGGAGCATTAAGGTCATCAAACTTTAAAAACGCACAAGAACAAAAACAAAAATTAAAGAAGATAAAGCCCAACTATTTGCACTAAGGCTAATTTATTTTAACAGGACATTTAAAACAGAATGAGAGCTATTTAGCCATCCACAGACTAGGAATGAGGGAGGGGGGGTAGACATTACGGTATCCGAGGTACGAGCCAAACTTGAAAAGCTTAACGGCAGTAAATCGGGCGGTCCGGATGACCTTCATCCGAGAATATTAAAAGAATTGGCGAGTGAAATTGCGAGCCCGTTAGCGAAAATTTTTAATGAATCCCTAAACTCGGGGGTTGTACCGCTGGACTGGAGATTAGCTAATGTAGTTCCTATATTCAAGAAGGGGAAAAAAAGTGACCCGGGTAACTACAGGCCTGTTAGTTTAACGTCTGTAGTGTGCAAAGTCATGGAAAAAATATTGAAGGAGAGAGTACTTACGGACCTTGAGGTCGATGGCGTCTGGGACAAATTACAACATGGTTTTACGAAAGGTAGATCGTGCCAAACCAACCTGATCTCCTTCTTTGAGAAAGTAACAGATTTTTTAGATAAGGGCAATGCGGTGGATCTGATATATCTTGATTTCAGTAAGGCGTTTGATACGGTACCGCATGAAGAATTACTGCGTAAATTGGAAAGGATGGGGATCGAAATGAAATTCCGGAGGTGGATAAAGAACTGGTTAAAGGGGAGACTGCAGAGGGTCGTACTGAAAGGGGAGCTGTCGGGTTGGAGGGAGGTTACCAGTGGGGTTCCTCAGGGTTCGGTTTTGGGTCCGATGTTATTCAATCTATTCGTCGCTGACCTCGGAACCGAAAGTAGGAGTGGGCTGATAAAGTTTGCGGATGACACGAAGTTGGGAGGTATTGCCAATTCGGAGAAGGATAGGGATATCCTCCAGGGGGATTTGGATGACCTGGTAAACTGGAGTATTAGTAATAGGATGAAATTTAATAGTGAGAAGTGTAAGGTTATGCATCTAGGGATGACTAACAAGAATTATAGTTATAGGCTGGGGACGCACCTGTTGGAAGTAACGGACGAGGAGAAGGACCTCGGAGTCCTGGTCGATCGCAAGATGACTATGAGTCGGCAATGTGATGTGGCCGTCAAAAAGGCTAATGCGGTCTTGGGTTGCGTTAGGCGAGGTATTTCTAGTAGAGATAAGGAGGTGCTAGTCCCGTTATACAAGGCGCTGGTGAGACCTCATTTGGAGTACTGTGTGCAGTTCTGGTCTCCCATGTTTAAGAAGGATGAACTTAAACTGGAAAGGGTACAGAGAAGGGCCACTAGGATGATTCGAGGAATGGAAAGCCTGTCGTATGAAAGGCGACTTGAGGAGCTCGGATTGTTTTCCTTAACCAAAAGAAGGTTGAGGGGAGATATGATTGCTCTCTTTAAATATATCAGAGGGATCAATATCGGGGAGGGAGAGGAATTATTTCGGCTCAGTGCTAATGTGGATACGAGAACAAATGGATATAAATTGGCAGTTGGGAAGTTTAGGCTTGAAATTAGGCGAAGGTTTCTGACCGTCAGAGGAGTGAAATACTGGAATGGCCTGCCGGGGGACATAGTGGGGGCAAAAGACCTCTCCGGCTTTAAGACTAAGCTTGATAAGTTTATGGAAGGGATGATCTGATAGGATAACTTGATTTACCCAATAGGTCAATAATGTGCCGCCTGGGAGTTAGTACCGATTTTAAATGTTGGGATATTGGGAGTCTTTTCCTAAGTGTCAGGATAGAGAATATTGGCCACATGCTCGGGGTTCAGCTGATCGCCATATTTGGGGTCGGGAAGGAATTTTCCTCCGGGGTAGATTGGCAGAGGCCCTGGAGGTTTTTCGCCTTCCTCCGAGCATGGGGCAGGGGTTGTTTGCTAGAGGATTATCTGCTGCTTGAAGTCACCAAATCAGGATTTGGGGACTTCAACAGCTGAGTCAAGGGTGAGAATTATTTCGGGGTGGGTGGGTCAACTTTTGTGGCCTGCATCATGCAGGAGGTCAGACTAGATGATCATAATGGTCCCTTCTGATCTCAAGTTCTATGATATGATTCTATGACTTCAGAAAGAGTTCTACTCTAATTTAGAGAGAGTTTCTATTTAGTTATTGATTTTTAAAAGTTCACCAAGTTATGAAATCCATAAAGAAGTACAGACCTGATCTTGCAAGAACTGTTTGCACTGAACTCCCATTCACTTCAGTTGGAGCTCTGATTGCACCAAAATTGCAGGATTGCAAACTGTAGAACCTCAGAGTTACGAACACCTGGGAAATGGAGGTTGTTTGTAACTCTGAAATGTTCATAACTCTGAATAAAACGTTATGGCTGTTCTTTCAAAAGTTTACCACTGAACATTGACTTTATACAGCTTTGAAACTTTACTATGCAGAAGAAAAATGCTGCTTTTAACCATCTTAATTTAATTAAAACAAGTACAGAAACAGTTCCCTTACCGCAGGGGTCCCCAACGCGGTGCCCGCGGGCGCCAATGTGCCCGCCGGGGGGTGTAAGTGCGCCCGCGTAGCCCTCGGGGTGTTTTTTTGTTTTGCTCCGCCGGCAGCGCTTGGTTTTTTTTTGTTTTTTTTGGCGCCCGCCAGAAGAAAAAGGTTGGGGACCACTGCCTTACCGTGTCAAATCTTTTAAAAAAACTTCCCCTATATTTTTCTCATAGTTTACATTTAACACATTACTGTACTGTATTTTTGTTGTCACTGCTGCTGCCTGCTTGTGTACTTCCGGTTCCAAATGAGGTGTGTGGTTGACCGGTCAGTTCATAACTCTGGTGTTCATAATTCTGAGGTTCTACTGTACTTTTTTTATTTTTTTACATATATAGGCTTAACTTACAACTAAGCTTATTTTATAGCAACTAAGCACATTTGATAACAAGAGTTGAAAACCATTGCCACCTTCATCCGCTAAGACCAGAGTTGGGTGCTTTCACTAGAAGAGTGATGTCTCCATTCCAGTTTGAAGAATCTGAGTAGGTGTCAGCAAGGTCAGTAACCACTGCAGCAAAAATAGAGCCCCTAGTATTTGATATCTGGTCCAAACAGGTAAATAATTTCTGTTCACTTTCCTAAATAAAAAAAATAAATTTTATCTTATTTATAGCTATACATTTAGTTATGTAGGATCTCCAGTTTTTAAAAATGTAAAACATGTTTAAAGGCATTTAAGTTCACCATTTTCTTTTCCCCAACAAACTGGCACACTAGTTCTATATTTTGCTGAGCAAAAGATTTTGAATACGAGGTACGTAAGCAACCCTAACATGCAACATACCCAATAAAATTGGGTATCCAGTAGCGAATGGTAATTTCCAACTGTTATCTGAAGGTAAAACTGTAATTAAGAAAAGGACTTATTTGCAATAAATAGCTCTCTTGCATCAGCTATAATAAAATGGGAATTAAATTATCAGGATTTACATTTTATTTACTGTACTGTCTTGCTTGGCATGACATTTAAAAATAATAATAATCAGCATCTCCCACAGTACTACATAAGATACCAACTAAACAAAATACCACTACATTTCAACAGACAGTTGGCCCGCCAGTAGTCCACGAGACAGTTTGTTTACATTGACTGTCTGCAGGCACAGCCGCCTGCAGCTCCCAGTGGCCGCGGGTCACCGTTCCTGGCCAATGGGAGCTGTGGGAAGCAACACGGGCCGCAGGTTGCCCACCACTCCTCTAGTCCCAGTACTCACTGAGGGGCTCTCCCACCCCACCCCACGAAGCATCATCACTCCTAAAGCAGCTGTGCTATCCGCAACAGAAACACTCCCCCTCCCTTATGCCCCATATCAGCAGCAAGGGAAAAACTGTATCATCTAATGAAGATGAATTTTTTAACAGCCTCTCGTATAATACCCAGCATCACAAAATGCAGTGCTCTATATTAATAGAATATGTATGATGCAGCATAAGTGTTTCTGTTTAAAGTTTCTTAACACAATGGTCGAAACAAGGAGATTCATTGTTTTAAATGTTATACTCAAAACAAAAATATAACTACTAGTACCCTGTCCTGGTTGTAAGTATAATATATAAATAATATACCTATCTCATAGAGCTGGAAGGGACCCTGAAAGGTCATTGAGTCCAGCCCCCTGCCTTCACTAGCAGGACCAATTTTGCCCCAGATCCCTAAGTGGCCCCCTCAAGGATTGAACTCACAACCCTGGGTTTAGCAGGCCAATGCTTAAACCACTGAGCTATCGCTCCCCCCTTTTTGTGTGAAGGCACACAAGAAATACTACTTTTATCTAGGCAATAAGTAAAGATTAGATCGAAATTCAAATTTGGATCTAAACTTTTGATTAAGATTTTGTTCTAGCACCTCTTATTAAATACTAACTTAAACACTGCACACTCATCTGTTTATGGGAAAGCAAAGCACATAACTGGAGGTGGTTCATCACTCTTAGATTGAGATGGATGAATACTGCCTGTCTAGGACATGGAGACCTTTAGAAAGAAGTCTAAGTGGTTGACGCAGCCCAGGAGAACTGCCAGGCACTGCAGCATTGCATCTTCCATTGCCACTGACTGGAAGAAAGAAATGCTCAAACGTAAACAGTCATTCATATGCAACACTTGTCCAGTACACACTGACTAGACAGGGACTGAAAACAACTGGAATATTACACAAAATAAGACTTTTTTCAAGAACATGGTTTTAGTTGTGCGCCACATTTTTTCTGGCATACTATATCATTAACTTAGACCTATTTTTAAATCAGTTGGCTACACTAATTTACTGGCTTTCACCTCTTGTATGTATATTAACACACATGCTAAATATGTGAATCTCCAGCGTTATCTGAAATTAATATCTGATCTTTGCAGCCAAGAATTGTATTTACAATGATTTTTTTTTAAAAAACTGATCAATCTTACAGGGTTTCTAAATGATTGTGGCCTTTGTAAAAGTCAGGGTTTGTATATAAACAACGTATATGCACAAACTGTATTACATAAAAAGAGTAATATAATAAGCCTTCCTTAACCCAGAACTATTTTACATTTCTATGTAAAAGAGTGGATCCAGGTAGGCCTATATCCTACTCAAACATATATTTAAACTAGATATAATATACAGGCCAAGATTTTCAAAACGAGGTACCTAAAGTTAGGCTCCCAAATCCATATTGAGGCATCAAATAAGTGTCCTGATTTTCAACCATGCTACACATATAGCAGCTCCCACTGACTTCATTATTCTTATTCCATAACACACTCCCCAAAATAATATATAGCATTAGCTCCTGTCAGTCTTTCTTGTTAATGCGCTTCAAATCTGATCTAAAAGTAATGAATGGGCACTAGGACAGTGGTTCTCAGCCAGGGGTATGCATACCCCCGGGCGTATCCATAGGTCTTCCAGGAAGTACTCAACTCATCTATATCAGTGTCTCTCAATCTAGGGGTTGCAGCCCCCAGGGGGGGGTCACCGGACAGGTTAGGGGGATTGCAAGTATGGGGCCATCATTAAGGGGTGGCAAGCAGGGCAATTTCCTGGGGCCCCAAGCCACAGGAACCCCACAAAGCTAAATTAAATGCTTCAGGTCTGCTGCCTGGGGCTCAGGCTTCAGACAAGGCTAACAAGTGCAAAACAGGCTCAAGTATCACACTGAAATGTAAGTACAGTATTTATATTCCAATTGATGTATTTTCTAATTATATGGTAAAAACAAAAAAGTAAGCAGTTGTTCAATAATAGTGTGCTGTGACACTTTTGTATTTTTACGTCTGATTTTGTAAGCAAGTAGTTTTTAAGTGAGGTGAAACCTGGCAGTACACAAGACAAATCAGATTCCTGAAAGGGGTACAGTAGTCTGGAAAGGTTGGGAACCACTGTACTAGGAGACTGCCTAAGACAGCCAACTCATTTCATATATTATGGACCTGGACCAAATTCAAACTCGTGATTGTCACGGAGTGTGGGGGAGTCCGGGCCCTGTACCCCTGGCTTCCTGCGATTCACCATAACTCTCAGCCAGCCAGTAAAACAGAAGGTTTATTGAGACGACAGGAACACAGTCCAAAACAGGTCTTGCCAGCACAGACAACAGGATCCCCTTTAAGTAGGTCTATTTNAAATTGGGCCAGAATCCCTAATACACTTTGGCTGCTTCACACTGCATCAGTGTCCCAAAGCAGCCGTAATTAACTAGCCAGTTAAACTGGGTGCACAGCTGTTTATCATCACAGAATGGTGCACAGCAACCAAACAGTACTGGTGAATCTGGCCTGTGGTACTGCAGAAAAACATGACATGATGGTGGCTTTTCCCTAGTTTTGGAAGGTGTCTTATTGGAGCTGTGTCACGGAGTGTGGGGGAGTCCGGGCCCTGTACCCCTGGCTTCCTGCGATTCACCATAACTCTCAGCCAGCCAGTAAAACAGAAGGTTTATTGAGACGACAGGAACACAGTCCAAAACAGGTCTTGCCAGCACAGACAACAGGATCCCCTTTAAGTAGGTCTATTTGGGGCCCCAGGGAGGCCCCGGCCTCGCTGGGAAGCCTAAGCCCCATCAGGCTCCCTCTTCATTCCTAGCCAGCTTCCAAGAACTGAAAAACCCCTTCCAGGTGTCTCCTTTCTCCCTTCCCCCACGGCTCCTCCCCCAGCCTTTGTCCTTTGTCCGAATTCCCCGTCAAAGGTGTTACCTGGTCTCCAACTCCCCTCCTGGGTTCTCATGTTACATGCTCAGGTATCCTTCCATCCCCAATGCAGACAGTCCCAGCCCAGCTCCCCTGCAACCTTCCCCCTCAGTATTCAAATAACACAACAAAACATTCTCACTTCATCACAGTGATCTACAAGTTAAAAACTCTCCATACTTTTTTTTTTTTTTTTTTTTTTTTTTACCAGTTGCCTCAACCATGCAGTCCCAACAACCTGAAGATTTTCAGGTATTCAGTAAGGAAGCCCTAAGATACTGCTTTTGAAAACCCAACTCTGAGTGACATTATATTCCAAAAAGAATGAGGAGTACTTGTGGCACCTTAGAGACTAACAAATTTATTTGGGAATAAGCTTTTGTGGGCTAAAACCCACTTCATCGGATGCATGCATTGGAAAATACAGTAGGAAGATATATATATATATACACACACACACACACACACACACACACACACACACACACAGAGAACATGAAAAAAAATGGGTGTTGCCATATCAATTATATATGTTTTTGACTTGAAGGAATAAGCGACTGAAGAGCCCCAGCCATAATGAGAAATGTAATAGAAGGACCTTTATTAAGTCAGACTTTTAGGAGGAGTGCGAGAACTGCCAGCCAAACCACCAGTCTTCATCTACTTCATGGTTACATGATTGTGCATACCATTAAGACACAAGGAAACAATTATAGTAATTCAGATAATTTAGCCACTACTCTGGCTACCACAGGCCTTCTCTTATCAGGGAATATAAAATACTATAAAATATATGCAATGGAAGTGCGACCTACAGTTGTGACCTTAAGAACCCCTCAATGCCAACTGGCAAAAGATTCACTGTTCTGTAACAGCAACGCTTAACAGGCCTGACAAGCTCACTACGCTACACACTGCTTTCATAGTATTTATCCACAAAGAAGGTCATGTGAGGTCTTCAGTAAAAGCTGGGGAACACTGTTCACTAATATCGTTGTGAAAGGTAGGTACAAATACCATGTAAAACATTTATATATATTAAAATTACACACACACACACGAGCAAAATAAGTGCCTAACGTTTGAATCAATGCTGATTTGACATACAGGTTTCTGACAAAGGATGTATATTCACCTGTCTGCCTCCATTCACATGTAAATTAAGCATTGTAGGCCAGCACAATGGAAGCCCTATTTGCATACAAACTCAACAGCAGGAAGTGAAGTTAACATTTAATCAACACACCACGGAATAAGCCACAGGGTTTCTTGACTCAGGAAACAAACAATTACTTTGGGGAATATAAGGAGGCAACAGGGTACCCCTTTTTCCTGCACTTGAAGTAATCGGGGCAGTGTGATTACATTAATGAAAATGGGATCCCAAACAGCCTTGGTTGGAAACGCTTCGAAGACTGCTTTTAGACTGATGGATAGCCTGTTAAAGTTAAGTGTAGTCTCTAGAAACCATGTATTGATTTTGCTTTATATGTAACCTGTTTCCATTATCCTTACTCTCTTAAATCTTCCCTTTGATAATAAACTTATGATTGTTTTCACTATAAATGTATCTCAGTGCTGAGATGTTACACAGTGGTTGATCCTCAGTTGAATAAAAGAAGCTGGCATTTACACCATCCCCTTGGTGATAGCAAAACTGGTATTTCTGTGAGTAGCTGGTGACAGGGTCTAGATATCGCAGGGGAATGCTACAAAGGAGCTTGGTGACTGGGATGCATTGGCCTGAGGGGATTGTTTATGTGGCTTACAGATTGGTGTTGTCAGGGAGCTGATGCTCAGTTAAGCACCAGTAAGTTTGTCTCTTGCTGGAGGTGGGGGAGGGAGTAACAAGGCAACTCAGTCTTGGGCACCTCCAGGACGTGCCACATTCGTATACTATGTTGTTAAAGACAGGAGCAGTAATCTTAAACACATTAGAACTGCAGATAAGACTTGACCTATGGTCTCAGTAGTGAAAAGGCACACTAAATACTTTTGTTAAATTATTCAGTTTACCTTATCTCTCAAAACATAGTGTTGTATCAACTACTGACAGACAGGTGATTAGTGTGGTCTCCTTTTCAAGAATAAAGTGAATTAGAAATCTAATTTATCAACATTATTTTAGGATATATTCACAGAAAAGATATGCAATTCATCTCTGTAGCCAAATTAACCTAATATAAAGACAATTCTCCTAATCAAATCTAATTTCAAACCAGAATCAGCTACAAAACCTTTGCTCTTGTTCCAATATAAAAAAACAAAGATGTTCAATAGTTGTATGTTGCAGGAAATACTGTATCTTCTCCTGGATGCTGTTTTTTTAAAAATATCCGTGGAAACAGTGAGATTAAAAGTTCCTTCATATTAGGTTATCATTTTTCATTTTTTTTAATGTAACTGTCAGGAAGAAGTCTTAAACACTATCTTTGAAGGATGCTCTCTCTCTCCTAGCTGTTGCCATTTCTCTACTTTTACTGTGTGATTAGATAAAGCACAGTCTCAATAACTGACTAATCAAACTATGAACTGACTAAACAGGAAAAGTGAAAGTATGAAGAGACAAAAGAAAAAACTACAGTCAGGAACAAGCGTGACAGAAAAATTCTGCATAGAAATCAAAGTCAAGTCACTTTACAGGTATGTTTAAAATGAAGGGTCTGTAAACTTGCAGAAATACCCGTACATACTCGTTCATTAGCCCGTTCCTTTATAAGCCGACCCCCCAAGATGGTTAGGTAAAAATAGCAAAAAAAATGTATGACCCTTTCATAAGCCGACCCTATATTTCAGGGGTTGGCAAACTTTGGTTCCTGGCCAGTCAGGGTAAGGCACTGGCGGATTGGGATGTTTTGTTTACTTGGAGCATCTGCAGGCATGGAGCCCCTCAGCTCTCTGTGGCTGCGGTTCGCCATTCCCAGCCAATGGGAACGGCGAACCGCGGCCACAGGGAGCTGAGGGGCTCCATGCCTGCAGACGCTCCAAGTAAACAAAACGACAATGTATTAGATATTCAATTCAATGATTCCATAGAGTTTAAAGTCATCAAATTTTGGTGTAGACCCGTTTATAAGCCGACCCCTGCTCTTTGATGCGTCATTTTTTAACCAAAAATATTCGGCTTATGAACGAGGATATACGGTAGTAATTCCACCACATTTCTAGAACCTCTGTTTATAGATGGGGAGGGTAGAGATTGGTAGTTTTTTCAAGTGTAATCATAGATCTGGGATCAGATCATTTGAACTTATTCCCAAATGGGTTCAGATTTAATCTGGAACCTCTTGTTCAGAGTGTACAGTAATGCCAATGTCTCCAAATATTGTTTTCTTAAAAAGGAGGAGTGTACAATATATTTCAGAATGCTGTTGCTTTGTATAATGGTCTTGACATTAAAATTTTGAACGAATCATATTATAGTAAAATGTTTCTGCCCATGATCAAATTAGCAGCTGACCAACCAAACATTTAGAAAACAGGGATTAACATAGGTTACCTTCAGTTGATTATTGAAAATATCAATCTCCTGAAGTTTTGATCTGGTTTCTTTTTCTACTTCATCTAGTTGGTCTCGAAGCTGCTGGCGTACTAGTTCCTTGGCTTCTAAGGCTCTTTTGATAGTAAGAAGAGAATCTCCTGTTTTTAAACAAACATATTGTCAAATGAGATATTTTCTTACACTGACATCTTTAGGTCACACACTGAACCATTTCTCAGCATTTCTCTTGCAAGATAAAAAAATTATTAGTGATACGAATGATATATTGCACAAATAGACACAAACTTATTTTTAGATAGATAGATATATTCAGAGGTGAAAGTAAGCTGGTCCGGTCCGGTGTACTTGCAAGAGCCGGTACACAGCCGACTGTACTGGCAGGGGGCAGCTTCCCCAGGTGGGCAATTTAAAAGGGCCCTGGGCTCCCGGCAGCAGTCAGAGCCCCTGGCCCTTTAAATCGCTGCCAGAGCCCCGGAGCCCTGGGGTAGCAGCGGTGGCCGGGAGCCCCAGGATTCCGGCAGCAATTTAAAGGGCTTGGGGCTCCCGGCAGCGGCCGGAGCCCCTGGCCCTTTAAATCACCACCAGAGCCCCGGGGCTTCCAGCCGCCGCCGCACCTACAGCTACCATGGGGCTCTGGCAGTGATTTAAAGGGCCCGGGGCTCCCGGCTGCCGCTACTGAAGCCCCGGGGTAGCGGCAGCGATTTAAAGGGCCTGGGATTTAAAAGCCCCGCCCCTTCTGCCTGAGGCCCCACCCGCCCAGGACCCCGGCCCTGTGTACCGGTAAGTCCCTTAAGTTACTTTCACCCCAGATATATATTATATATACTTACTGTGCAAACTGTTCTGCTGAACTTGTTTTAGTTGGTCATTGAGTAACTGTTTTTCTGGAATCAACCTTCCAAGCATCTGCTGAGACTCCTTGGGGAAAAGATAAAGGAACAAATTATTGACTTTAAACCAGAAATAGTCACTAGCTTCACATTATACTGTTTTACCTTCACTGAAGTATCTCTTTTCAGCTCCATTCATTCAGTCAAATATTATCAAAGCACTTGTTGTGTGGGACCATTTCTTAGTGATATAACTACATACAGGTACATCCTATCCCCATAAAAAAAGCCAGCGAGTCAAATCTGTTTCTTCAGAAACTGCTCCCATCTAACAAACAAACTTGATCTCAGCTCGCTCCAAAGCAAGATCTGACTGAAATTTGTATAAGAGTACAAGCATCTACTTAGTTGGGTATTGAATTGGGCCCTTAGAAAGTGTTTGGGGGTCATTTAAATAAGTAATTGGAAGTTTCATCAAGAGGAGGAAGATTTAAGGATTGTCAATTTTATTAATCATTCAAAGATAATATATCATCTTCCTTTAAACAAACACATAACCACCAAGATCTGCTTACTTGTAGACTATGAAATAAGAATACTAGAGTTCCAGCAGAGATCGCAGTCCATTATTTGATTCAGTTGCTTTACAGGAACCCAGAAAGCTACATATATATAAAAGTTTAATTGTAGAGTGGCCTGCGAATGAGAAGATTTTTCTTATGGCAGAATATGTATAATCCTTGTTATTTCTGGGGGATGATAATTGTCAATTCCACTACATACTTTTCCAGTGCCTTGACCCCCCAACATCAAGTTGTCAGAACAGATTACAGAACCCTGATATGAAATGGCTTAATATACAAAAACTGTCAGTATCAATATCTCAGTATCTTTGAAAAAACAAACTTTCTTTTAAGCAAGTTACTTCAGCAGCAGTTTTAACAATTTAACTACCTGACAGATTTGTCACAAAGGACCATAAACAACATAGCATGGCCTTCTACATAAGTATCACACAACTGATTAATCCCTTTGTGAGTCCAGTCAAAGATTTGCATTTACTTACAAGAACACATATATGATGGTATTGAAATGACTACATAGTAGGGCTGTCGATTAATCGCAGTTAACTCACACGATTAACTCAAAACAATTAATTGTGATTAATCGCAGTTTTAATTGCACTGCTAAACAATAGAATACCAATTGAAATTTATTAATATTTTTCATGTTTTTCTACATTTTCAAATATATTGATTTCAATTACAACACAGAATACAAAGTGTACAGTGCTAACTTTATATTTTTTATTCCAAATATTTGCACTGTAAGTGATAAACATTCAATTCACCTAATAAAAGTACTGTAGTGCAATCTCCTGTAAGTTCAACTTTCATGACAAAATGTAGAACTATGTAAAAAACAAAACACAAAACCCAACTGCACTCAAAAACAAAACAATGTAAAACTTTAAAACCTACAAGTCCACTCAGTCCTACTTCTTGTTCAGCCAATCACTCGGGCAAACAAGTTAGTTTACATTTACGGGCAACAATATCACCTGAAAGTGAGAACAGGCGTTCATATGGCACTGTTGTAGCTGGTGTCACAAGATATTTACGTGCCAGATGCGCTAAAGATTCATATGTCCCTTCATGCCTCAACCACTATCCCATCAGCGTCCATGCTAATGACGGGTTCTGCTCGATAATGATCCAAAACATGTGTTCATTTTCATCATCTGAGTCAGATGCCATCAGCAGAAGGTTGATTTTTTTTTTGGAGGGGGCGGTGGTTCAGGTTCTGTAGTTTCCACATCGGAGTGTTGCTCTTTTAAAACTTCTGAAAGCATTCTCCAGACTTAGTCCCTCTCAGATTTTGGAAGGCACTTCAGATTCTTAAACCCTGGGTCTAGTGCTGTAGCTATCTTTAGAAATCTCACATTGGTACCTTCTTTGCATTTTGTCAAATCTGCAGTGAAAGTGTTCTTGAAATGAACAACATGTGCTAGGTCATCATCTGAGACTGCTATAACATGAAATATATGGCAGATTGTGTGTATCCTGATCTGTTTTACCAACAATTCTCCCCCAAGGAGTTCATTCACAAATTTCATTAACACATTTTTTTTAACGAGTGTCATCAGCATGGAAGCATGTCCTCTGGAATGGTGGTTGAAGCGTGAAGAGGCATATGAATCTTTAGCGTATCTGGCACGTAAATACCTTGCAATGCCAGCTACAAAAGTGCCATGTGAAGGCAGCATTATCTCCATAAATGTAAACAAACTAGTTTGTTTTAGCGATTGGCTGAACAAGAAGTAGGACTGAGTGGGACTTATCTATGTAACCATGTGTTTCCAACTAATGTTAGTCTCAGCCACCTTCCCCTCTGTACTCTCCACTTCTTTGTTGCACTCAGTTGTTGAGTCCTACTTTTTGAACTTGAGAGTAAGGACTGTATCTTCCTAAGAGTTTGTAAGTGCTTAGCATAATGTGGACCTGATCCCAACTGAAGGTTTCTGGGCATAACTGTAATATAAATAATTAAGAACCACCATCTTTTGATACTAAACTAGCACAGTATGCTGTATTTCACTAGATGAGTACAACAGATTCTCCTCTCTTTTCTCAGTGTCAAAGCCAGTTGAACACAGCCAACAGTCTTTGTAGTACCAGAATTACTAGCTATAGTATTTAATGACTCATGAATTAAGTTATAAAATATTGTAGTAGCTCAGTTGTTTCTCCGATCTACAGAGTTCCCTATCATCCAATCCACTTACAGTGTGTTGCCACACTTCAAGCTTTCAACACTTCCATTGCTACTCTATTTTGTATGTCCACTTTATAAATGTTCTCTTTACTCTGTTTTATATATTTCTCACTTTGTAGAGAAGAACTGCAGTGTTATGGAAATATCAGTTTTGACTTTGGTGAAAATAAACCCCATTTCAAGGGAATTTAGGGAGGAGAGAATCCTGATGACTAGGGCTCAATCTTCAATACATTATATTCGCTTTGCTCTGAAAGCAGAAAGCTGTAAACTAAAGGAGGAAGTCCATTAAAACAGAAGATAAACTTTCACAAGAGCTGGACTTAGGTCTGTGATCATTCTTATCTTTTAAGAGAGTGACTTCAGTTATCTAATCATTCTCCACTCATTTCTGACTCATTGAGTCAGCTTTCCCTTTGTTTCTACACAAAGAAACACCCCCCCACACACACACACACAGGTAACCCACCCTCCAAACAACTAATCAAACAAAACACCTTAAAAGCAAAGTGGGGGGGGGGAGGGAGGAGGAGAGGGAAGAGCAAGAGAACATATACAAAAACAATTCTTATTGGTATATCTGTTTTTAGAAAGCTAAGAGGTGCTCAAGTGTTATGGGGATGGGGATCATAAGAACCTATATAAACAGTATCAAACCAACCAGAAGCCTCTCACATATCAATTCCTAATGGATACACGTGTTATGTACAGTTCAGACAAAAAATGCAGCAGTTAATGACCTCATGAAAATGCAACCACTCAAAGCTAAGGCTACGTTTTAGTCATGGGTATTTTTAGTAAAAGTCATGGACAGGTCACAGGCAGTAAACAAAAATTCACGGCCCATGACTTGTACTATATATCCCTGACTAATCTTGGGTGCTCTGGGGTAGGGTGGGGGGGTGGCCCAGGGGCACCGCAGGTGCTTGGGGGGGGAGGGACTGGTGGGGCTGGCAGCTCCCATTGGCTGGGAACCACGGCCAATGGGAGCTGCAGGGCCACCACAAGTGGGCAGAGGCAGCGTGTGGAGCCGCCTGGCCTCCGCCTAGGAGCTGAAGGAGGAACATGTCACCGCTCCCTGAGGTGAACACCGCCTGGAGCCCTCACTCCCTCCCATGCCCCAACCCCCTGCCCCAGCCCTGAGCTCCCGCTATACCCAAACTCCTGCNGGGGGGGGGGGGGGGGGGGGGGGGGGGGGGGGGGGGGGGGGGAGAGGGGAAGAAGGGGGCATGGTGGTGGCCCGAGACTGTTCCAGCAGTGGCTGGTGCGGCCAGTGAGAGATGCGTCACAGGGAACAAACAGACTAGGGCAATTATCAAGTGATCTATCCAGTCATCCAGTCTCATCTCCTGGTATTCAGAGATTTAAGAACACCCAGAGCATAAGGCTGCATCCCTGTTCATCTTGGCAAATATCCAATAATAGATCTATCCTCGATGAACTTATTCAATTCTTTTTTGAACCCAGTTAAACTTTTGGCTTTCACAACATCTCCTGGCAATGAGTTCCACAGGCTGACTGCATTGTGTGAAGTAGTACTTCCTCATGTTTGTTTTAAACCTGCTGCCTATCAATGGGTGACCTTGGTACCTGTGCTATGTGCAGGGGTAAACAACACTTTCTTACTCACTTTCTCCAAACCACTCATGATTTTATAGACTTCTATCATATCCCCTCTTAGTCATCTTTTTTAACCTCTCCTAATATGGAAGCTGTTTCATACCCCTAAAGATTTTTGTTGCCCTTTTCTGTACTTTTTGAGACCAGGCAATCTTTCTGACAAAACACCACTGCTGTCTGCATGTGTAAAATCAGAAGTCACTTGAACTAAAAAGTACAGTGAAGAGACAAATTCTGCCCTCAGATATACATGCACAGCTTCCAGCAAAAAAGTCAGGAAGTGTACGTACATGCTGAGGGCAGAATTTCACCAGAGATCCTCTGCAGGAATCTAAATTATTTTCTCATTTATTTAAACATGACAATGTTAACTATGTTAAAGAAACAGAATAATACACTACATTTGAGTATCAAAAATCATAGGTCAGTGCCCCCTTCACTCTCTTTCCATCTACAGCAGTGGTTCCCAAACTTTAACAACCTGTGAACCCCTTTCACTAAAACGTCAAGTCTCGCCAACCCCCTCCTAAAAATGAATATTTACAGAGAATTTTTTTTATGACAAGCTTATTATACGCTATTTATTATTAATCATTATTTATCATTACAGTATTTTTATTACATTATGAAAATGGCAACACTCTTCCAAGATCTCACTTTCGTAGCTTGTATCACTTTGAATAAGCCTGTTATAAGACAAGGCTCCTATGTTTCATCAAGGAGTATCAGATGTGAAACAGCATGAAAGTATTTAAGAAGCCAACTCAAAGAGTTCCTCATACACAAGCATTCAGGGCTTGAGCAGTCCAGGCAAACAACGCACATTACAACAAAGCTTAAACTTGTTCTTCATAATAATTTTAAAAACAATACTAGCTGCCTATTTAATTTTAAAAACAGCAAAAAATATCCACCTCCCTTTCCATTTCTTATAAGGAGTCTTGAAGTTTAAATCTCCTCAGTGTGACAGATATGCTTGCTTTGATCTGCTTAGCTCTTAGAAGTCCAAGGGCTCCGGGCTGCTGGCCCCATGCTACCCGTAGGGACAGCTCTGTCCGCCATTAGGGAATTTTTTCCCAAGAACCCCCTGTAACATTTTGTGAACCCCAGTTTGGGAACCACTGATCTACAGCAAGGATATGTTAGTAAAATACCAAAAGCTTACTAAAATAAATCTGAATACTGGATGTTCACAGAAGAGAGATTTTTCACTTCTCTTGACTGAGATGTAAAATTTAGGGAATGAGAGTCCATAAATTTGAATTTATTTCAGAGAAGTCCTATGGCCTGTGTTACATAGGAGTTCAGATCAGGTGATCATAGTGGTTCCTTCTGGTTTTAGCATATATTCATAAATAAAATATCTGTAAGTACCAATTCTATGTTGTGGGAGCTCATCCTACAAGTTTTATATAAAAAAAACGACTTTCCCCACATATATAAATATTCAAACCCATCCACCACTTAACTTACTACAGTCCCAAACACTTGTGGTCATAGAATCATAAAAATGTAGAGCTGGAAGGGATCTTGAGAAATCATCTCTGTGGCAGCAGGACCTAGGACAAATAAACCTAGGCCATCCCTGACAAAGGTTTGTCCAACTTGTTTTAAAACCCTCCAATGACAGGAATTCCACAACCTCCCTTGAAACCCTATTCCAGAGCTTAACTACCCTCACAGTTAGAACATTTTTCCTAATATCTAACCTAAATCTCCCTTGCTGCAGATTTAGGGCATTAATTCTTGTCCT
Organism: Platysternon megacephalum; assembly: GCA_003942145.1. Taxonomy (NCBI): domain Eukaryota; kingdom Metazoa; phylum Chordata; order Testudines; family Platysternidae; genus Platysternon; species Platysternon megacephalum. The sequence goes on along the minus strand of QXTE01000093.1, from coordinate 2,751,088 downwards.
GCCTTCAGCGGACATAGAGAACAATAGATCAGTCTTTTTATAACAGACTTAACATATTTGAAGACTATCAGGTCTCTCCTCAATCTTCTTTTCTCAAGACTAAACATGCCCAGTTGTTCCTCAAATCTTCTCTCATAGGTCAGGTTTTCAAAACCTTATCATTTTTGGAGAGAGTCCAAGGGAGAGCAACAATTTGTCCACATCCCTCCTAAAATGTAGCACCCAGAACTGGACACATTACTACAAATGAGGGCTCACCAGTGCCAAGTAGTGCGGGACAATTACCTTCCATGTCCTATATACACAACACTCTGAAGTCACCCCAGAATATTAGCCTTTTTTACAGCTGCATCAAATTCAATTTGTGATCATCTATAACTCCCAGATCCTTTGCAGCAGCACTACCACATAGCCAGTTATGCCCCATTACGTAGTTGTGCATTTGATTTTTATTCTTAATCAAAGTACTATGCACTTGTCTTTATTGAATTTCATCTTGTTGAATTCAGACCAATTCTCCAATTTGTCAAGGTCATTTTGAATTCTAATCCTGTCCTCACAATTGCAAACACTACCTCCTTAGGTTGGTGTTATCCACATATTTTATAAGCATACATTCCACTCCAAGTCATGAACAAAAATACTGAATAGTACTGGCGCCACGACTGACCCTGCAAGACCCCACTAGATGCACCATCCCAGTTTGACAGCGAATCATTGATAACCAGTCTAAGTATGGTCTTTCAACCAATTGTGAATCCACCTTATAGTAATTTCATCTAGACCACATCTCCCTGCTTTGCTTATGAGAATATCATGTGGAATTGTGTCAAAACCTTACTAAAATAAAGATACATCACATCCACTGCTTCCCCCCCATCCAATAGGCCAGTAACCCTGTCAAAGAAGGAAATTAGGTTGTTTTGGCATGATTTGTTCTTGACAAATCCATGGTGGCTATTTTTGATAATCCGATCATCCTGCAGGTGCTTATAAATGGATTGTTTAACAATTTGTTCTTTGTATCTTCCCAGGTACCAAAGTTAGGCTGACTGATCATAATTCCTTGGGTCCTTTAAAGATAGGCAAACATAGTACCTGCCTTTCTCCAGTCATCTGGGACCTCATCCATCCTCCAAGAGTTCTCAAAGATCATTGCTAATAGTTCCAAGATTGCTTCAACTAGTTCCTTAAGTACACTAGGATCAATCTCAACAGGCCCTGCTGACTTGAATACATCTAAATATTCTTTAACCTGTTCTTTCCCTGTTTTGGCTTGCATTCCTTCCCCTTTGCCGTTGATATTAGTTGTGTTGAGTATCTGGGCACCGTTAACCTTTTTAGTGAGGACTGAAGCAAAATAGGCATTAAACACCTCTGTCAGCTACAGTCCAATGGTGTTTTTCACAGCTTCATAGAAGGAATTATGAGCAAGTCTAACCTCCTGCAGACCATAGGCATTGGGATTTCACTCAATAATGTTTAGTTGAGTTGGAGCTATCAGTAACATGTAATTGAAACTGGAGCTATCTTTCAGAAAACATCCAATCTTTATTTAAAGATTCTAAGTGATGGAGAATTTACCAAACCCTTGGTAATTTATTACAATTATTAACAGCCCTTACCATTAAAAACTTTCATTCTTACTTCTAGCTTAAGTTTTCCATCTTCCAGCCTCTTGATCTTGTTATGCCTTTGTTTGCTATACAGATTTTTCACAAGACTCTTGTTTGCCACAATGTCCTGGTGAATTCTAACTTGGGAGGGGGCTGGACTGAGGGTTGGAGGAGTTTGGTAGCTGCTTCTGAATGGGTAGTACTTATATTTGAATGTATGGGATGGGCTCCTATAGATATATGTATATTTTAATAAAAAATCCACCTCCCTCAATTCCCCATACATTTTCAGTTGGACAATTTATTCACTTCTTCCAACCTGAAGAGTGTGAGATATTGCTGTGCATGTTCAATCAATTGCTGCTAACTTCCAGTGTGGTAAGCAATTCCTATACATAGTTTTAAGAGTGACTTGATCTTTTGGGATGAAAGACACTACATAAATGAATTATTAATTAGTGGAACTGTTCAGGAGTGACAAAGTAGCATGCAATGTTTGGTGGGGAAGTTTGATCAGGACTGATCCAGATGGGTGAGGACAAAACAAGCCTAAAGGCTAAACATAAGAAACACCAGCATGCTCACCTGTAACTGCTGTTGCAAGTGTGTAATTTCTGCAATTCTCAGTTCTCTAGATTTGTTTGTGCTCTCAATTTCATGTCTTTGGATAGACAATCGACACCGGATATCCTGAAGCTTTCCCTCCAGCTGATGTTTTTTATCATTCTTCAGCAAGAAGAGATACATTTTGGTTACTACAATAATTCATCATGCAAATCTGGATTTTATATGTTTCTAAAACTAAAAATAGTCAGTTAGTTGTAGAATAAAAACCAAGATGTAATTATGGAAACTAATCCAGACTCTGCAGTGTTTGTTACTGTGATCTTGTACTCCATTTACAATATAATCACCACTATTTTTTTTCTCTTAAATACAAGTTTTTTGGAAATGGTTAGTCATATATAGTAAATACTTAAACCTACAACATTTTAAAAATATCTTCACTTACTAGAGCTTCCAACTCAAATTCTAAAGTCTTCTTCTTTGCCTTCAGCACAACTATGTCCTCTTGTTCTCTGTTTCTTTGATTTAGTAGTTCTTGCCGACGATTACGCTCCCACTCAAGTTGTCTTTGCCTTTCCAGTTCCCTTTTTGCAGCCTATAGTATGTAAAAAAAAACAATTACTGTTGAAATGCCCAGTCTGTGAATCTACCCTATTCCCTCATTAGAATAGTTCTAGTATAGTGTACACTGAAAGCATTACTATATGCCCCCGTTCAACAAAGTACTTAAGTATATGCCTAGCTTTAACAACAAGAGAATAATCCCACTGCTTAAAGTTAGGCATGTGCTTAAGACCCTTGGTCAAGTGAGGCCACAAACAACAAAGGTGCTACTTTTGAAATATATATATTTCTTCCATTTTAATACATTAACCAACATTTAATTTGACATTTCAATAAACTCTGAATAATCACACACTTAATTTCTCAAACACATATGGGAGTAGAAGGTCAAGTGCTGCTCCATTAAATTTTAAAAACAGTTAAAGTCTGGTGATTTCAAAACACAGCAGCTCTTCCTAAGCTTGCCATTGAATTTTCTCTTCACCTAATGTACTGACTGCATCAGAAGCATTAAGAATTTCCAACCCCAGGCAGAAGTCTTTGCTCCTTAATCAAAAGCAAGATCACTTCACATTGCAAAAAGTGTTAAGGTTAGAGGTCAAGAACACTTTGTGCTACACCTAACTGTCTGATCCATTCAGTAGAATGGGAGACATTTCACAAGAAACATCCTAGATTTAGGTAAAGTTGTCTCTATCTACTTCCAGGAAACTTGAAACTGAAGTCTGTTCCTTAATTGTAGCAGGAAAAATATTTTACTAATAAACCGATTAGTTTCTAAGGAATTATAAACAAGTAAAGACTTTTATAATAAAGAAAGTATGGTAAAATACTTGCCAGCATACTTTTTTCGGTTTTGTTCAGATCAAAAGACAATTTTCAGAGACACTACTATCTCTGTATCCATTTACCTCACGCCTTTCTATTTCTTTCCGCCTTTCTTCTTCTCTCTGACGTTCCAATTCGCGTTGTTTTTCTAATTGCTTTTCTAGCTCCAGTTGTCTTTTACGTTCTTGTTCCTGTCGTTCGCGTTCTTTCCTTTCCTGCTCTGCCCGTTCCAGTTGTGCTAGTCGCTCTTGCTCTTTGCGTTGCTGCTCCAGAAGGGCCTGCCTCCGCTTTTCAAGCTCCAGATTGCCACGTTCAAAGTTCTCACGTTTTTTATCTTCAAATGTAACTTTAACACAAGAAAGTGTGAATGGTGAAATTAAGCTTTGCTTTGTCTAAACAAAAACAAAAAAAAAACCCAACCAACCAAACAAAAGGACTATGAAAACAGACTGGTGAACCAAGAACAGTTTGCTACATGCAACAAGTGTCCAATAGTATTCCAACCTCGTTCTCCTGATAAGCAGAACTGTAATGGATACTTCTTGATGTTGTCACTGGCACTTATATTGCCATCTCCACCAAAGCCCTCATCCTTACTTGAAGGATGAATTCCAGGCCTACCCTTTGGGCTCCTGTGTGCCACCAAGCCCAGCTTCTATCCAGATGTGTACACTGGCGTTTAGGCAGTCCATTCCCACAACCTTGCATACTCTAGGATTTGGAGTCCCTCAACATATGTGAATTGTATACTATTAAGTGTGTGTTGTTCACGGAGAACCAAAAGTCCAAGTCTTAGTCTAATAAAAGCTATGACTTTCCTAGGAGATTAGAAACCACTGCCATGCAGCATCACTGAGGTGGACGCTAACTTACTACAAAGCCAAGAAAGTGCAGGCTATGATTCATTAATTTATTGAGAAAACTTCTGAAAAATTGTCCAATTGAATCCAGGCAGTGAAGAGCACAATTCTTAAACTACTGTGCTCACCTGGAGCCTCACATTTAATCACTTAATATATTCACTGATTATCATTTTATTTACAGCACTTCGTTTATAATAGAGCAGACACAGAAAGAGGTAGGTTAAGTTTGAGACGCAGTATAACAGCTTAAGAGCAATTTAACTGCAGTTACAAAGGTATCTTTTCTGTGAGCAGCATACTGCATGATTTCAAGATATTTTTCTGATAAAACAACACTAAGACATGAGTGAAAATATGACACCAAGCTTTGGGTTTGTTTCAGTCACTAATTGCCTCAGGGCTAGGTCAGTGATATAGTGACAACACATCCCACACAAGACATCAGTTTGAGGATTCAAGTTAGATCTCTCACTCCAGGATTGGCACTGCCTCGAGGCACTGCACAGAAAAGCCTGTTGAGTGGGTGGCAATACCTCACATCATTCTACCAGGGCCACCATCTTGCTGCTACAGAGTAGATTCATTGAGGTAATTTAGCTGAGTCCAGTCCTCCTTTGCCAGAGGGGCATTCGGGCAGATGTGCAGTTCATAGTGAAGAAAACGGAGTACACTTTGGATGGGTGGAAACAAGTTTTGTTTCTCTAGTTCTCTGAAAGAATGCAGTGAACATTTCAACTGGAAATATGCTCTAAAAACTCATCATGCAGGATAAGCCCAGCTGGCTGCTGGTTGTTACTATTGCTTCACACCAACAACTAAGTATCAACGTAATAAACCAAGAATTCCTCAATAAAGTTTTAGAGGCTTTAATATCAGAAGCCATTTTGTTAATGTTCAGAAAACCTGATATCTTCTTAAACAGAACTGATTAAAAATGTATAAACCCATAAAGTACATAGATTACAATGAAACAGACCTGTATATACACACTATGGTCCTGATCCTCCACACAGGCCAAAATGCACTCGGCGCAAGTCGGGAGGTGGAGGGGGTGGTCAAAAGCAACATTATACCACTATTGCAGTAGCCCCAGTCTGGGCCTACCAGCCATCAGGGCAAGATAAAGCAGCGTGAAAGCTATTCCTGTGTCTGCTGCCAATGGCCCACAGAGGCCATTTCAGAAACTGGGAATCAGCTGGACACAGCAACATCTCAGCCATGCTTCTTGCATCACAATGTAACCTTAACAAAAAAATCTGAATGTTATTAATATATGTGAGCAGCTGATAGTGCTTTCTTGCTTTAACAGGACAGAACATATCTAAACTTACACTCACTCACCTGAAGAAGAGCTCTGTGTAGCTCGAAAGTTTGTCTCTGACCAACATAAGTTGGTCCAATAAAAGATATTACCTCACCCACCTCGTTTCTGATATCCTGGGACCAACACAGCTACAACAACACTGCAAACTCACTTACCTGGCAATTTCTTTTCCAATTGTTGCTGTTCTTCTTCCAACACTGGTTCTTCTGGCAACCTTTGGTCTACAGATACTGAGCTTATCACAGAGATGCCACTGCCAGAGCGTACTCTTCTGCCAATTAAAAAATAGTTATAAATTGTGTAAACCACTTATGGCCAAAATGTTTGACAACTATGGTCTAGGCAAGAGCTTAAGAAGCAAGGAGATACAGGAGCTCAAAGTTTAATTTAAAAAAAATTGTGTGCAATAAGTTATGAATCACTATCTGTAAGATTAAATTTCAAGTTCCTGAGACAGTGAACATATGTAAAGGTGCCTTCTCACTGCAATTTTGCCTTGGAAAAGGAAAATGGAAAAAGAAGTAGAGTGACTCAGCATCTAGAATCCATAAATACTTACTGGACCACAAGCCAGAATTTACTACAACAGAAGTTCAGGGCAAGTTTTGAATTCTCACACATCTCCTTGTGGTGCAGTAAAAGGGAGGGTAATATTGGGTAGCTGAATTACAATAGATTTTAGTTCAAATTGCTTTAGTTCTCAGTTTATTTTCCTAAAATTCACTTATTGACAAGAACTGTACTCCTAAAGTCACTTCTTGTGATGGAGAGTCTTCATTTGCCAGTAACCAATAATAAAAGCTACAGCAGACATTTCCCCAGTGAGAGAGTATTGCATGCCGTCTGTGCAATGCAAAGATAATGGGATAAGTAGCAGCTTTTTCCAGCCTCTTATTCTTGACTTCCACACAACTGAACAGAAAGATCAAAATAGGTTTCCCAAACAAAGCCAAGATTAAGTAGTTTAGGAATGAAATAGCACAATTTATAACCATTTTACCTAAATGAAGGTGGAATATATTCTGGAGGCAGTACAGGTGGCAATGGTTGGCCAGACATGGCCACATCAATTAAGTGCATAGCCAGAATAAACTCTTCTGCTGTAAGTTTTCCATCTTGGTCAATATCCGAAAGATTCCTGTTTAATGAAAAGACCCAAATAAATCAGTTTTAAAATAATTTTTAAACTCAAATACTCATTAAGTGGCATGGTTTCTATATTATCAATTCACAAGTGATTCATTTTTTCTTATTTCTATTGTTAGACAATTGACAACAATTTCCCCCCATTTAAGTTTAAAATCTCTTATGGCTGGGCTGAAATCAAGTGTGCCACCCCTCTTCCTCCAATTTATAATCTCTGCATCCACATCTGCTCCATGGTTTCTACTCCTTCAGGCCTAGAATTACCGGTGCACCCACTACAAGAGGCAAGATTGGCAGGTGGAGTCTTGTTCCTCCCACAAATATCCACTGCACAATGCAGTGCAGGGAGGGTCAAATTGGACTCGTTTATGATGGTTTGGCACACCTGCACTTTTTCTTGGAGACTGCTACCATGTTCTTGGAATTTAAGCTTTCATTTAAAAGAAGTTAAGATCCAGCACTGACAAATGCAAAGAAAACTTGAATGTTAACCAAGTATAAACCAAGGCAATGATGTCTGATGATGGCCTGAACCAGTTCTGACACATGTGTGAAATGTCTTTATTTGTATTAAGAGTTTAAATTTTCATCATTAGATTTCAGAGTTTTAGCTTCATTAGTTATTGGATGCTGATTCAAAGCATACAGAGAAGGCTCATATTCCAGAGATCTTTGAGAATGGAGTGTTTTGGACATCTCAAGTGTATAAGGCTTTATTTGTGGGCAGAATTTGGAAAACTACTAAACTATTCCTTCCCTCCTGCCCCACACCACCATTGATCCATGTCTGTGCTACTGATCTCCTTAGTGGGGCCATCCCCAGCATGGGCTCACAAATCCTGCCTCCTGCACGCAACCACACTGGTTCTACTTCCAGAGGATAAGCCTCAGGGAAGTGAGCAAGATCACCCCTCTCATGGAGCGCAACTCTCTCCTTTCATCTATGGGTGCTCACCTGTAGGTTCAGCAGCACCCCCTGTGCCTGGGATTAGAGATCTTCATCAGCAGTGCACGTTGGACTGCACATGCACACCTCCCTGTCTCACACTATGAGCGGGACATATATATAGCACTGTGCGGCCCGACCGCCCCCAAGTTCATCCTCTGTTGCAGAGCTTATCTTTCAGCTCTGAAGCAAAGGAGAGGAGGATGGGGAGTGAAGCACCGATAGGGACACATCTCAAAGAAGCTCAGTTACTGCACAGAGGTGAGTAACCTTCTCTTCTTCGAGTGATGTCCCTATGGGTGCTCCATTGTAGGTGATTATAAAGCAGTACCCCGAGTTGAAAAGCTGGAGCTTCGGAGCGGCATTTACTGTGGATGATAGGACAGTGTGTCCTAGCAGAGTATCTGATGAGGCATCCTGAGTAATGGTGTAGTGATGGCTAAAAGTGTCCGCTGATGTGCATGTGGCTGCTTTGCAAATATCAGCAATCAGGACATTGTTAAGAAAGGTGATTGAAGTGGAGAGTGAGCGAGTGGAATGTGCTGTAGTTCCGGGGGAGGTTATCGATTGTATGTGGGTGTAGCATAACCTTGTCTTTATGAAAAATCATGTATGGTGGGTATGCCATAAGTGCTCCAATTTCACCAATCCACCGGGCAGAGGTGATAACAAAAAATACTGTTCTTGTATGATAAATCAACATAGAAGCAAGTTGCCATTGTTTCGAATGGAGATATAGTGACCAGAGTCCCAAGCCAGGGTTGGATCCCGTATGTGAGGGTAAAGATTTTGGAGGCCCTTCAGGAATCGTTTAATGGGCTGATGGGTGAAGATGGAGTGGCCGTCTATCTCGCAGTGAAAGGTTGTGATGGCTGCCAAATGCACACCTATGGAGCTTGTGGGTAACTCCAATCTTTTAAAGGTATAAAACATAGTCCAGGATAAGTGGTAATGGAGTGCTCAGTGCCTCAACCTGATGGGAGGCGCACCAGGATTGGATTCTAGTCCATTTGTGGAGGTAAGTGCCTCTAGTCATATCACGCCTGCTGTTCGAAAGTACATGTTTAACTGCTTCCAAAGAGGTTATTTCTGAATCCCAGAACCATGGAGGAGCCATGTGTTCAGGTGTAGTAGCTGTGGATTGGGATGGAGGATGCAACCCTCATCCTGTAAAAGAAGTCACTGAGTTGGACAGATAGTGGTTGGAGGCATACTGTCATGCAAATGAGGTAAGTATACCAGATCTGGGGTGGCCATGTCGGAGCTATATGCATGACTCTGGCTCTGTCCCCTTGGTTCTTGTGGAGTACTCTGAACAGAAGGGGGAAGGGAGGGAAGGCACAGAGTACCAGGGTATCCCATGTGATAAGGAATGCATCTTCCAGGAATCCGCATCCTTGACCCGCTCTTGAGCAAAACTAAGGGCAGTGGGAATTCGCCAGTGTGGTCAAGAGGCCTATGGAGGGTAATCCCCAGCAGTTGAGGATGTGCTGAAGGACTCCCGTATCTTGTTCCCATGTGTGATTGTGGGAGAATCTCCTGCTCAGTGAGCCTGCAGTGGTGTTCTGGTGTCCAGGGAGGTATACAGCTAAGATGGTGATGCAGTGTTGGATACACCAGTTCCATAATTTCAGTGCCTCTGAGCGTAGAGAGTGGGATCTCGCTCAACCTTGCCTGTTGATGTAGAACATGCAGGCCATATTGTCAGTCATGACTCTGATAGCACATCACACTATCAGTGGGAGAAAACATCAGCAGGTATTGCAGACTGCTCGTAACTCTAGGACGTTGATGTGTAGGGTAGATTCGGTTAAGGACCATCTGTCCTGCACTGTGTGAGTGTGAAGGTGTGCTCCCCAATCAATTAAGGAGTCGGTTGTTAGAATCATGGATGGTGCTGGTTAAAGGAAAGGGACCCCGACACAGACGTTTTTGATCTGTGTCCACCAGACTAGTTAGTCCTTGACCTTCATAGGTATGGATAGGAGTTTGTAAAGGATGTGTTTGTGAGGTACATAGACTATGTAGCTATGCCTGAAGACATAACATGTGTGTACTTTACCATGAAGGCAGCTGCTGCCATGTGGCCAAGTAGTTGGAGACATGCCCTGGCTGAGATCTGGGGACAGGTTCTGTGAATAAAGATTGACTATAACTGAAAATCTGTGAGCTGGGAGGAAGGCTCTGGCTTGTATGGCATCCAATTGTGCCTCAATAAACTCCAGGTGTTGAATCCATGTTAGTGTAGATTTCTCCAGGTTTATGCGAAGCCTGAGGCTCGAGAAAAGGTCCATTGTCACTCAGACATTGTGAAGAGCATCTGTTTTGGATGGGGTTTTGAGGAGGCAGTCATCTAAGTATGGAAAGAGGACAACACCTTCTTTGTGTAGGTAGGCAGCCACTACCACAAGGACTTTGGAGAACACACAAGGGGCTGTCAAGAGTTTGAAGAGCAGTACTTTGTATTGCTAGTGATCAGTAAGACTACGATTTAGTCACAGGTATTTTTAGTAAAAGTCATGGACAGGTCACAGGCAATAAAAAAAAAAAAATTCATGGCCTGTGACCTGTCCATGACTTAAATACCTGTGACTAAATCTTGGGGAGTGTGAGGTGGCGCGTGAGGGAGGGGATGCTGCTGCTGGGGTAGGGAGGCGCCTGGGGCCAGCGGCACCGCTGCCAGGGCTAGCAGACCATGGCTGTTCTGGCCACCCCAGGATCGCTGCCAGGGGCCAGCCGAGCAGCAGCTGGTGTGACTATCCCCAGGGCCAGCTGCCTGAGCGGCCCTGGGGTTAGCCACACTGGCCCCTGAAGAAGTCACGGTGGTCATGGAAAGTCACGGGACCAGTGACTTCCGCGACAGACACTGAGCCCTAGTGATCAGTCCCCAGGATGAATCGGAGAAAGCGGGTGTGGGCAGGGTATATTGTGATGTGAAAGTATGAGTCTTGGAGGTTGAGGAACAAGAAGCAGTCCCCCTGTTCAAGTGCTGGGATAATGGTAGAACAGATAACCATCTTGAAGCGTTGCAATTTGACTCACTCGTTTACGTTTCGAAGGTCTAGGATTGGTCTCCACCCACCAGATTTCTTTTGGATCAGAAAATAATGGGAATAAAAACCCTTCCCTCTGTGCTGGGATGGGACCAGCTCTATGGCTCCCAGTTGCAGAAGGTGATTTATTTCTTCTCATAGAAGGGGTTCGTGAGAAGGGTCCCTGAAGAGGGACGGGAAGGGGGGGGGGGTAGATAGGAAAGGAATGGAGTATCCTTTCTTGATTATCCCTAAAACCCACTTGTCTGAGGTAAGTAGCTGCCATGATGGAAAGAAAGGGGATAGAAGATTGCCAAACTGGCGGGATGTTGGAGATGGTTGTTTTGACTGGAATAGAGGGAGGCTTCTCAGGGCCTCGAACACACCTTCAAAATTGTTGTTTGGCCAAAGGTATGTGAGAGGTAGCCCCTTGAGGAGTCACATCTCTGTGCTTGGTAGGGGGCTTCTGTCAACAGTGTTGAGTATCGCATGGTTGTTGGGGGGTGTATTGCTGTAGTCGGGATCATGGAGGAAGTTGGTATTTCCCCAGGTGTCTTATTGGCGCTGGTGAGTAAATGCCAAGAGAGCAGTGAGTTGCTTAAGAATCCTTAAGGGAGTGTAGGGACTCATCCATACACTTCACAAATAATTTGGGGCCCTCAAAGGGTAGGTCATCAACAGTGGTTTATACCTCCTTAGGAAGGCCAGAGAGGTGTGGCTATGATGCCCGTCTCATGACTACGGCAGTCATGATGGAATGGGCAGTGGTATGCATGGAGTCCAAGGGGGCTTGTAAAGCCATACAGGCCAAGAGGTGTCCTTCAGATACAAGTGCCTGGAGTTGCTCTTTTTTGTTATCAGGAAGGTCTTAGCAGAGTTCCTGTATTTTGGAATAGTTGAGATAATTGTATTTGGCCATGAGAGCCTTGTAGTTGGATATCTGGAATTGGAGCGCAGCAGATAAATAAGCCGTGCGTCCATATAGTTCCAATTGCTTCCAGTCTGTCACGAGCAGTGGATTGAGGTTGGTATTGGCGTCCCTTTTTGTGTACGGCATTGACAACGAAGGAATTTGGAGTGGAGTGAGAAAAGAGATTCCATGTAATTTGCGGGAACGTAATATTTTTTGTCTGCCCGCTTGCAGGTTGATGGGATAGACACTGGGGTCTGCAGAGCAACTTGGTGGGGTCGAGAAGGGCCTCATTGACAGGAAGGTCTACTTTGGAGGATGAGGATGCATGCAGGATGTCGAGAAGTTTATGCTGCTTTCACTTCCTCCAAAGGAATCTAGAGGGAGTCTGCAATCCTGTGAAACAACTCCTGAAAGCGTTTGAAGTCATTTGCTGCAGTAGGGGGTGGAGGCATGATAGCCTCATCAGGGGAAGAAGAGGAGAAGTGGAGTGGTGGTGAAACTTCCCCCTCTTGGTCTTCCTCCTTGTCTGCTTTGGGGAGAGGTTCAGTCTCTAGTGGTCAAGAGACCGATGGAGATGGTGAATGTGTAGGCCTCTGGCTTTGCTCTATGGGAGGCTTTCCGAACTGTGCCCTGTCCATGGCCCAAGGATCCTGTATGGCCAATATGGAGGGAGCGGCATGTGGGGTTAAATCCATTGCGGTCCATAGCAGGGCCCTGGTCCGGTTATGGATAGTGAGGACATGTAGAAGATACATCTTGTGCCTGTCCCAAGTATGAGAGTGGGACAAAGTACTCCTCCTCCTCTGCATTGCTGGGGAAGGGCAGTGCCATCCTCGGAGGGGAAAGGGAACAATGCTGTGATTCTGGAGAGGAGGATGGAAGTGGAGGGAGATTGTGTCTGAGTAGTGGTGACTCAGGAAGATAAGATACAAGCAGGTCCTTGGGGTTTCTGAACTCCTGGGGACGAGGGAGGAGCATCATCAACACCAGCGCATGGGTCAGTGCCTGAGGGAGAGGTGCATTCTCTTAACCAGACACCAGATGGAGTTGAAGACTTGCTCGGTGCTAAAATGGACCTCGGCGCTGGTATAGCTATCGGTGCTGGTGGTTTTGTCTGTGGTGCCCAAAGTTGGTCTGTTTAGGGCAGTTGGTACCAGCACTGACAGATGGGGCCAACGGCTGTAGGTCTGCCCTCTTGGGGTCTATAGACCTTTGCTTAGCTCCGGTACTGGAAGTACTTGGACGGTCCATGGAGCTACGTCCCCTCTCCGAGGATGTTGAGGGAACTGACCTTGCAGGGGATGGCGTTCTGGCAGGTGGTGCCTCAGAAGGTCATGGGGGAGCCTGTTTCTTCCCAGGTGTGGGAAAGAGAAGATTTTCTTTTAGAAGGACAGGGCAAATGAGGGTCAGTGGACAACCAAGTGGAGCGTTAGAGCCCAGGCCAGGGTCTGATGCTGGATGCAATGATTTCTCCATGAGGAGAAGTCGCAGCCGAATGTCCTATCTTTTCTAGCCCTGGCAGTCAGCTATGGCAATGAGTACACTTTTTTGGTACGTGTCCCTGTCCCACGCTGCAAATACACTGTGGGTGACCATCAGTTACCAGGAAGGCGTCCCATCAGGAAACGCACCTCTTAAACCCAGGAGATCTGGAGATAAGGGTGATGAGAAAAGCTTCTCGGTTGGGAATGGCGGGAAGCGGCAAAATGAAAACCTAAGCTCTGAAGGGTAAGAGCTCTGAAGGGTAAGCTATGGGAGAGTAAGAGGACCAAAAAAAATTATTTATTTATTTTTAATAGGGAGAGGATGAGAAAGGAAGAACTAACTACTAAACTATACTAAAACTAAGGGTACGTCCAGACTACCTGCCTGGATCGGCGGGTAGCAATCGAATTATCGGGGATCGATCTATCGCGTCTCGTCTGGACGCGATAGATCGATCCCCGAACGCGCTCCCATTGACTCCGGAACTCCAGCAGGGCGAACGGAGGTAGCGGAGTCGACGGGGGAGCCGCGGCCGTCGATCCCGCACTGCGAGGACGCGAAGTTACTTCAGGTAATTCGAAATAAGATACTTCGACTTCAGCTACGCTATTCCTGTAGCTGAAGTCGCGTATCTTATTTCGATAGCTCCCCCTAGTGTGGACCAGGCCTCACAGGTAAGGCACTATCTCAGAGGTCAAAAGGAGAAGCAGGCTCTGCTGCGGATTCTGTCCCAGACCAAAGGGAGTGGAGAGGGAACTGGGGGGCGGTCAGACCGTACAACGCTATATATACACATCCCACTCATGGCGCGAGATGGGGAGGTGCACATGTGTGGTCCGACGGGCACTGCTGATGAAGATCTCTGATCCCAGGCGCAGGGGGCGCTGCCACACCTACAGTGGAGCACCCATAGGGACATCACTCAAAGAAGAACTACAAGTTATGTTTGGAACTTCTCAAATGTGTCAACTGTTCCCCTCCATCCACCCCCAGCCATCCACACACTTTTGGCCCTGGCAGCAAGTATTACATCTTTGGCTAGTGTGACGTTGTCTGATTAAAGTATAATTATGCAAACCACTGTTGCTACTACTGTTATATACTTGCAATGAATCTTATGAGTGTAACACACGGCCAGAAAGAGTTAAGCATCTTGCAGGCTAACTAACCCAGAGTCAGCCTGTAGAGACATGTTAAAAATGGTAATTAAGGCCATTAAAGGCTAGATAGGCTAGAACTTTGAAATACAAACCTGTATTGTTAAAGAATTAGAGGTGATACTAATTGTGTGTATCTTAGATGATAGTCATATAAACAGACAGTTCCTGTCTGTCACTATAACTATTAATTCAGAGATCAAAAGGGGAATATTAACATTTAGATGAATCTTGGGTGAAATAATGTCATTGTCTATATGTCTCTTTGAAGTTTGTAATAGACTGCCTAATGGATAAATTGCCCTATGTTAATTTGTGTAACTAATTACTGCTGGTGCTTAGGAAACAGGAGGTTACATCAAAAGCCTATTGTTTACCCAGGACTGTATGGTCAAGCAAAACTGTATAAAAGACCATAGGGTCCTGATCCTGACATCTCAGATCTGCTTAAGCTTCATCAGGGGAAGTTCGAGTCACCAGATTGAGATCCCAGTTAAGCTACTACTCCCTGAATGTGATATTGGACATTGGACTATAACCTATGGACTAAATTCTAAAAGAACTCTTTGCAACTACAAAGCTCACCATCTCCGCTATGTATCTGAACCTCAAGAATTGAACTCATGTCTATATGTATATTGATATTTTAACTGTATTCTCTCTCTTTTCTAATAAATTTTAGTTTAATTAATAAGAATTGGCTGTAAGAATGTATTTGGGTAAGATCTGGAATATTAAAAAACCTGGGAGGTAATGTGATCCTTTGGAATTGGTAGAACCTTTTCTTCTTTTATATGATGAAATAAGATTTTCAGAAATCTTCATAATATTTGACTTGGGTACCTGGATTGAGACCTGAGGCTGGGTTACTTCAAGGGAACTGTGGTGTTGGCTTCTGGGCAAGTATAATAAAAGCTGTTTTATGCTGGCTTGGTAAATCTAAGTATTGAAAATATCCACCAGTTTTGGGGATTATCTACCCCATTCTTTGCAGTTCACCCTAATTGAGTGACCTCAGCTGGCCCTCACTAGGATCTCAGTCACAGCTAGTGCTCTTCTGGATTATTGGGTTGCCATTGCTTCTTATAGCAACTTTGTTAGGAAACAAAAGAGAAGAGGCTACTGTAAGTCCTGAATAACATGTAGGGTTTGGCTTAGAAAGCAAGTATGGCAGAGCCACTATGCAACAGTGACAATAGAGTTGACATCCTAGCACAGGGGAAATCATGTGGTAGTACTGTAGTGAGACTCTGAATTTCAAGCAGAGATTTAAGAAGAGGGGAAGTTAATTAGAAATAGCCAGCAGAGAACAATTAATCTGTTAAAATACACAGAGGTGGCATGGAGGCCATTTCAAACATCACAGAAGGTGACCCTGAACAATCAGGAACCAAAATACCAGGAGAGTAGTAAAAAGGCAAATAAATAAATACTAAAGCCACTATGCAGTTACACAGCAAGGTACAAGAGTTTACTCAGGCTGAAGGAGAAATGAGAGACCTGGTTGGTTATGTTAATAGAAGGCAATCTACTTTGGCAGATAAGAATGCTGAGGAAAAAACAAAAGACACTCCTTTAAAGCACATCAAAGAGAAGAAACTCAATTAGTTAATGCTTCTGCCAGGACACAACTAGGGATAAAGAGCAATTTTACAGGCTACAGTTTTCTTTATTACACATTTAAAAAAAATACTTTTTTGTATTACGTACCAGGGTATAATTTCACTACACGTAAGAGAAACAAAGTGGCTTTTTTAGGAACAACTAAAAAACTAAACCAAGTAAAAATGCCAGGTATGTTTTCAACCCACACAGAAGGTGAGGAATACTATAGGTATCTAATGTAAAATAAACTTGAAGAGTTCCTTTTATGAACCATTTTTTACATTTTGTAAGAATTAGCTGACATTAGAAAAATGCAGTGGCAACTAATCTAATTCCTCTGATAATGCCCATTATTAAATAGTAATGTTAATGTGTACAAGTATGCAGTTTTTAGTGTATATCTTGTGTAAAGAAAAAGACAGCAAAATTTAACAAGTTAGCAGAAAGGGTATAATCCAGAGAGTGATAAGTACATTTCTGATTTGAGAAAAATTAAAGGAACTATCTTTACCATATTGTAGCCAACTGAGCCTGTGGTAAACTTGATTGCATAAGGATAGTTCTTGCTTGTGGACCTAACAAATTAGAACAAGGGTTAAGAAACAAACAAAAACAAAAAATCAGCAAACATTATTCTGGAGCAGAACTCAGTTTTGAGGGGCTGACCTGGAAAATATCAGTTCCTATGTGTTAAAGCTGAACATACTACTACTACTCAGAACAAACTGTCACGGTGCACAAGAGGGAAGTTATTTTAAAAGAATATCTAAGATTAAGGAATGCTGCTAGGGTTAGTAATCCCACATTTGATGTACCCTTTCCCACTGCACAGGCAGTTTTCTATCATGATGGGAAAAAGGTCCCTCATGAAAGGGGGACACAAAGCTTGACCCAGCCACCCATGTCCTTTGCAGGAGTCACAGTTTGCCACAACCAATTTCATACCTCACAATAAGCTCTTGGGATGACATAGGGGTGAGGGAGGAACCCTGTACATGCTCAGTGCCTCCCCTCATTTGGGGTGGGTTCTCTCTTGGGCAGAGGCAACTGTGTGTGTGGTCTGAAGAGAAAGCTCCTTGTTGACAGCCTTCCAGCCAGGTGATGAGGCTGCCAGCCAGGTGAAAGTGTTAATCACTTCTCAGCACTTTCACCCAACAGGCCTCTTCCCCCCCTTGGTAGGTTGTCAACAAGGAGTAAGGGGGACAAGAAGAATCCCACAATTGTCAAAGGTCTTTTCTTTTTGGGTGGTCAATGGGGATCAGGAGCCCTGTCCAACTACACCAGCAGGATAAGTTTCAAAAAGAAAATTAATTAAGTTCTGGGGCGTGGATCTCAGAGTCAGAGTTAGAGTTTAAGGCCAGAAGGGACCACCTTTACAATAAATCAGTGTGAAAGCAGGAGTGAGGAGAGGAAAAAAGTTAGCAAGAAGTTAATGGAATTTGCAGGTGCCCAGTACCTCTCATAATCCTGTACCAGGGGCATTAGGTGGCTTTGGAACTCCCTTCCCCAACCCTCGCCCATTTTACTAAGAGCCTCTGACTGCACACTAAATGTGTTCTCATGCAGGCTCTTTTAATGCACAGTCAGAGGGTCCACTTGGGGAGTTAGTGCAGAGTAGCTAGCGTGCCATAAATTCACACCCTAACTTCCCTGTGTAGACAAGCCCTAAGTAGCAACTACTCACAAATCATCATGTTTGCTCTCAATTGTAATCAAAGTGCGGATGGAAAACAATATAGAAAATAAGCATTTTTCCCCCTCTCATTTCAGTATGGGAACTCAGCTATCACTCGCCTTCCATAATTTAAGCACCACATTAACAGACATATAATTATCAAAGATCAATCAAATGGAAGCAAAAAATAAAGAATATAAAAATTGTTCTAATACCTGTTAAGTGTCCACTCATCATTTTGTCATGGCTATTGAACAGCTGCCTATATTTCAGTCTTGATGACTGAGGAACAGCCCATTCTGCTACAGGAGGCACACTGGAATTAGGAGAGAGAAAAAACTCAATTACACTTAAATGTTTCAAGCTACAGGAGGACAGATTGACGTTTTACATCTGAATTTGTTCTTTCAACAATTTTTCCCAGCTCTTACTTCAAAAATATTACACACTACTGAAGTTGTGGTTAAGAATAGTGACCCAGTTCAGCATTTTAAAAGCATGCTTCTTATCCCAAATTAAGCCAAATATTCATCCTTGTCATAGATAGCTTTGCTTTTTCGGAAAGGTAGAGAAGTAAATAATCTAAGTGCTTTGGAAGACTCAAGATATGCAAAATCTTTGTTCAGTTACATGGTTGGAAACTCTCCATGTAATTGGTAGAAACAGCATCTCATCTTATGCTAACCTTAACCAGCTGTCTTTCCAGCCTAGCAACCAACCAACCAGAGGCTGATTAGGAAAAACAAACAGAGCTGAAAAAACAAACAAACAGAGCTAACAGAAAATACAAGTATTTTAAATAGGTCAGCTTTTTGCAGAGACAGTTTCGCGATTCTAGCCTGCCAATGTGTCTCAGTACTAAGAACTGGAGAGAGCAGGTATAGGAATGAAATGTTAGTTCAGTCTTCAGCCCCATTTAACCTTTGGTCCTCTATTAAGACTGCCAAAACATGCCAGGACACTAGGACACAGTAAGAATTGGACTGAGACAATCCAATTTCTTTCACATAGGCCACTGAACAGATTGCATAGCAACTACTTTCCCTACTGACCTGAGAAGGACTGAAACCACTAAACTGATAGTGACTCTTATATTCCATTCTAACATTGCCTGAGCCAGTCTGCATCCCTTATTTCCCCCCCCACACACACACACTATATATTTATTTTAAATTGAAGTTGTTAAACTAGTAAGCTCCTTTTAATCTTAAAAAAAGCACATCTACATTTTGCACTGGAATACAACATATTAATGTCTTAATTTAAGTGATGAAAGGTGAATTAAATTATTGATTGCTGAAAAGCCACCATATTTGTGTGCATTTGTCCCCCACAATCTCTTCCTGTTTATTCCCAGTATTGGATGGCTGTGGTGACAGATATGGAGCTGCTATGTAATAATCCAAGAATACTAAGATATAATAATTTTATGAACACTGTATGTGAACTGGTCAGTGAAGTTATTGTATAACAAGTTATAAGACTTTCCTGTATTGATGTAGTTTAATAAGGGGCTCTGGGGAAAACAAGCTGGAAAGCAACACAATGGATCTACAAAAAGAACGAGGAGTACTTGTGGCACCTTAGAGACTAACAAATTTATTTGGGCATAAGCTTTCGTGGGCTAAAACCCACTTCATCAGATGCATGGAGTGGAAAATACAGTAGGAATATTATATACACACACACACACTCTCCATGAAAAAATGGGGGTTGCCAAACCAACTCTAAAGAGACTAATCAATTAAGGTGGGCTATCAGCAGGAGAAAAAAAAACTTTTGTAGTGATAATCAGGATGGCCCATTTCAAACAGCTGACAAGAAGGTGAGAGTAACAGTAGGGGGAAAAATTAGCATGGGGAAATAGTTTTTAGTTTGTGTAATGACCCATCCCTCCCAGTCTTTATTCAAGCCTAATTTAATGGTGTCCAGCTTACAAATTAATTCCAGTTCTGCAGGTTCTCATTGGAGTCTGTTTTTGAAGTTTTTTTGTTGAAAAATTGTGACTTAAGTCTGTAATTGAGTGTCCAGGGAGGTTGAAGTGTTCTCCGACTGGTTTTTGAATGTTATCATTCTTGACGTCTGATTTGTGTCCATTTATTCTTTTGCGTAGAGACTGTCCGGTTTGGCCACTGTACATGGCAGGGGCATTGCTGGCGCATGATGGCATATATCACACTGGTAGATGTGCAGGTGAACAAGCCCCTGATGGTGTGGCTGATGTGATTAGGTCCTATGATGGTGTCCCTTGAATAGATATGTGGACAGAGTTGGCAACGGGTTTTGTTGCAAAGATAGGTTCCTGGGTTAGTGTTTTTGTTGTGTGGTTGCTGGTGAGTATTTGCTTCAGTTTGGGGGCTGTCTGTAAGCTTACAGTCCTACAAATGTTTTTTTTCTCCTACTGATAATAGCCCACCTTAATTGATTAGTCTATATGTCTTCCTACTGTATTTTCCACTCCATGCATCTGATGAAGTGGGTTTTAGCCCACGAAAGCTTATGCCCAAATAAATGTGTTAGTCTCTAAGGTGCCACAAGTACTCCTCGTTCTTGTTGCTGATACAGACTAACACGGCTACCACTCTGAAACCTGTCACAATGGATCTAGACAAGTATCCTCCAAACAAACACTCAACAGTCAAAAAGAGAGGAATGGAGGAGGTGTCAACTGTGAAGATGTGTCAAGGGGGGACAGGCTGACACAGAGAACAGATCTATGGAGGGAGTCTGAAGAAAATGGACCTTTCCTGCTCCCTGCAATGTTAAGCTTCAGAGAGGCAGCGATGTGTAGAGATTAGTTTATTGTTTTAAGATCTGTTCTCTAAAACATTTTGGTTCTAAGTAAGTAATACTTTGGTAACCAGTGGGTAGATAGCCTTCTTAAAGCACTGTCACTGTTCCCAGAGGGAACAGAACTGCAGGCACTGAAGATAAGTCAGGCCTGCTGAGATAATCATGACTGATCACAGGGAACAGCAGCCCAGAGCTCAAGTCTGAGAAGGTATGTCTACACTGCATTTTGGAGCCCATGGTGGTAACAAGCACTGCAGCACAGGTCAACAGATTCAGGCTAGTGGGGCTCGTGCTAGAACTTAAAAATTAGGGCTGTCAAACAATTAAAAAAATTAATCGTGATTAATCGCAGTTTTAATTGCACTGTTAAACAATAATAGAATACCATTTTATTTAAATATTTTTGGATGTTTTCTACATTATAAAATATATTGATTTCAACTACAACATGGAATACAAAGTATACAGTAGTCACTTTATATTATTTTTGTTTACAAATATTTACACCTTACAAATGTAGATTTTTTTTAAACTGCATTCAAAAATAAAACAATGTAAAACTTTAGAGCCTACAAGTCCACTCAGTCCTACTTCTTGTTCAGCCAATTGCTAATACAAACAAGTTTGTTTACATTTATGGGAGATAATGCTGCCTGCTTCTTATTTACAATGTCACCTGAAAGTGAGAACAGGCATTCGCATGGCACTTTTATAGCTGGCATTGCAAGAGGTTTACATGCTAAACATTCATATGTCCCTTCATGCTTTGGCCACCATTCCAGAGGACATGCTTCCATACTGATGACGATCGTTAAAAAAATAATGTGTTAATTAAATTTGTGACGGAACTCCTTGGGGGAGAATTATATGTCTCCTGCTCCATGGTTTTATCTGCATTCTGCCATATATTTCGTGTTATGGCAGTCTTGGATGACGACCCAGCATATGTTCGATATAAGAACACTTTCATTGCAGATTTGACAAAACGCAAAGAAGGTACCAATATGAGATTTCTAAAGAGAGCTATAACACCTGACCCAAGGTTTAAGACTCTTAAGTGCCTTCTAAAATTTGAGAGGGACGAGGCGTGGAACATGCTGTCAGAAGTCTTAAAAGAGCAACACTCTGATTCAGAAAGCTATAGAACCTGAACCACCAAAAAAGAAAATCAACCTGGTGGCATCTGACTTAGATGATGAAAAATGAATGTGCATCAGTCCGCACTGCTTTAAATCGTTATCGAGCAGAACCAGTCATCAACAGTGTGGACTTGTAGGTGCTAAAGTTTTACATAACTGCACTCAAAAACAAAACAATGTAACAAAAAAAAAATTCTACGTTTGTAAATTGCACTTTCACGATAAAGAAATTGCACTACAGTACTTGTATAAAGTGAATTGAAAAATACTATTTCTTTTGTTTATCTTCTTTCACAGTGCAAATAAATATAATATAAAGTGAACACTGTACACTTTGTATTGTGTTGTAATTGAAATCAGTATATTTGAAAAGGTAGAAAAACATCCAAAAATATTTAAAATAAATATAAATTGGTATTCTTTAATGGTGTGATTAAAACTGCGATCACAATTAATTTTTTAATTGAGTTGAGTTAACTCAAGAGATTAACTCAAAACAAATTAACTGCAATTAATTGACAGCCCTACTAAAAATGTTTTCTCATCAGAAAATGCCAATTCATCAAAACCAAAACTTTGTGGGACCATACCTGTTTAAATGATGGAATTACTGATCAAAATGAGAGACACTGATCACCACAGAATAGCTAATAGCATAATGGTTAGGGCATTCTGTCTGACTCAGAGCACAGACTTTAACCTGGGTCTCCCACATCCCAAGTGACTGCACTATTCGCTGGACTATAAAGTTAGTGTCTCTCTGGCCCAGTGAATACTTTTCATACACAGTGGAACAGCTCCAACAGAACATATTTAGAGAAATCGATCCCTGAATAGTCTGCCCACTCTCCTATTCTCCTCCACCTCAAAACTTCAAAAGGTTTCAGGTTCATCCCAATATGTAACAGGAAAATTTTTGAAATCTCAAAGGTTTCACAGGAAAGGAAAACCGTATCTCACCCAGCTCTAGAAGAGACCAGAGAGTCAGAGGTGAAGTTTGCCTTATAACTGTGATAGCCGTCTTAAGGAATATCCAGTTCTTTTACCTAAGGAGTCCTAGATGTCAGTCCCTATGGAGCTAATCACTATTACTTCACACTGGTGGAAGTGGTACACTCCCCTCCCCATGTGGGGATTAGAACACACTGCTTCCACTGTGCTCCCAACAATACTCAGACAAAAAAAGGTTTGAGCAGCAAGGCATTTTTAATCTCATTTACAGACAAGTAACAGTGACATTTAGCATCTCATACTGTGACACAAGAAATTTCCAAGGACAATTTACCTGAAGAGCTAAGATTAAAAGCCAAACAAAATTTAAAACACTTAAAAATGGTATGCAAAGAAGCAATTATTTTCTTCCCTGAAATCCACAGGAATTTGAGCAATTGTTCAGTCCTCAACACTATATTGCAACTATTAACTCCCCTTCCCCATCAAAGTTCTCTAAGTCAATATTTTATGTCTCCTTGGACCAGTCTTTTAATAAATTCTTACATATAAAGTAAAAAACAAAAAAAAACAAAAAAACTTACAAGGAAGAGTTAGTCTCTGGACAGCACTCCCACAGTTCCCACATTTTAATATTTTACTTCTAAAACTACTTCTCTATTTTCTAAGAAAAATGTGTTATCTTTCTGCAGCACAAAAGGAGGGGCCTTGTGATATGAAACGAACCAGACTTTTCTGTACACACTCAAAAACCTCATGTTGTAATGTGACTTGAAACTTTTAAAACAGTTAAATGCTATATTTCAATGGTTTGTAACTAATCTGGTAATTCACATTTAAAGAAGATATTCTATTAAACCTCTGAAGTAATAACTTGACAAGGCTTGATTTTCTTAATTACAGAAGTTAAGTTTAATGAAGAATGGTATTAATCTATTAGAGTCTAAGGCAGTACTGCCTGCTACAGCATATTTCACACGTGCACACACACTCCACACTAACTTACCTAGCCACATCAAATGATTGTGCCTTTTGCAGTTTAGCGTTTAACTGTGACCCAGGTCCAGATCTACTAAAGGAAGAACTCTTTGGCAATGTGGCTGTAATAGTAAGAATAACCGTAAGTGTTAATCCTGAAAAGTAAATTTGAAACATATCTGTACAATTCACAATGATAGACAACTAACTGCTAACCCCACAAAACAAGAATTATGATTTTAAAATCAGTTTGGGGTTTTTTTAGGCAATGTTCCCAATACAAAAATAAATTAGTAACCTCTCCTCTGCCCCACAAAAAATAGAACACACATCACCTTCATGACTTCCTGCATTTGCATTCTTTATATAAATCTGGTTGATACATTAAAGAGCAGCTTACTTTATAAAATAAAAATTGGAATACTGTATATTCTGGTACTTTGAAAATAATCCAAAGAACAGTATTATCTTAATGGTTACAAATAGGTAAGGAGTACCAATGTGTAGGTATCAATTCTGGATGATGGGCAAGCTAATTTTATTGTACTTTTACTAGAGTGCTAACATTTTGTTCATGGTGATTGTTGGTTTGTGTATAGAACTATCCAAAAAATCTAAGTAGTTTTAAAATATAATAAACCTAGATTTCTTCTTGAAGGTTTAAGTTTTTTGTTTAAGGTTTAAAACTTTTTTTAATCCTATTTGTATTAACCCAATTTAAGTGTATTCCCTAAGTAAAGCAATTCTTTAAAATAATAAGTTACTAATACCATATTCTCGCTTTTTGGATACAAAGAAAATTGCTCAACAATTTGTTAACAGAAAAAAAGTAAATATATATAGTGTCAGTATGCAGCATACCAGGATGAGCAAAAGCAGGCAGAGGTTGTATAACAGCAGGAGCTCCATTAGCCAGGGGAGGCACTGCTGCTGTAGGAACAGAAGATACTAAAGGTGGAGACATTCCTACTACTGGAATGGACGCCATTGGTACTGGGGCTACAGCTGTAAGAGATGGCATGCTGACAATGCCCCCAATACCTGCATACAAGAAAAAGTAGACATTTTTCTAATTTAGAATTATTTGTATCAGAAAATAATTTAAGGAGTTTGCAGACTGCAGAGTTATACAACAGTAAACCTAGAATTAGACATCAGGTTGAGGTGAAGATAAAGACTCTACAACATGAAATGGTTTAGGGAGCAGGGCATAATATTTTATAGAGTATGTATATTATAGGATTACGTGACTGCAGTGCTAACCAAAGAAATATAAGAATTTGCTTTAGAAAATTGTTCACTGTGTGCTAGATGAAGAGCAGGACTGTCAAACACTGGTGGGTAGAGAACCGAAAATCTACATTTAGCCACCATCCAAAAAGAATGCGTTTCAGGAGAACTGCTCGCAGCCTTCTGCCAAAACAAAACAATGCAAAGCTACTAGGGTAAAGTGCAGTAAGAAGACATTTTAGGTATGAGCACAGCTGCACAGATGACCAGTGGAGGTCAAGGAGATTCAGTGATTCCACTGGGGAAAGAGGTGAGGCTACGTGCACGCAGCTGGGAGAATGTCTACAGTGGGCTAGGAGAAGAAAATCTAATTATTTGCTGGATTTCTTGCTTCATAAGAAGTTAAATTTCAATCTTTATTATGCTTTTTCTTCCTTAAGTACAATATTTGTTCTTTCGAACTTCACTCAACCATTATGGCTCCAGATGAAGTTTTAGAAACCAAACAGCAAAAGTTTGGTGGGAGGGAGGAGGGAAATAATGAATTAGCAGATATACAGGCTTTAAAGGGTGAGAGTTTTGTTGCAACACTTACCAAATACAGCAAAGAATCCTGTGGCACCTTATAGACTAACAGAGGTTTTGCAGCATGAGCTTTCGTGGGTGAATACCCACTTCTTCGGATGCAAGAAGAAGTGGGTATTCACCCACGAAAGCTCATGCTGCAAAACCTCTGTTAGTCTATAAGGTGCCACAGGATTCTTTGCTGCTTTTACAGATCCAGACTAACACGGCTACCCCTCTGATACTTACCAAATACAGACGCTCCCCGGGTTGCGTAAACCCGACTTACAGAAAAAGTTCCGTAAGTGCCTTTTTTTTTTTTTTTTGGCATAATTGTCGGAGATACTTTCCTGACTTACGCAAAACTCGACTTACGCA
The DNA here is from genome assembly GCA_003942145.1 of Platysternon megacephalum. NCBI lineage: Eukaryota > Metazoa > Chordata > Testudines > Platysternidae > Platysternon > Platysternon megacephalum. The sequence goes on along the minus strand of QXTE01000093.1, from coordinate 2,725,334 downwards.
AGGCGTTCCGGAATGGAGCTTCTGTACATTATTTATTTAATTAACTCTTTATGGTGATCACAATTACCAGGCATCTGATGATGAGATGTTGCAAACTAAAGGTTACATGTAAAGTGGCTCTCAACACCAGAATGCAGAAGAAACTCAACATGTTAAACATGAGGTCCCAGGCTTTGACCCACCCATTTATTTTATGCCATTTATTTCAATCCTGCATTACCCAATCCTTTCTTTGGAGTCATGACCACTTCAGCAATACCAGTTACAAGAACAAGAGAAGCAGTAGCCAGTCTGGCTATTATTAATGCCACTCTTTGCATAGGCCAACAGGTGTGGACTGCTCCCACACTATTTTGGTTACATTAAATCAAGATCGCTGATCGTAACTGTGGCAGAGGTGTTAGAGCTGGAACCCATTAATGAAGACCTAGGAAAACTGCCAGCAAGGTGGTCTCATTGAGGGCCCCCAACTTCATAATTCACTCACTCCCCTTGGTCTGCAACAGCCCAGCTCTGTTGATCTTCACAGCATGGTGCAAGGCCCATCTGCTTTTCCTAATATTTGGTGATGGTGAGAGTACAGAGGGAGAGGAGCAGGGTCTGAAATGGAGTAGGAAACTGACTTGTTATTGATTATGCCTGGATATTAAGGAGCCAGGTTCATTAGGCTGTTTTTAAACTATATATCGTTTTGATTGTAAAGTAGTACCTTTTCCAATTTTAGAAATTGAAATAAATCAAAATATAAACACCCCAAACAAAACGTATAGAGGTTATCATACCACAGAACTAGAAACAAATTCTGCTCTTACCAAACGCTGGTGCACCAGGAATAGCAATGGGAGGCTGCTTCATGGCAGAAGGGAGTGCAGAGGGGAGCTGATAGCCTTGTAGTTTTAGTTTGATAAGTTTCATAGCAATAGAAAACTCCATCTGGTCCATCCTCCCATCGTTGTTCATGTCAGCCAGTGCCCTACAAATAAGCAGGACTTACAATTATGTTTTTAAATTATGACCTTGTGAAGTCTCCCACAAGCAAAGAAAACCCCCCACACATACCAAGAAACTCAAGAATAATCTGATTCCCATTTAAAGAGGAATTCTGCAGAGCAGAACCAGGATTACTAAGCCACCATTTAAAGAATAAACTGAAAACTTCTCAATTTCTTCCTTTGAATGATGAAATTGTGATTTTCTGTTTCACTCCATGAGGGAGCTATAGTATGGTAAGCTGAAAGAAAAGGATTAGTGTAATTCTATAGAAACTTTGCTAAATTGCACAAATTAAAGCAACATGGTACTGCACACAGCACCACAGGGATCCAAATGACTTAGTCAACAAATTTGTACTTCAGCTAGTCCTATAATAAATTGCTCTTTAAATGCATGCTCTGTACTAAACACCATTATAGCTGAGTATACAAATGAGTTTTCAGTTAGACAATAGTGTTCAAGTATAAAACATTGAGGCCAGTTTTTGAATAGGCTTTCATGTAGAGTAGCCTCTGACTTTACAGTACATCAAATGAAGAAACAAAAAGTGGACTGTTTAAGAAAACAGTGCGCAGCAGGGGGTGGGGAAGGCAGGAGGGGATGAAGAGGGACAACACTAGCTCCTGCAACTGGGAACCAAAATAAAAAAAGTAAACGCATGTTAATGATTTAAGCAATTATAAATTAAGAATTGCATTATGTTGCTTTCTTTAGAGAGAATAAAAATTATTCTAACTCCAGTACAAAATTTTAGGATTATTTCAAACTAAAAATAAAATATATATATTTTGATTATAGGCCATGGAAGGGGCAACACAATACTGTGACCAGATGCCCAGCTGAGAGGCTAGGCAGTCTAGTTAAACTCTAAGTTTATTTCCAATTAAATCAGCACCAAGGGAAGTATTTATGTAAGTAAATGAAGGGTATCAAAAGGACCTTCCTGAATTGGCAATAATTAATGAAGTTCAATAACTGAGCAGGTAAACACTTTGCCCACATGACTAGAGGCAAAGCTGGGAAAATTTGTAAGACAGAACCTGAAACGAATTTGTTGCTATATCAGTGCCATCAGTGTACTCTCGAAGCATACTAGACATGGTTGAGATGACAAGCAATATTTCGCCAAGAACAGGGAAACTCCCAGTCCTCCATAACACTATGGGCCAGATTTTCAGCAAGTGCAAATCAGCCTAGCTCCATTGTCTTCCATGTAGCCTGGCTCTGCAAATGATAAATCCATCCCAAAATGATTTTTTCGGGGCACCAAAACTATTTGAGAGTTCAGGTCAAATTTGGCAAGTAATTTCTGCTGAAAACCCTCTCTGAAAAGAAAAATTTTAAAGATGTCATTTCAAACTGACATTCAAAACATTTTATTTGACTTGAACAAAATTTTCTGTTTTTCATTACAATGAGAAAAAACTACCTAATTCAGTTTTGGTTCAAAACTAACCAAGCTTTTTTTCCTATTTTTTCAAAAATGCTGATTTACACCAGTCAAAAAACTGGCATTACAAACTTACAGAGAGGTATGAGAAAGCCATCTCTGTATGCTAAGGGCTCCGGAATTTAGAGTTAGAAACTGAAGCACTTCTTGAATGTGGCCCAGCTAGTACGCATATTTCTAGTGGAAGAGAATTCCAGAGGCAAGAGCTTTCCAAGGCTGAGATTTCTAAAGACTAATTAGTAGTATCCTCAGAACTGAGTATGTACATTTCAGTCATTACTTATAAAGTTGCTAGTATGATATAGCTTCAGCTGTTAGTTATAAAGGCTCTGTTGTGGCAGTGACATGGCAGCTAAGTAAGTAGTTCCCAACAGTCAGAATGAAGCGATGAGATGAGCAAAACCAACCCGGACTAACGGAGGAATTATGCTTTTTTTGAGAGGGTAAGCTATAGCGCATCTCCTCCTCCTCCCACAACCTCACCATGATGGAGGCCTCCCTGAAACAATAGTTACTTAACTGCCAGAAATTGAGATAAGAAATCAGTATCTCCTGCTGTATGAGCAAAGGGCTTGTCTACACCCCCCCGAGTGCAGCAAGTTTCAGAGCTGTAAAGCGCCAGTGTAGACAGTGCCCCAGCGCTGGGCTCCCAGTGCTGGTCACTACGCCACTCGTGGAGGTGGGTTTTTTTGGCATGCGTTCTGCCGTGACTACACAAGCCATGTTAAAGCGCTGCCGCTGCCAGTGTAGACTAGCCCAAAGAGAATTAAAATACAAGATACTTATATCAGACTGAGAATGTTAGAGGTTTGAGGGAACCTTATTGCAGGCAAGAGAACCTCCCCCCGACAAGCTGTAGGCAACAGGAAGGGGACTGTATAGATTATAACAAAGATGGAGTTTTTGCTAGAAGGAACAGAATTGTTCCTGGAAAAAGTTAAAAAGCAAAGTAGACTTGCTACATAGCCTAATTCATTAGGGCTGTCCATTTTCTGCCAGCTACCAAATGCAATGTCTCCCTATAGTCCTATATATTGGTGCATATGTATACCAAGAGTTTGATTAACTTCCCTAAAGTCTTTTTGCCTTTTGCTACTCTACTGGGAATACAGAAACATTTGTCACAAGCAACCAGACAGACACATGCTGTACAGAATACTTAAAAAAAAAAAAAAAAATCTATATGATGAACCAGATAGGAAGAACNGGAACTCTTACGCCGCCGCTTCATTTTTCGGTGGCAATTTGGCTGTAGGTCCTTCCCTCCGACACGGACTGAGGGACCCGCCGCCGAATTGCCGCCGAAGGTGCCGCCCCCTTCCAGGGGCCGCCCCAAGCACCTGCTTGCTGGGCTGGTGCCTGGAGCCGGCCCTGGAAGAACTCAAAACATATAGTTAGAGTAGAGACACTAATCAACTGAGAGGTGAAATAGCAAATTACTATCAATTAGACTTCAGCCTTGTGCATATTACCCCACAACTGCTGTACTGAACTAAAATATCATTCCTTTGTCAAAGAAATGCATAGTTTAAGTTTCGACAAGAAGATCAGAGTGGACATTTCCCTATGGCTGGAGAGGATACCACCAAGAGAGATGCTATCATACAACATGTTGAATTCTCTTGCTGTCCCCAGTATCATCCAGTTCTTGTAATGGAAGACCCAGTTTATTAGAAGTCTCCACTTCCTCACCAATGTGCTTATTTACTTTTTAAAACTGACATAGCTCAACCAATGCACCTTGATCCTGACCTACAGGAGTCAAGTTCGACTCCTGGGATTCTCAATTAGAAAAAAAAAATCAAAATTATACCAAGTTACATGGTGACTTTGAAATGTTCAAACACTAAGGTTGAGGTCAAAGGCATCTGATCTGTCAGAATTACTACCCAGGAATCCAGAGATTTAAAGGCTATAACTAGCCCTCCAGTGCTTTTGCATTTGAGTGAAAGGAAGTATAGACGTGAATACCGTAGGTGTAGTAACTTACTTATAAATTGCTAAGTATTAAAGATGATAGAATGCAGTAGGAAATATTTAGGTTAATTTTAGGTTTACAAAAAGAACACAACCTTTTGAGGGCAAATAAAAAGGCCACTCAGTCTACAAGAATACTCAAAGGAAAAGCATGTTTATTTTGATTAAAGTTTTCTTCAGGGTTTAGTCATCCTTTATTCAGACCCCAAGTTGTAACTGGTAGGTAGAAAAAAAACCAAGTTTGTATATGTGGCCTCAGGTGGTTAACCATAAAGATAAATCAGAGAAAGAGACTGCCTGAAGAAAGCTACTCTGACAGATTTCTTTGATCACACTTTGAGCAATTGGTGGTTTCCCCATTAAACAGATCTCTCACTTTTGATATGTAGAGTCAGTTCTGCTAAGCCCATCCAATTGGCACTGTCAGATCAAGCAATTAAATGATTTCTGATGCTGGGATATAGCGGTACAATAGCGGGGGTAGGGTGTAAAATATTTAAGCAAATACCTTTGTAACAGTGCTTATTTGTTCTGCCCAGAAGGCTTCTACAACTACATAATCAACTTTTATTTACAAACTACTGCCGTACACCTGACCATGAGAATACTATTAAGTATCATCACATTGTATGTGACTGGTTCATTCAGACATTACATGATAATGATCTCCTTTGAAAGCGCTTTGAGATCTACTAATAGAAAGCATTATATCTATCTAGGTGGTATTATTATGATTCCATTAGTAGTTTCCCACATTTTGGACAATACATTTTAATCTACATAGTTTCCTTCTATGTGCAATTAATAATAATCAGAAACAAGATATGACAATTCCAATTATGTTCATTGAATGAGAAAACTCCTATCTACCCACTTAGTCAATAAAATCTTTCATCTCTAGTTAATGTCTTTCCTGCTCTTCTACTCATTTGCTGTAGTTCAACAGTTTTGCTATTTTACTCAACTTCACACAAATTTCAGGAAAATGAAGTACAACTAGAAGGCTGCAGTATTTACACACATTTAAATGATTACAGTGTGCTAGCAGAAATACAAAGCTATGCCTTGAGTGCTGTGAGTAGCTGACAGTAACTACCACCTACATTTCACTGTTCCACAAAACACAAAGTATCCGGTTATAACAAAATTAGGAAGAACTTAATGTACGTTAATTCATTTATTTGAGGCCTGGCTGGAAACCAGCGTAGGACAGTAAATTGATTACAGATTTATTATATCTATAAAATGTTCCTGTGTTCATAACTGTAGATTTTTTTACTTGGATAATTGCAAAAGACTGAATCAGACCCCCAAAATCTAGGTGCAAAAGGGGTCCTCTTCACATGAATCTCTCATCGCCTACACTTTGGTAGAAGCAGCACTACCATCTTCCCCATACCTTGCAGTGGAATCTCTGCAATGTTGCCATCTGTGAGATTGATGGTGAGGGCAAGGATTGGGGAGGCAGGATTTGTGCTGCTTAGAGCATGGCTTATTAAACTACAAAAATATCTTTCTGAAGGTTATTTTTAGAATGTTACACACTCCAGCAAGGAAGTTCTACTGCAACTGAAGATCTAGACTAAATCTAGCCTTAAATTCCCATATTCATCCTAAACCATGAAACTCAAACACAACAGCAGGAATTAAGTCTTGAGTGTCATTATACTACTGTATACATTAAATAGTAAAATCCCAGGGTCTGCCCTACCATAACATTTTCCCATCATTCTTCTAGCTTCCACAAATTTGAGACTATTAGGAGGAAAGCAGGTGTCAGAAAAGGGTAAATCTACCAACTATTTTAATGTTCGCTGCAGAACTAGAACTCTGAATATAATAAGCAGCAGCTTGCACTGATTATTTCCAGTGCTAGTTTAAACTAAGCTAAAGATGAGGGGACTTGGTGGAGGATTTCAGGAGGGAGGAATAGCACTGTGGGTTTTGGAAGAAATCCAGATTATGGCCTAGTTAAAAATAGTTCTTATCTTCTTAATCATTACGGTCTCATTTCAAAGACTATTTAGACACTTTATAGATTACTGGCTTGACAGACGACAAAGCCTGAAAAAAGTAGATCAGCAGAGGAATTGTCATGATAAACCAGGGTTCAGCAACCTTTCAGAAGTGGTGTGCCGAGTTTTCATTTATTCACTCTAATTTAAGGTTTCGCGTGCCAGTAATACATTTTAACCTTTTTAGAAGGTCTCTTTCTATAAGTCTATAATATAGAACTAAACTATTGTTGTATGTAAAGTAAATAAGGTTTTTAAAATGTTTAAGAAGCTTCATTTAAAATTAAATTAAAATGCAGAGCCCCCTGGACCGGTGGCCAGGACCGGGCAGTGTGAGTGCCACTGAAAATCAGCTTGCGTGCTACCTTCGGCACGCGTGCCGCAGGTTGCCTACCCCTGTGATAAACCATAGCAGCTCCTCGGGCTACGCTACAAAACTCCCAACATTCTCACAGATGTTTTGTTAAGAACTGAATTATTGCTATTTTAATTTTATAATACAGCCTTCATGTAGTGTCACGTCGAAAAATAAATTACTGCAACTTCAAAATATTTTCAAAATAGCTCTGTTGGGCAGAAGATATTTAAACACCATTTCAACTAGGTAGCTTTTCCTGACATTCTATTTTAGTGAAAACAGATTTTGCATTACTCAAAATAGCAATCCAGTTTTCACCAAATTTAAAAGAGAACTACACCTTTTAAAATCAAACTTGAAGATATTTTTTAAAATATGCAAGCCAAATTATTCTTTTTAAAATTATGAGATGATATATCTTTGACAATTCTAAAATGCATTACTCCTCCTGTAACAGATCTGAAGGCTGTCTGAACTATCAGTCAACAAGGCCAAACCCTCTGCAATTCCTGCCTCACAGCTGCACTTCCCCAGATAAGTGCTTCCATAGCTAACAAAAGAATCTATAAAAGCAGATGTGATTTTGCATTACATCAGACTGGGTTTTTGGAGCCATGAATCTAACAAGTTAATAAGTTAGGCCCCAATCCTGCCAACATTATCATATGTAAAACTTTACCTCAAGCAAGTAGCCCTACTGAAGACCTTGGAAATAATTAGGCAAGTAAAGATACACATGTAATTAAACATTTGCAGAATTGGGGGCCTTAAGTTGCTTTTTGTTTTAACTTTTTCTTATAGATTCTATAAACTTAATAGAAAATGACAGTGCGGCAGTCCTAACAAACTAGGGGTTTTGTCAGTGGTGAACTCCAACTAGACAGGGAAATAGAGAATACAGATAGAAAACTAAGGATTGTAAATAGCTTTCTTTCCACATACAAAGATCTGGACCTATAGTCTGAAACAGTGTACAGAGCACTTGAGCTAAAGACTGAGGCAGATGAATCCACTGAATAGCTCTTGTGACACCTCATGAAGCTTTTCCTACCTAAGTGCTATACGCACTTCCTCCATAGAAGCCGAAAGTCTCTCAGACCAAGAAGTGACAATGGATCCACATGAATAAGCACAAAGATTTGAAGCTATCACAAGACCTTTGGGAACTATACTACTGATTGTTTAATCCACCACATAAAGATGTCCTTTGGAGTATCTTATCCCTCAAATGGGGGGAGGTCACAATTTCTTGTTTCTTTACATCTCAGATTGCTTTGAACAAACTATTGTGACATCCTTTCGCTGTCAATATAATTGCCTTCTTGCCATTGCATTACAGGCCAAAGATCTGGCTGAGAATGGTTGTCTGGTTACACACAATTATGCTTCAACTGATAAAGGAAACGATCATGGATTTTTTAAGTGTGGTTTTCGTTTCTGTGGAAAGAGCCACTTAGAGTTCCTTTTTAACGCCTATTATTTTTGTAAAACAGTAGTAATCTGTGCTAGACTCTCTACAGCAGGGATCGGCAACCTTTGGCACACAGCTCGCTAGGGTAAGCCCCTGGTGGGTCGGGCCGGTTTGTTTACCTGTCACGTCCGCCGGTTCGGCCGATCGCAGCTCCCACTGGCTGCATNCTATTTGTATAAATATACCACTCTTGTATCTGAAACTAGAAATATAAAGTATAACTCTGAGGGCCTATTGTAATTATGCAAAGTGTGGGCCATTAATGGTGGTTTGGAATCTTGATGACTCCCATTAACTAGAACCATTGTCTGCAGATGGCTGTATTTACCTGTGAGTCTTCCTGTATATGTGTGTGCTGGCAAGTGGGTAATGAAGTCTTAACCTGGTGCTTTTCCAGTGAGGGGGTGTGGAAACCCAGAGGGACAAAGGATTCCCGCCTTATGCAAAAGATATATAAAGGGGTGGAGCAGAACAAAGGGAGGAAGAGAGGAGCCATCATGAAGAATCCCCTAGCTACCACCTAAGCTGGAACAAGAGCTATACCAGGGGAAAGAATTGTGCCCAGGCCTGGAAGGTGTCCAGTCTGAGGAAAAAACTTACTGAAGCATCTCTGAGGGTGAGATTATCTGTATTTAGTTTAATTAGACATACATTTGCATTTTATTTTATTTTGCTTGGTGACTTACTTCGTTCTGTCTGTTACTACTTGGAACCACTTAAATCCTACTTTCTGTATTTAATAAAATCACTTTTTCCTTATTAATTAACTCAGAGTATGTATTAATACCTGGGGGAGCAAACAACTGTGCATCTCTCTCTATCAGTGTTATAGAGGGCGAACAATTTATGAGTTTACTCTGCATAAGCTTTATGCGGGGTAAAATGGATTTATTTGGGTTTAGACCCCATTGGGAGTTGGGCATCTGAGTGCTAAAGACAAGCACACTTCTGTGAGCTGTTTTCAGGTAAACCTGCAGCTTTGGGGCAAGTAATCCAGACCCTGGGTCTGTGTTGGAGCGGACAGGAGCGTCTGGCTCAACAAGACAGGGTGCTGGAGTCATGAGCTGGCAGGGAAAACAGGAACAGGGGTAGTCTTGGTACATTAGGTGGCAGCTCCCAAGGGGGTGTCTGTGATCCAACCCGTCACAGTATTCTTGCTCTAGCTATTGTGATCCCACCCTCTTATTCACTGCATCTAATTCCAAGGAAGAAACAAATTGAGATCATCTAGCCTATCTAACCTAAAATGCAGACTCCTCTTAATTAAGAAGTGACCAAAAAAGGATTTCCCCCTTACCTTATGATTTAGAAAGGTGCCTTAATATATTCAAGTTTTATTTCTGCTTGTTGCTTTTTTTAAGTTACAAAAATAAGGTCTAGTCTCTATGACTACAGAACTAGTGGAATGATCATCTCTCATGAGACAAAAAGTTTAAATAAAACTCAGAGGGGAAGAGATTTTGAGTCAGGGTATGTCTAGACGAACAGCTAAATGCGCAGCAAGCAGAGGTGTACATCTACAGCACACTAGAGTGCCACGCACCAGCTGTTCCTGTGGACCTTGCTACTGCGCACTAAAAGTTCCCCAGTGCACTTTGATCTACTCAGCTTTGAAACAGGAGTAAGTCAATGCACATGAGAGAACTTTTGAATGCACAGTAGCAGGGTCCACACAGATAGATTTACACCCTAGCTTGCTGCGCACTAAATGTTTGTTTAGACAAGCCCTCAGACTATTTACAGCTGTTTAGTTTTTACAACACATTTAAAACTAATGCCTAGTGAACATTTTTAGAGAAAGAATGTCTTAAGACTAAACATTCCATCCTCTTTAATTAAGAGGAGAGAGAAATTTTAAATGGACATTTGAAACCTTCAACAAGTCTTCCAGCAAAATACGGCCAAATGTGATTTGCCTTATATTTCAAAGACCGAAAATGAAGCAAAAAAACACCTCTCTTTCAAGCCTTGTCATAAAGCAGCAAGAGGGTAGATACTCATTTACAAAGCAGCTGTCTTCTTGCAAGATAACTCTCCTTTTTCACAGAGAGCCACTCTTTCCCTAAGGGAATGGAATACTGAGACATTTCTACTAGTATAAAAGTAAAAGTGGCCACAATAAGGAGACACCATGGAAAACAACTCATATTTACTGGTTAACGTTAACTTTCATCTATGTAGATACCATGTCAACACAGTGATCCCCCCTCCCCCCACTGACAGTGCACTGTGCAAAGGAAAATCATATTCATTTTGCTCAGTTTAGAAGGAAGGTCAAGTAGTAAGACAATACAGGTCTGTCTCATCTTACGCGTATTTAACATGCGCGAATTCAGCTTTATGCGGTCGGAAAAAACAAAAAACAAACACAAAAAAAAAAGAGAAAAATAACAATTTAAATACTGTTCCTGTAGTGCGGACGATTCTGCCCGCCATTACATTCAATGGAATTTTGACTATACGCGGTTTTCGCTTTACATGCTGACCGCGGAACGTAACCTAAGATGAGACAGACCTGTATATTTTCTTCAAGATTTTCATTAAAATTAGCATTTCTGAATCAAAGTTTGATATAATTTGGAACAGTAGCAATTTGAAAGCCCTACATGAAGAAACTAGGTACCAGTTTCCAACTGGGTTTATTAGCAGTTTAACACAGCTTTGCAAATTTGTACTTTTCACTCACCCAGGAATAATAAATCATTGTTCCTCCTCTCCCGCCTTAAACTCCATTATCACTGAACTATGATGAGAGTAGATTTTATGCAGATTATAAAAGTTGTGACAATTGTGCAGGTCTGGTTTAACAGTCCCATTAGTATATCTAGTATTTAAAAAAATTAATTGTTGCATTTTATGACTATTAATATTGGTTTAACAAAGCTGGAAACATTTTATATGGTCTCTTCTTACACTTCCTACCAACCACTTGGTTACAAATGTCACTTTCCAAAAGATGGCTACCTCCAGCAAGAGGCATACTAAATATATTAGTAACTTTAAAAAAAATTCACAGCCGGATCATAGCAACAAGGGCTTTTGTCTTGTTAACTTTTAGCCTATAGGCTGAGCAAAGCAAATGATTTTAAATAGCAGCATGTAAAGTGTGTGTAATTGAATTCCTTGCTCCAATATAACTGAAGTTTTTTTAATATACTTGCCATATTTGTGCTAACACTGGTTGAGGTAATCCAGATTGGAAAAAAAAGTTTCTAGCTTGATCACCTGTAAAATAAGTTAGAAAGGCATCATTTCAAAAGGACTGCTAATAATACCCAGAAGACAGAGCTAAAAGTTAAATTATAAGTCAAAACATTCAAAAGAGAGCAACATTAAAAAAAAGCATATATTGTAACATGGAGCATACTACAGAATATTATTTAAATTCAGTTTATCACTTAGCAGTCTACAAGCAATACACCTCTACCCCAATATAACGCTGTCCTCGGGAGCCAAAAAAATCTTACCGAATTATAGGTGAAACCGCTTATATCGAACTTGCTTTGATCCACCGGAGTGCGCAGTCCCGCTGCTTTATCGTGTTATATCCGAATTTGTGTTATATTGGGTTGCGTTATATCGGGGTAGAGGTATAACTACAGGTGTAATTTTAGGTACTGGTGAATCAAGGGTATCTATTGGGGAGATATCCACCCCATGCTTTAAATATTAAAATGGAAGCAACTGGTGCAAATTTAAAGTTAACTGGACATTAACATTTTCCAGAAAAATCTATTGAGATGAACAATAGGAAACGTATGGTTCCTGCTATCCAATCCATGTTTAAAGGCTCTTTCTTTATTGGAATCATCTGCGCAGTGAAATCAAGGAAGCACACACTTTCTCCACAGGAAATACTATTTCCCATCAATACAAAATAAAACAAACATTCTATTTTTTCATGGGTATTTAAGGTACAATACAGACCCATCAGCACAAATTGAGTAAGGGACTCTTCAGTTATCATTTGAGACTAATTAGCCATTGAGAAAAGCAGTAGCAAAATTTTTGAGGTAGTTTCCCATTTTCAGTCCAGGTTGGTAAAGGTAGAAGAGTAAGGATGGAAAAGACAAGACAGCACATTAGGGTTAGGTGCAGTAGGATTAAGTCCCGGAAAAGGAAATTTGATAATCTATGAAGGAAAGGAGTAGAAAGACTATAAGTAGTATTACGTATCAAATTTTTTACAAAATTAAGTTACACACAGAACCATACCAGATTTTGTATAAAGTCATATGAGGAACAGCAATAATCAACCTATGCCGGGAGAGGCACATGTGGCTCTTTAGAACCACAGACGAGGCTCTCAAGACCACAGATTTGATTGGAGACTCTTGGATGCCTCCTAACAGGTAGATAGCAAGGAAGGCAACATATCACCCTCCATTCTCTTTCTCCACATGTAGCTGCAGCGAGAGAGGAAAGAGAACCAAACAGAGCCACCAAACAGCCACAGAACAAGATTTTGATATCACTCTGTGGCGTTAAGCCTGATCTGCAGTGGTTTAAAAGACCTGTGCAAGCCATGTGTGTGGATTTATTGCTTAATCCTCACAAGTTAAACTGATATAAACCACTTGTAAATGGATATACAAGGCTGTCCATACAGAGGTTTGCACTGGTTTAACTAAACTGTTGAACAGATTTTATTTAAAAAGGTGCAATTTACAATTAGACTGTCTTTTGCGTATATTGATCAATCAACATGACAATGTATCGCAATGGTGCCAGTCATCAAATTTAAGTAACATCAAGTCATTCCACTATGATTCTGTGGTTCTGATTCTATGACAATGATTATTGTGAAGTAACAAGCAGTTCTACAAGATAGAGTAGCATTGCTTTAGAGAACCAGGTATGACTGCATGAATGACAAGAGAAAAATCAAGTGGTATAAACCAGGGAGAAGACACAACGTTTTCAGCAATATTCAAAAAGAGAGGGTGTTGATGTGACAGAGGTACAAGAGAGTTGAAATACAGTATGAATAAAATCATGCCTGCATTTTTCACATTAATTTTTGTACATACTTATTTACTATGAATTCTAGATATTATTAAATGGAATTGGATGTGAAAACTATCTAATTACCAGTGATAAATCCAGATGTTGGTTTCAGACTATGGAACTGCTGATCATGTTTAGCTCTCTCTTCCACAGTTATGGCCCAGATATCCAGGTTGCCTTGTGTAGAAAGAAAATATAGAAGTCAGAAACAAGTACATAAAAGATACACTACTTTTCCCCCCTACAAATCTTCTGTACACAAAGTTTTAACATTTTAACCTTCTGACTTGGTGGTACTAGCAGAATTAATTTGCCTATGAAAACTTAAGTATTAGACTAGATAAAAAATAATCTCATATCCAACTAATCTACAGTTGCATTCATACATATCCTTAAATAGGCAGCCATATGTACAGTCTTACCATAACAAACCACCAAAGACTGAAATGAACTCCTGAACAATGCTTCAGCAATTTTATGCTCATTGATATCTTAGGTTATAAATAATCTACACAACATGTAATGCAATTTGTGATGACAACAATTAAAAGATGTCTGTTTAATGAAAGAGAAAACATGGAAAGTTCATGTGGTTTTGCTTATTTAAGAAACGAATCCAACTCAAACAGCACATGCAGCGCAGCACATGATGCAGTCTCTTCTTCTAAACTGAACAGTGAAGAGGTGTCACAAGCCATCAACAGTCATGCATTAAATGGGTTTGTACCATAACAGAAGTAGAAATAAATGCCACCTGTTCATCCAGGAAGGATGTGAACATGCAAGAGGACATAAAATATGCAACAAAAAAGCACAAGGTAGGAAGAGAGCACCCACACTATACTCCTGAGTGAATGAGAAATTCAACATGTAGGAGTATTTTGTACTATTTGGATCCTCCAGAGCAAATTTAAAGTTTGTAGTTCAATATTTAATAAGTTTCACATTAAACTACCCTTTTTAAAAAAAAACAAAAACAATACAGTGACATTAAGAATGCCTTCTCCAGATTTCAGTACAGATATGCAGAATCTACTTCCACTGTCTAGTCGGAACACTTTTGCATTTGTTTCTCTTCATAATGTTTCTCTTTTGTCCTCCAGGTTACTTTTCCTTATACTTACAGCCAACACTACAACATCTCATCTCTCACTTAAGAAAGAATTTAAGATACTATTACACAATATTGCACATAAGGTTGGTCTTCATAATTTTTGGATCGGTAATACAACACTGTCTTTCAACACTTCCAGGAGCATATAATGTTTATTAGCTCTGCTGCAGCAGTAATAACTAACTATTGCTGGCCAGAATCTCAGGAAGCCAAAGACATCTAATGCTAACAAAATACAGTTCTCCTGAATAGGACATTAAAGATACAGACTTGCAACAACAAGTTGTCTAGATCTTGTTCTTTATTTCTACATCATTGCCTAAGTTTACCTGGGCCAGTCCTTTAAAGCTTTTAACAAATCTGGGGTTTTTTTAAGGTACGTTATCAGACACTAGAACCCTAAAAGATAATCGTTCAGTTTCATTCATCAAAAAGTGAAAGAGCACTAAACTGTTCCAGACTTATTTTTTGGAACAGAAAATTAAATTGACGAAATGACCAGGCTGCAAGAGAAGAAAACTCCCAATTACTATGCCTAATTCTCAAAGACTCTGTACACCCATTTAAGAACTTCATATAAACATGGTCCAAACATTATTTCAAACACAACTTGTTCATGACAGTTTATCCATCTTGTGTGACAGGACACAAACAGTATAGTCCAGAGTTTAAGACTAGTCAATAAGATTCAGAAACTGCTCTGTGAATGAAGTTCCCACATGTAACATGCTGAGCGCTTCCAATATTGAGCCCAAATACTGTAAATGTAAGATTAATGAGATCTGGACATCATCCACACAGGTCTCCCAAACCATAAAGCATGTCAGTTTTTCAGAAACCCCATTTGAACAGTTTTAGAATATGGTCCCTGAGCCATAGAAGACTCTACCAAAAAGAGTAGGAACTCATAGAAGTTGAGCCTCTATATATTTTTCTTCAGCAGGAAAGGACTAACATCTCTTCAAAATACAGAAAAAAGTTTTGCTGAAACACTAGGGCCTGGTCTACACTTAAAAATTAGATTGACCTAGTGACATCGCTCAGGGCTGTGAAAAATTTCGTGTCCTGTGCAATGCAGTTAGGTCAACCTAACCCTCTATGCATAGGCAACCAGGTTGACAGAAGAGTTCTTCCATCAACCTATCACACCATCCCTCAGATAGGTGGATTAACTACATTGGCAGAAAAATCCCTTCTGTTGACATAAGAACCATCTACACTATGGTGCTACAAAGGCACAGCTGCAGCACTGTAACTGTGTTGCTGTAGGGCAGGGGTAGGCAACCTATGGCACGCGTGCCAAAGGCAGCACGCGAGCTGATTTTCAGTGGCACTCACACTGCCCGGGTCCTGGCCACCGGTCCGGGGGGGCTCTGCATTTTAATTTAATTTTAAATGAAGCTTCTTAAAAATTTTAAAAACCTTATTTACTTTACATACAACAATAGTTTAGTTATATATTATAGACTTATAGAGAGACCTTCTAAAAACATTAAAATGTATTACCGGCACGCGAAACCTTAAATTAGAGTGAATAAATGAAAACTCGGCACACCACTTCTGAAAGGTTGCCGACCCCTGCTGTAGGGTATAGACAATACCCTAAGAAGAAAGCAAAGAATGAGTAAAACACAATGCAAGATGAAAGGAAAGAAAACTTTGAGAGAAAAAGAACTATTAGGGACTTGGACAGAAGTAAGCACTACAATGCTCAGGACATTTCTACCCCTCCATTAAACCTTCCCAGGGTCCATGAGGAGGGACACATCAGATTTTTCTGCATAGGTCTGCCATGCTGCATTCCGTGAAGGTGAGCAGGGGAACCAAGCACTGATTTTATTATTCATTTATTTCCCTTTTGGGAGTTTGTCCCCATAATCTTGCTTGAGAGAGGGAAGTGTAATTGGGTTTAGAGTTTGCTCCAAAAATATATTTCAAATGGCTACCAATCTGCCTGTGCTCAAAGAGGCTAGGCTTTGTGTCTCCCCTTCCCCACACGGGTCCCTTCTAGGTCTCTCAGGGAAGAAAGTAGCCTAGAGCTCATGGATGGGCTCCCCAGAAGCTCTGCTCTTTTGTATTGCATGAGACCTCTGTGGGCCAGACAGTCTGTGCTAGCCCTGGAGGTCTCAGCCTGGCATATGAGTAGGGGTCCATGAGTGGAAGGAAGGGGTTGATATATGGGTTTTTATACAGGTGGAAGCGGGAGGAAGCTGGTGTTGACAGTTTTCAGTGCCCTCCATTTGCAATCTATATGAAAGCAGAGGGGGGATGCAGCTGAGCTCCACGGTCAGAGGTGTAACTATAGGGGTGTTGGTGTGGGACAGTGGTTCTCAACCAGGGGTACGTGTATCCCTGGGTGCACACAGAGGTCTTCCAGGGGGTACATGAATTCATCTAGATATTTGCCTAGTTTTACAACAGGCTACATAAAAAGCACTAGCTAAGTCAGTACAAACTAAAATTTCACACAGACAATGACTTGTTTATACTGCTCTATATACTATACACTGAAATGCAAGTACAATATTTATACTTCAATTAATTTTTTTATAATTATATTGTAAAAATGAGAAAGTAGGCAATTTTTCGGTAATAGTGGGCTGTGACACTTTTGTATATTTATGTCTGATTTTGTAAGCAAGTAGTTTTTAAGTGAGGTGAAACTTGGGGGTACGCAAGACAAATCAGACTCCTGAAAGGGATACAGTACTATAGTCTGGAAAGGTTGAGAGCCACAGGTGTGGGCTATTGGGACTCAGGTGTGATCTTCCAGCTGGCATGCTGCACATCTAGTGTTGCTCCCATTATGAGATTGGAGGCAGGATGGAGGGCTTCTTGCCCCTGGGGACATTTATTTTCCAATCCTGCCTGACTCCTTTCCTACTTGAAGTCCATCCCCCCTCTGAGTCCCCAACCGCAGACTGCCTGGCTGACCTCCAACATGCCCGTTGCCCCTCCTCCTGGTCTTTGTCTCGCTTCCCAGGCAAAGTGTCACCTGGTCGCATCCCCCTCCTGGGTCTCGGGTTACGAAGGGCACCGTCCATTGCTTACATGCAGGCAGCTGGAGCTGCCTCACCTGCTCCTGAGGGTCTCAGCAAAAGTCACACACTCTTATTCCCACCACCTAGGCATTGGTGCAATACACAGGGAAACTGAGGTACACACACTATTCATGCAAAACTGTAAGACTCACATAGGCTCACGTACAACATAATAAAGAGGAAAAACCCACTTTGTCACACCTTAGAGAACCAGAAGAGCAGATGGCTAAACATTAGGTGAATGGGTCTCATGGACATTACTATCTAGAATGCATTTAGAAAGGAATGTAATTTTTCTGATTTAAAAACAAAAATCAAACAACAAAAATCTTACCCCCAAAAGGTGTTGGAAACTGAGCCATGGTTCAGTCACTTTTAGCTTGCTAATAGATGCCTGAAACAGAAAGGAAGTATGTTAAGATAAATAGATCTTCACTGCAAAGATATATTATAATAGATCTTCTATTTTAAAAACACACTTTATTATAGTTATATAGTCAATTGTTATGTGAAAAATAAGGGTAACTAAGATGTAAAATTAATTAAACTGTTAGTTGAGGAGAAACTAATGCATGCTGTTTTTGCAACATCCCATGCATTTCTCCTAGTGAAGAGCTACATTTCACTCTTGTAACAAGAATGTCCTCAAAAGCTAAGTACCCTTATTTATAATGGAAGAGTTAAATCAGCCATACAAACAGACAAGATTCTAGCAACAGCAGAACAAGTTCCTCAAAACGTTACTTCCATTGGGTATAACATCTCTGTCCTATTCACGTGCAAGAATATGACATCTAATTCCACACCTGATGAAAATGCATACTCTCCAAGGAGACATTTTAATTTTATCTTGTTTGATCAAGAATCTTTGAGATGCACCATCATGCTCATATAGTATCTTGTTGTGATTTTACAAATACATAAGAAAAAAATTGAAACTAAAGACTAGAATGCAAATAAAAGATTATTTTGCACCCAGTCATAGCACTTACTCTGTAAACAAGTTAATTCAACCTAACAAGAGTGCAAGTTAAACTACTGTAAGCACAACTCCAAAAGGGATATTACAAGGCAAAAATGGATTATTTTATGGGAACTCCATGCATCCACTGAAAATGTTCACTTGTTTAATACTGCTTATTCTTCAAAGTTAAAGCAATGCCAGAGTGTCTGTGAGTTTAACTTTTTTTTTTTTAAATGGGCATTTTTTTTACCCCACACAAAAAGTGACATGAACTGAGTCAGAAGGACAATGGCCAGTGACAGAGCCACAAAATAGTGAATAAGCTGCCTCCTGTCCTACTAGATTCCACTGTGTTTTCCAGACAAAACAAGAAAAGCAAAAGAAAACAGAACTGAAGGGGAAATAATTTAGGCTGCTTAAACAGCAGAAATTTATCAAAACCATTAAAATACAAAAGTACCAAAAGAATGGCATTAACTTGCAACAGCAGTTTTCTTTTGTCTGAATTTGATAGTGGTCTTTCTTTAAGCTTTTCTGATTCCTCACTCCTAAACCTACTACATACGTTTACTCCACTTTTGTCACTGGGGGGGAAAAAACCCCCCAAAAAAACCAAACCACCACCACACACACTACTACTACTGAAAACAATGTCAGGAAAACCAAATTCCCCACCTAATTGTAATTTAGGCAGCAGGAGAAGAAATGACAAAGGAAGAGACTAGTCTTAAAATAAATAGATTATAGATCAGTGGTCTTATCTGTGAAAGTTACTACCGCACTTATCTCACTCCATAAACACTGACTAACTTTGAATTCTGCTTCTAAACTGCAGTTAAAAGTTTTTCTAACTATAAGATTAGTGTCAATTCCTTCAATATCTAAGAAGCTTAAAATCATGGCACTTGATGCAAACCAGTACAATGATATCATAATACAACTTAGATTTTAATGTTTAACTGTTTAGTCAATAACAGTAATTCTTCAAAAGCCCTTCCAACTATAAATGATTAGCACTTTAACCTTTTGCTTCAGTATCACCTACTCTGCAGCAGACAAAACCATGCCTCTATTTCTCTCTTCCCATCCCCAAGTATTCTGGATTTGGTTTCTTAAGCTAACAACAGATGCTAAAACAGTTTCCTATGCAAAGTCTTCCATCAGTGTCTTAACTCCGTAGATGTACTACTGAATCAGCGTGTGTGACGTTATGAGTGTAATATAATATCTCATTGAAAGATGACAGGGCCAG
Source organism: Platysternon megacephalum (assembly GCA_003942145.1). NCBI lineage: Eukaryota > Metazoa > Chordata > Testudines > Platysternidae > Platysternon > Platysternon megacephalum. The sequence goes on along the minus strand of QXTE01000093.1, from coordinate 2,705,692 downwards.
AAAGAGTTAATTAACTCTCAGACTGACCTGACCCATGGGTGAACTTTAAGGAATGGTTAGGAAGATAGGTAAATGAATAGAGCTTTGAAATGCAAGTCTGCATTGTTAGAGATAGAAGGGGAGCTGTTTGCTCAGGTCTTGTGATGTAGGCAAACAAGTCTTGTCTATTCCTATAGCTTTAATTCAAAGATCAAAAAGGGAATATTAACATTTATGATGATACTTGAGTGAAATAGTATTATTGTCTATATGTCTCTTTGAAGGTTGTGGTAACCTGTATCTGAACTGTTTAATGGATAAATTATCCTGTGCGAATTGCCATGATGTTTAGAAGAAGGAAAGTTGAGCCTATTGTTTTCTCAGGCCAAAAGGCTGCTGGAAATGTATAAAAACCTTGGGACGTGATCCTTCTGCATCTCAGATCTGCTTTGGGTTTCAAGAGGAGGAAACCTTAAGCCACAAGGATTGAGATCCCCAGTCATTGACTGGAGCCACCCTGAATATGGACATTGGACTATAACCTATGGACTATATCTAAAAGGACTTTTGGCAACTACAAGCTCACCTCTGCTATGTATCTGAACCTCAAGAATTGAATTCAAGTCTGTATGTATATTAATCTTTTAACCAACACTCTCTCTCTTTTAATAAATTTTAGTTTAGTTAATAAGAATTGGCTATAAGCATGTATTTTGGGTAAGATCTATGTTATAATTAAACCTGGGTATGTGGCTGATCCTTTGGGATTGGAAGAACCTTTTCTTTTATATGATGAGATAAGCTTTCAGTAATCATCGTATCTGATGTGTGTGTCTGGATGGAGGCCTGAGGCTGGGCACTTTAAGGGAACTGCATTGTTTGGACTTCTGAGTAACCTGTATGGTACTATAGAAGCTGTTCTGTGCTGGCTTGGTAAACTAAGTATTGGAATATCCACCAGCTTCTGGGGTTTGTCTTCCCCGTTTTGTTTGCAGTTCACCCTAATTGAGTGACCTCAGCTGGCTCCCATGGGCATCACCGTCACAGTGTGGCATAGAAAATTTTATACTCACTTAAAACTTTGAGAAGAAAGGGAGCAGCAAAATAGAGGAGCTGCTTCTGCACCCCTCAACTGTTTACTTTGTGGGAGTGTTTGCAGAAAGGCAAGGAAAGAAGTAGAAAGAAAAGGGAACCAGAGGTGGATGGCTAAGAGGGGAAAAGAGAAAACTACAACCAGCGAGAACAGAAGACCAGACTTGATAAGAGACAGAACCAGAGTAAAAGGAACAAAAACACAAACTAACAATCCATTTCACCTACTCACATTTTACAAACGTTTAAAAAAAAAATCAACGATTATGAATACTAGGGCAGCACAGTGCTTGCAAGCATTGCAGAGTTCAGTCATTTGAAGGGAGTGAATCGCTCACATGTAGTTCAGGAACTCCACAGGAAGAGCAAGCTTATCACTCCATCCTTGCATGCACCAGTGATGGACAAAATAAATCTAACAACTAGCAACCTGATCGATGCTTAGGAATGCATAAAGCTGTACCAAATAGCAGAGAGAACACTAGAAAGAAAGTGGGGGTAGGCAGTGAGTGAAACAAGCAAAGCGGGGCACAAAAGCAGAGAAATGTCTTGAAAAGAAGTGATAGATGAATGTAGAAAGAGCTGAAATTTAGACTTGAACAATTGGAAAAATTAGATTGAAGACTGACAGATATATATGAGATAAAATATGAGGCAAACAAAAGGGGGGGGGGGGAAGAGAGAGAGAGAGAGAGAGAGAGAGATCAACATACCCTAGAAAGACATTGCAATTTAAGTTTGCTGTTGACAGATAGCGTAATGTTTACTTGTTATAAAGAGAGATTTGATTTTATATCCAAGGAAATGCTAGGACAACCTTTAGAGATGTGACAGTGCATGCACTTGGGTCTGAAACCTCAGCATTCCTTATGTATAAAAAGAGGGAATAACTCTTAGTAGAGTTAGAAGTTTGATTGTATTATAATGCTGAGTGGTTTGGGATTTTTTTTAAACTATCAGGAAGAAAGCTTTTTGGGGTAGAGTTATGTCTTATGTATTTGGCAAGTGTCCAGCATAGTTATATCTATTGTGTGTGTGTGTACATATATATATATATATATATATATATATACGCACATACAAAAACTGTGTATGCTTTTAAAGGGAAATGCAAATGCTGAAGTTTTGCTTTTGCACTATTTGGTTTTAAATGCGGGGGGGGGGGGGGGGGAATCTTACGGTTACCAAGTTATTCTAGTATAGAATTTATGCCTAATATTAGGCAATCTGTTATTTTGACTAAAATCTTTGTTAGTGTCAAATAAAAAAAAAATCAGGTATGTTAAAGTTTTTCCTGGGAGGAGTAACAAAGAACCCTTGGCCACCCTGAGTAATCCTTTTTGGTCTAGTCTCAGTCTGGAGGTTACATTTTCTCCTAATATACCTGTAATTTGAGGTACAAACAATAGAGAATATCCACTTAAATGTGCAGGCTACTACAACTCACTATTTCTGACTAGTAAGACAATTTTGAAAAAAGAAAACCTACCACCACATCCAACACCAGATCTCCTAACGTTCCAGAAACAATACATACAAGCTTTGAAATTTACACCATTAAACGCCGATTAACCTCACAGCTGCATGTTTCCCCTACAAGTTCTGTGCAGCAACAGAACATGATTACATTCTTAGGCGTGTTCATACTGGCACTTTCATAGGCAACATTCCCATGGAGGGGACAGGTACAAGGGCATCATCCTGTTATTGGCAGGTACATGGGGCAGTACTGAAGATAGATTTTGCTTCACATAACTGACAGTGAATTTGTTAAAAACAACTGCCTAAAGATTTGATTTCATCTCCACTCAATGGAGATGAAATCAAATCTTTAGGCAGTTGTATCAAGTTTTTTTATGATACAAAGGGAAAAAAAAGCTTGCAGGAAAGAAGTCTATTGGAAAACATAGCAGCCTACTGGCTAAAAGAAACGTGTCACCTTTCATGAGAAAGTTGTTATCTGGGCTGTCAGCATCAGCATGTTTTCTTTTTAACTAATGTGTTAAGGATGTTATTGCTGGCACTGTTCCATTCAACTTCTTGTGCAGCTCCCCAGCTACTCTGTTCAAGGTGTTTTCTTTATGTCACTGGAACCAAATGGATTCAAACAGCATGTCACTGGAGTCTGGGATGCTGTTGATAGCAAGGCAACAAGGAAGAACAGAACGAGGGAGAGCACTATTTTGCAAAGAAAAGAAGGGAAAAAAATCATACTTCAGCAATGAAGTCTAAGCTTTACAGCCTAAGGACCAAACATGTTATATCAAAAAGGTCAAGAGGCCACAAATCAATACTTTGGGGTAGATTCTGAGTTCTGCTCCTCTCCTCCTACAGTTTTCTGGTGGTGCAAAAAGTGGAAGCTGCTACACATCCTGTCATAAACATACAGCTAAGGGTAGCATAAAATCCCTCTTTACCCTGTAAAGGGTTAAGAAGCTCAGATAACCTGGTTGGCACCCGACCAAAAGGACCAATAAGGGGAGAAGATACTTTCAAATCTGTGGGGGCAGGTTTTTGTTTGTGTCTTTTGTTTTGTTCTCTCAAAGTCAGCAAAGGAACCAGGGCAGGGCAAATACATCTCCCTAAGCCATAACTGGACTAAGCATTTAGTATTGCAGAAATGGTAAGTAATAGCAAAGAAATGCGTTCGATTATCTTTTGTTTTAGTTTGTGAATTTTCCCTGTGCTAAGAGGGAGGTTTAACCCTGTTTTTGTAACTTTAAAGTTTTGCCTAGAGGGGAAATCCTCTGTTTGGAATCTTTTTGTTACCCTGTAAAGTTATCTTCCATCCTGATTTTACAGAGGTGATTTTTTAATCTTTTTTTAAAATAAACTTCTTTTAAGAACCTGATTGTTTTTCAATGTCCTAAAGACCGAGGGGGTTTGATCTGTGCTCACTTGGGGGGATATTTTGGGGGGAGGTAGGGCTCCAAGTGGCCCTCCCTGAATGTTTGTTTCGATCAAGGACAACATGGAACTTGTGCCTTGGGAAAGTTTTAACCTAAGCTGGTAAAAATAAGCTTAGGGGGACTTTCATGCAGGTCCCCACATCTGTACCCCAGAGTTCAAAGTGGGGAAGGAACCCTGACACATCCCTTGCTGGCGACTTCTCAATGTGAAGGAGACTCCAATATGGCTAAAAGATGGTACAACCAGCTCCTACACTTCACATCCTTCATGCAGGGGCTGGTGAGTGATTGGAGCACATTGCTATCTACCAAGTGGTCCCTTGAGAACATTTTGGCAACTGGAGCACAATAAACTGACCCCAGGCTGGGTCAGAGATGCAGGGAGCCATAAACTGGTTTTTGGTTCTCAGCTTCTCCTTTTCACTCCTGGGTGGCTATATGGGGAAAGAGAGCCATTATTTCCTAGGCCCTCACCTAGGCTCAGACATACCCAAAACTCCTATCACAATCTCCCTGCAGCTCCCACAGCCTAGCAGGGAAGCAGGCAAAATAGCCAAAGATGCTAACTATTCTCCTTCCTGTATTATGGTGTGGCAGGCAGGCAGTGGGGGAGCTGCTGAGCAATTGCAGTAGGGAAGGACAGCTGCTCAGGGCATCCTGGCACAGTGCTGCTCCTGTCATTGTTCAGAGAATATACATGGATTACTACACAAATCTGATTAGCCAACAATTATGACTGCTCATTGTTAGTCCAAAAATTTTTTTATTATGCACCTTTAAAGAAAAAAACCACAAAAAATAATTTTGATAATTCATTAACACACCCATATAATGGAGTTATATGAGCAGCATCCTAGTAACCTTAACTATGTCCTTCAGGCAGATGGAGGATTATCAGGATTGGCGGGTGAATGGAATAGCCAAGGTGTTGTGGGTGGCATAATGGACAAGAGCAACACAAGGTTCTCCCATGGCGAGGTGTGTGTGTGTGGGTGGGGAGAACTAGGGTATTTGAATTGACATGCAGATATGGCATGTGAAACATTGGATAGAGCACAGGCATAAAAGGGGTACAGTGGGGAGGAGGAGCCCTGACTTATTGTTCCACGCTAATCCTCACCACCACTTTCCAAAGAGCCTTAAATGAAGAGAGTGATCAATTTCTACATTTAAATTGATCACTGATATGCTACCCTAATAGGGTAGTAATTTTGAGAATTTCCCAATTTACCCTTGCCCCACTGTTGTTACGAGATCAGCTCTGTTAGTGCATTGATGGAACATAAGCTAGTCAAACTTAGAAAGCAAATTTTCTAGCGAGACTCACTTCTAGCATGTCCAAGGTTTTCTTGACCTCAGAAACCATAATTAATGCAAAATCTTAAATCCTGTTTTCTATCTTGTGTAACTTGACTGCAAAAAGTTTAATGATTTTTCATTGTTAGCCATGTGCTACCACCATTTGGAATTGTATATGGGTAAAAAGACAGCAGGAACGCAAAGAACAGCCTAACAAAATGGAGTTTGCGGTCTAATGCAAATACAGACTCTTCAATATCAAACAATTAATAAATTGTGCATAGATTCCCCACATTATCAAACCTGTGTATTACACATATACAAAAAAAACCTGAACAGACTCATCTAGTTGTGCACTACGTATCCTGTATATCCAAACGATATCATCACTGCCTTGGCCTGCTTTTTGTTAACCCCACTTTTTATGTCTCTTAAAATTAGACTGAACTCTTCAGGACAGAGACTGTCTTGTTATGTCTATACAACACCTAGCACAATGGAGGATTCTGACTGTTGCCTCTAGGAGCTATTGTAGCAGTACCACTAATATGCAACTGTCAAACACTTTTCCCTCTTGGACCAGCACACTGGGAAACCCCCACCCCCAAAAGAACTTTGGTTCTGTCACTTCTGAGCCACCACATACTAATTAACAACTTTTATTTTTAGATTGTATACTATAGTGCTACTTGGAATGTTGTTCCACTATTCATCTGAGAGAAGACACATTCTAGTGGTTAATGCACAGGGCTGAGTCTGGTGTTATGGCTTCGATTTCTAACTATGGTACTAGCTTACTCTGACCATGGGCAAGACACCTACCCTATCAGTTTTCTCATTTTTTAAAACAGGGATTAACGATTCCCCTCTGAGGGATGGCATGAGGATTACTTACAAATGTTTGGATAACACTCTGAGAAGTACTTCTTCCACTCTACCCATAGAACCGTAGGACTGGAAGGGACCTGGAAGGGACCGAGAGGTCATCTAGTCCAGTCCCCTGGACTCATGGCAGGACTAAGTATTATCTACCCATCATTGTTAAGGCCTCAAATGGAGTGGTGTGTCCTGTTCTGGGCACCACATTTCAGGAAAGACGAGGACAAACTGGAGAAAGTCCAGAGGAGAGCAACAAAAATAAAGGTCTAGAAAACATGACTTACAAGTAAAGATTTTTTAAAAAGGGGTGTGTTTAGTCTGGAGAAGAGAAGACTGTGAGGAGGTCATGATAACAGTCTCCAAGTACATAAAAGGTTGTTATAAAAAGAAGTGTGATAAATTGTTCTCCTTAACCACTGAGGACAGGACAAGAAATAATGGGCTTAAATTGCAGCAAGGAAGATTTAGAATAGATATTAGGAAAAATTAAGGTAGTTAAGCACTGGAATAAATTACCTAGGGATGTTGTGACATCTCCAACATTGGAGGTTTTTAAGAAAAGGTTAGACAAACTCATGTGAAGGATGGTCTAGATAATATTTAGTCCTGCCTCAGTGCAGGGGACAGGACTAGATGACCTCTTGAGGTCTCTTCCAGTCCTACATTTCTATGATTCTCAGATATAAGAAATACATATAGCCATCATTCTTTTCAAACACTGAATCTCTTGACCCTCTCTTTAAAAATGTCCCAGTGTATTGATAAAAGGCCTGAATATGAACCCCTTGCTCACCAGTGAAGTTAACAGGATTACTTGTGTGAATAACTGTTCAAAGTAAGCAAGCAGTTTACAATTTAGCGCTCAGTTACTTAAGTGAAGGTTGCACAATTTCAGATCGGGGTATTAGAATCTGAAAAGAGTGGACTGATAGCATAACTTGGGAAACTATTAGTAGTGTTTCAATGGAGGACTTAAGTTATGAAATTAAACCTTTATTTTTCATTCTCCCGATGCAGATGCTCTTTTAAGGGGATTTATCAGACAACGTGGACACTCTGGTAACAGGGTTTTGACAATAAATGACAGTTCAGAGTTCACTGAGGAATGCTGACATAAGACTTAAGTTATCTTTAATGGCTGTAAATGTGTTAATGTTTACAAGTCTACATCTGTAGATAAGGCGTGGCTACACTCGAAACTTCAAAGCGCTCCCGTGGCAGCGCTATGAAGTGAGAGTGTGGTCGCGTGTAGGGTGACCAAATGTCCCGATTTTATAGGGACAGTCCCGATTTTTGGGTCTTTTTCTTATATAGGCTCCTATAACCCCCGACCCCGTCCCGACTTTTCACACTTGCTGTCTGGTCACCCGCTGCAGGTACTCCACCTCCACGAGGGGACGCTCCCAGCGCTGGGGCACTGTTTACACTAAGTGACATGACTCTTAACAGCTTCACTGCTGCCCAAAGGGTTTTGAATGAGAGCAGTAAAACCGATTAGCCTTGTTAATTTCACTCTGCTGCTTGGCAAAAGCTAGGGGCTCTTCAAATTCCTGAAAACATTATTTACATTTGAAAACTTGGCCAAGATTGAACAGTGATTTTTTTTGATTGCTCACATCAAGACTCCCTGTAGGGGGGGGTTGATTTTCAGTAAATGCTGAACACCCACCTGTTAACTCAGGCTCCTTAAAGATGTCCCAAGTTGGACACCCAAATATTGAGATAGCTAAAGTAATCAGTAATTTATAAAAATATTGGCTTTTTTTGGTTTATAAACAGAAGCTTAAATTACACAGAATGGATAAGTTTAGGCCCCCACAATTGCCAGGAAAAACTTTTGACTCTCGTGGAGACTGCTTTTTCCTACATTTACATAGAAACAATCAGGGTTAAAAAAAGAACTAGATAAATTCATGGCAGATAGGTCCCCCAATGGCTATTAGCCAGGAAGGGCAGGCATAGTGTCCCTAGCCTCTGTTTGCCAGAAGCTGGGAATGGGCGACAGGGAATGGACCACTTGATTACCTGTTCTGTTCACTCCCTCTGAAGCACCTGGCATTGGCCACTGTCAAAAGACAGGATACTGGGCTAGATGGATCTTTGGCCTGACCCAGTATGGCTGTTCTTATAATCCTGTAATTCTGTGATTACCTCAAATAGTATCCCGCCAAGGGATATTTTGCCATAATTTTGACTTCCTGGATAATGATGTGGTTTTTATCTGCTTGTTTCCTGTTGGTGGAGGAAGGTAAATCATAGCTATTACTCTATTGACTTGTATAGTGGTTAATGAATAGTGCCCACAAAAGATTACATAAAATACTTGTACCTAACCAGGGGTATGAAAGAGGTCTAACTCCCACATTGTGCACTATCCATTAGCCACCATACAAGTCAATAGAGTAATAATACTTGAGATAGCTATGACTTACCTTCCTCCACCAACAGGAAATAAGCAGATAAAATCCACATCCTTTACTCTATTGACTTGTATGGTGGTTAATGGATAGTTCACAATGGAGGAGTAACAGCTCTTCCATATTCCTGGTTAGGTACCAGTATTTTCATGTAATCTTTGTGGGCATGAATGAAATTAAACTGTAAACTAGAAACTTCACGCCTTTGGGGTGGAATTCTAGGCAAAAGGCAAGTTTACACAGCAGGGAGTCTGACGGAACAGCACTGCGCACAGTGGGACTAGGTAGCTAGACAGCAGGTTCCAACACTCAGAGGGGAGTGCCAGATAGAAGGTCAGTGCCCTGCCTCTGTGCCTAGGGACCCCAATATAGGGGCAGTGGTTGTATTCTGTTCATACTCCAGGAGCTTGAAACAGGGGATCCAGAGCAGCAGAGACTTGGATTCCCCTTACAGTTGTTCTTGTAAGTGGCTAGCAGGGAGGGCTCCCTAGGATCTGTGACAGTTGGATTATAAAAATAAACAAAATAAATAAATAAATAAATACATATAAATTCAGCATCTCTATGTACCACAGCCCAGTTTTCCTCCTCCACTGCCTCCAGCTTCTTGGCAGCGATTACCCCATCACAGAATGCACTGGCTGCATGTTAGTCCCTTCATTGCCCCTGCATCTTCTCCTAGTCTCCTGCACCTCACTGCCTGTCCAGCACAGGCCAGTTCTTTCTCTTCTCCCTGGAGAGGCGATCACTGGCATGGGACCAATCGTTGAAGATGCAGGAACGATGTAGGTGAAAGAGCTGAAGTCCCCCATTTTCCACCACGCAGCTATAACCTCCTCCTTTGCACCAAATCCATGCACTATTCCAACACCCCCATGTTCCTCCCTCACTGTTGGGACCTCCCATATTTCTCCACAATATTTCAACTACTCCAATATTCCCTTCGTCATGCTATTTGCTCTGATCACCCCCATATCCCTGCTTCTTCAAGCCCCCCTAAACACACACAGTTCTACCCTGCTCCTTGCTACTGCATGCCCCAATAAGCATAATGGGGCTATGAGGTGGGTAATGGCTACATGAACTGCTCAGTCTACCTGGACATAATAAAGGACAGGAAAGCAGAGATGCAGGGTCCCTACCCCAAACCCGGCTCTAGGATGTTGGGAAGGGACTCGACACATGCTCAGAACATGCTTGTTCTTAGCTCCCAAATATCTTGGTGCTAATGTACTGGGCCAAGCCCCAAACATGCCCATCCCCAGCTTCTCACCCTAGCTTCAACATTATATGTCTGTGTCATGCACTGAACATGCTCATTCCCAGCTCCCCATCCTGGTTTCAGTACTATGGGGGCATGTTTTCAAGGGGAGACAAATGTGAAGGTAGAACTGAAGCCCACATGCATCCCCCACTGCACAACTTACCCCCCTTTCTCCCCATACTTCTGCATTGCTGACTTCCCCATATTCCCTAGCTCTGCTCCAAAAATCTAAAAATATTATAAGCGACTCATGTTAGAGGGACTGTGTATCAAGAATCCCTGGACCAAGTGACAAAGCAACTTGCTTTCCTTTGATCACACTCAGTCCCACTGTTCAGGAAAGGATTGAGAGGCATGATTATATTAGCTTTGTGACTGTTTCAATCATCACAGAGACCCCCTGGGGACTGTCACCTGGTGTGCTGAAACTACCTCTGAGCCCATTTTCTTTGCCAGCTTGGGACTCCAGAACCCTGTCTTGTTGAGCCAGACATGCTAGCCTGCTGCAACACAGACCCAGGGTCTGAACCACGTCCCCCAAAGCTGCAGACTTAACTGGAAACAGCTCAGCAAGTACTCCTGTCTACAGACACCGAGCTCCCAATGGGATCCAAACCCCAAATAAATCTGTTTTACTCTGTATAAAGCTTATACAGGGTAAACTCATACATTGTCTGCCCTCTATAACACTGATAGAGAGATATGCACAGCTGTTTGCTCCGCCAGGTATTAATCACTTACTCTGGGTTAATTAATAAAAGTAATTTTATTAAGTATAAAAAGTAGGATTTAAGTGGTTTCAAGTAATAACAGACAGAACAAAGTAAGTTACCAAGCAAAATAAAACAAGACACGCAAGTCTAAGCCTAATACATTAAGAAACTGAATACAGGTAAATCTCACCCCCAGAGATGTTCCAATAAGGTTCTTTCACAGACTAGACTCCTTCCTAGTCTGTGCCCAATCCTTTCCCCTGGTACAGTCCTTGTTAGTTCCAGTTCAGGTGGTAACTAGGGGATTTCTCATGACTGGAAGCCCCCTTTGTTCTGTTCCACCCCCTTTTATATCTTTGGCACAAGGCAAGAATCTTTTGTCTCTCTGGGTTCCCACCCCTTCTTCTAAATGGAAAAGCACCAGGTTTAAGATGGATTCCAGTATCATGTGATATGGTAAGACGTCATTCTTCATTACCCACCTCACTACACAGGAAGGCTTGCAGGTAAATAAACCCATTCACAACCAACTGTCCTAGTCAATGGGAGCCATCAAGATCCTAAGCCACCATTAATGGCCCACACTTTGCATAGTTACGATAGGACCTCAGAGAAATACTTCATATTTTTAGTTTTAGATACAAGAATGATACATTCATACAAATAGGATGAACACACTCAGTAGATTATAAGATTTGTAATGATACCTTACAAGAGACCTTTTGCATAAAGCATATTCCAGTTACATTATATTCACTTATTAGCATATTTCCATAAAACACATGGAGTGCAACGTCACAATCTTACCTGCCTACTTGAGTCTTCCTCTTATCTCTAATTAATGCTAATTTCCTGAACAATACTGCTGAAGTAACAATCATAATCTGCATGTGGATTTTAAAGAACTTTAAAATCTCACTTAAGCCAGAAATTTTGGTGTCTGAGCAAAGCTTCCTAAACGGAGACCCTGCAGAATTCAGGTAGAGAGCAAAGACAACACCTTTTCTCACCTTGAGCTACCCAGCTTCTGTGATAATAGATGGTCTGCAAACCTTTGGCTTCCAGAAATCCCTAGTCCTCCAGCATAAGTGCATTTCACACTTTTGGAGCATTAGTTTAGCTTGTGCTGACATGGAGATCTAAACTTAAAACTTAATTATAGCAGAGCTACTGCTCTGCTGTAACTGAAATTGCCACCTTTCCCTTTCATATAATTTTGCAAGCAGCCAAAAATATGTAACCAACCCTAGTTATCCTACACCCCTCCTTACCTCACAGTCCACTTACTACCATCATGTTCCCTCCCACCAACACCCAAAGTTCCCTTTAGTGAAACAAAACAGTCAAACCCAGTTAGCAGCTGACACACAGGTTTGCAGATGTGTTGAAGGTATGTATGCGTCTGCTGCCCCTGACTCTCAGCAAGAGCTGGAAACTACTTGCTTCTTAGGGGGCCATTCCTCAACACACTGAGTGGCCTGTGCCACGGTGTAGATCCTTTCGAGAGACAGCTTGCTCTTTGGCATAAGAGTAAACTGAGGGGGGGGGGGGGGGTCTCTTTATGCTACTAAACAGGAGAGGTGCAGAAATTCTTTTTCCATTTCTAGATGTCTAAGCCTGCAAGAGAAGGGAGTTGCAGCACTGCTTCACAACAGAATCCACGGGTAAACCAAATGCCAGTTTGGGGGCCATATTGGACAAGAGAACTCAGAAGCAATGTTTTCTACTTTTTCTAGTAAACTGGGTTTAAAGAATCCTCATTCTGCAAAGAAAGGCTTAGCTTGTCCTATGAAGCTACTGATGCAGAACAGAACAGACTTTAGTAGGTTGGACTTGGCCATATGCCAGCAATATACAGGCTGCCCCCAAAGCTGCAAGGAGACTGTATACCAACTACAAAGAATGAACAGTGGTTTTGCTTCAAGAAACATTACTCTTCTTATGAATTTTTAATCACTGAATGCAAATATCTAGCAATTTTGACTTCACCACATCTATATCTGCTTACACTGGGCCATGTCCATTGCCACAGACCAGAGGTTAAATCTTTTTTGTTACAAGGAAGAATTTAAATGGCTACACTGCAGAGAGCTTATTGACTTATTTTAAAACAGCAGTGTTCCAGTTGTAGATGATCCTGCCCCTTTGTGGGAAATATTTACAGCCTACATAAAAAGCTGAATTATCTCATTCACAACATTCTGAAAAGCATAAACACACAAAAAGCTTTCTGAATTAGAAAGCCAATTTTAATTTTTTGAATGAAAGCATGCGTCCACTCACTCTGGCAAAGATTACTAAATTTTGACCTCCAATCATATGCCACATAAAAGGCTGAGAGAGGACTCGGCAGAAGAACTACGAAGGAAGGAACAAAGTGAATACATTTTCAGCACGACATTTATGGTCCAAGGAGACTAAGGCTATAGCTACACTACAGAGCATGCAGCAGCGCAGCTGCACTGATGCAGCTGTGCCACTGTAGCACTGCTAAGCCAACGGGAGAGAGCTCTCTCCCATCAAATTTATTACTCCAGCCCCCACAAGCAGCAGTAGCTATGTGGGCAGAAGAAGCTCTCCCACAGACACCAAGCTGTCCACACCAATGCTTAGGTCAGTGTAACTCACGTCGCTGGGGGGGGAGGGAGGGGGGGAAAGACACCTTATTCCCATTGCTGAGTGACAAGCTGTAGTGTTTACATAGCCTCAGAAAACAATTTGGACAGTGAGAGAACAGGTTTTAAAAAATTTATTAAAGTTAATGTTTAAAATTAAATATACACCAGTTAAGAGGGAAGGTACTGTGCATCTGGGGTCAGGCTTGATTTAGGAGAGATTACAGGTATCGGTTGCAAGGGTGAAGAGATACATACATATGACATAACCAGCATAGACCTGGATTGGGGTGCAAGGGTTTTTAAAGTGTCAGTGGATAAGTGGGCTCAGGTACGCCACCCATGGAATGAATAAGGGGTCCAAGTCAGTATCGGTGTAGCGGATAAGTACGTGGGTCGGGTGCATCCCTTGGTTCGTCAGTACTATACTAAGGCTGAAACAAATATCTTTATGTAAAAGGGTTAGAGCATACAAAATGAGCAAATCAGTTTCATCTTGTGAATTCCATATGCACTGCAGAGGGTACAAGGCAAAATGTACCTTTTGAGCCCTCTCCTCATGTTGGCTATATAAGCACTTGCTGCAGCCACTAGCCTCTAGCAGAATATTTAAAGACCCTACTACATTCAAGTAACAACTATTTGAGGGTTATATAGAATAAGTATATCAGATTTGAGATCTTAATATTGCCAAAGGATTAGTTATTTAAACTTTATTACTCTCCATTTTAAAGCATGAGTGATTTTTTAAGCAAGATTAAGTTTACTTCTTTGACCTCAGCTCTGAAACTCAGGGCCCTGGATCTTACTCAGGAAAGCTCCTCAATACAAAAGTGTATTTTCTTTTAAATCCAACCTAATTTGAGTTGGAATTTGCTAAAAGCCCACACAAAGTCTGAGACTATATAGGAAAAGGGACTTTTGGGGAAAAAAAAATTGAAAATCCCTCCCAAAACATTATCTGATAGGGAACTAAAGCACTCTGCTATTTTAACACAATTATGCTGCCAGGGATGCAGTGTCCATTGCAGGAAGAGGATAAAGAACAGAGTAAACAGCAATTTTAATGTAAATATATCAGTTTGGTAGCTTAATGCTGGGAAAAAAAAAAATGATACTGGGTTCTCTTGTGGCTTCCTGTGTCATTAGTTTTCATGTATTCATAAGTGGCAGAAGAAGCAGAGTCAGATTCTTGGTTGTGTGTGAAAAAAGTGTTTTCTTATACCAGACAGAATGACAATGTCACCTCTGATATTAAATGGCAGCATTTTCAGAACCTTAAGTCTTGTCTACACTACCGCACGGGGTCAATCTAAAAAAGACGGTTACTCACCTTTGTAACTGTTCTTCGAGATGTGTTGCTCATATCCATTCCAATTAGGTGTGCGCGCGCCGCGTGCATGATCGTCGCAAGATTTTTACCCTAGCAACACTCGGTGGGTCGGCTGAGGCGCCCCCTGGAGTGGCGCCCTTACGGCGCCGGATATATGCCCCTGCTGACCCAGCACCCCCTCAGTTCCTTCTTGCCGGCTACTCCGACAGAGGGGAAGGAGGGCGGGTTTGGAATGGATATGAGCAACACATCTCGAAGAACAACAGTTACAAAGGTGAGTTACCATCTTTTCTTCTTCGAGTGCTTGCTCATATCGATTCCAATTAGGTGACTCCCAAGCCTTACCTAGGCGGTGGGGTCAGAGTTAGAAGTCGCGGAATAGAGGACCGCTGAACCGAATGCAGCATCACCCCTGGACTGCTGCACTATGGCATAGTGGGAAGCGAAGGTATGCACGGATGACCAAGTTGCTGCCCTACAGATCTCCTGTATGGGCACATGAGCCAGAAAGGCGGAGGACGAAGCTTGAGCCCGAGTAGAGTGGGCAATGAGGCGCGTAGTTGGGACACCAGCCAAGTCATAGCACGCACGGATGCATGATGTAATCCAAGACGAGATTCGCTGTGTGGAGACTGGGAGGCCCTTCATCCGGTCTGCCACCGCTACAAACAGCTGGGACGTTCTCCTAAAAGGTTTTGTTCGTTCGATGTAAAAGGCGAGAGCCCTACTAACATCTAGGGAATGCAGCTGTTGCTCTCGTCGCGAAGCGAGTGGCTTCGGAAAGAAGACCGGAAGGAAGATGTCTTGCTTGACACCAGGCAGACACCATCTTAGGGAGGAAGGCAGGGTGTGGTCGCAGCTGTACCTTGTCCTTATAGAACACCATATACGGTGGGTCTGAAGTGAGGGCTCGAAGCTCTGACACACCCCTCGCCGAGGTGATAGCAACAAGAAAGGCTGTCTTCCAGGAAAGGTAGAGAAGTGAGCAGGTGGCCATCAGCTCGAAGGGGGCACCCATGAGTCTAGATAGGACCAGATTGAGGTCCCACGTAGGGGCCGGATGTTGAATTTGCGGTACAGACGTTTCAGACCCTTGAGGAACCTGCTGACCATGGGATTGGAGAAAACCGAGCGTCCGTTTTCGCCCGGGTGGAAGGCTGAAATCGCTGCTAGGTGTACTCTGATGGATGAGACAGCCAGGCCTTGCTGTTTCAGGGACTAGAGATAATCTAGGATGGTAGGTACTGGCACCTCCATTGGGACCGTATTGCTCAGGGCACACCAGCAGGAGAAGTGCTTCCATTTGGCCAGGTATGTGGACCTAGTAGAGGGCTTTCTGCTACCCAAGAGCACTTGCTGCACTGAACGGGAGCAACGCAGCTCAGATTGAGTTAGCCATGCAGCATCCATGCTGTGAGATGGAGGGACTGCAGGTCCGGATGACAGTCTGCCATGCTCCTGAGTGATCAGGTCCGGCCACAATAGTAGAGGAATTGGTTTGGTCACCGACAGATTGAGGAGTGTGGTGTACCAATGTTGCCTGGGCCACGCCGGGGCAATCAAGATTAAGCGGGCCTTGTCTCATCGCAATTTGAGAAGGACCTTGTGTACTAATGGGAACGGAGGAAAGGCGTAGAACAGATGGTCTTTCCACTGCATCAGGAAAGCATCCGATAGGGAGCCCGGGGAGCGTCCCTGGAGAGAACAGAACACCTGGCACTTCCGGTTCTCGCGAGAGGCGAAAAGATCTACCTGGGGAAACCCCCACTTCCGGAAGACAGAATGGATAATGTCCGGACGAATCGACCACTCGTGAGCCAGGAAGGACCTGCTGAGGCGATCTGCCAAGGTGTTCTGGACTCCTGGGAGAAACGACGCCACCAGGTCGATCGAGTGGGCTATGCAGAATTCCCACAGGTGAATGGCTTCCTGACAGAGGGGGGATGACCGTGCTCCCCCTTGCTTGTTGATGTAAAACATGGCCGTTGTGTTGTCTGTGAAGATTGTGACACAACTGCCCTGAAGATGTTCACGGAATACCTGACACGCCAGGCGCACCGCTCTCAGTTCCCGTACGTTGATGTGCAGGGTTCTCTCTTGTGCGGACCAAAAGCCCTGTGTGCGAAGGTCTGCGAGGTGAGCGCCCCAGCCCAGAGATGATGCGTCCGTGGTCAGGACAAGAGGGGGCTGTGGGGCATGGAATGGCATCCCCCCCGCACACAAAGCTGGGGTTTAGCCACCAACCCAGAGAGGATAAGACCTCCGTCGGCACCGTGAGTACAGTGTCCAACTTGTCTCGGCCTGGACAGAGGCATAGTCTAGCAAGTCTGGTCATGAAGGTGCACGACGCCATGTGGCCCAGTAGACCGAGGCACGTGTGTGCTCTCGAGGTCAGGAAGCTTTTGAGGCCATGAATAATGGTCGCCATGGACTGGAAGCGGGCCTGCAGTAGGCACGCCCTGGCGAGATTCAAGTCCAGGATCACTCCAATGAAGTCTATTCTTTGGGTTGGCTGCAAAGTGGACTTTTCGGCGTTGAGCAGCAGGCCCAGCTGTCTGAACAAGCTCATGACGAACCGAACATGAGACTGCACCTGGAGCTCGGAACGACCCCGAATGAGCCAGTCGTCGAGGTATGGAAACACTTGGATCTGATGCCGGCGGAGCGAGGCCGCTATGACGGCCATGCACTTTGTAAAGACCCTTGGCGCTGTGGACAGGCCAAAGGGGAGGACGGTAAATTGGAAATGCTGTTGGTTGACCACAACGCGGAGGAAGCGCCTGTGCGGCGGGTAAATCGCT
The DNA here is from genome assembly GCA_003942145.1 of Platysternon megacephalum. Lineage (NCBI taxonomy): Eukaryota > Metazoa > Chordata > Testudines > Platysternidae > Platysternon > Platysternon megacephalum. The sequence goes on along the minus strand of QXTE01000093.1, from coordinate 2,688,391 downwards.
ATGTGGAAGTACGCATCCTTCATGTCGAGGGCGGCGTACCAGTCTCCAGGATCCAGGGAAGGGATAATGGTCCCTAGGGAAACCAAGCGGAACTTCAACTTTACCATGAATTTGTTGAGTCCGTGCAGGTCCAGGATGGGTCGTAGTTCCCCCTTTGCCTTGGGGATTAGGAAGTAACGGGAGTAAAATCCCCTGCCCCTCAAATCCCTTGGGACCTCTTCCACCGCTCCAATAGACAGGAGCGCCTGTACCTTCTGTAAGAGGAGTTGCTCATGAGAGGGGTCCCTGAAGAGGGACGGGGAAGGNGGGGGGGGGGGGGGGGGGGGGGGGGGGGGGGGGGGGGGGGGGGGGGCAAACAAACTGAAGATGGTATCCAGTTTCCACCGTGCGTAGGACCCAGCGGTCTGATGTTATGCGGGACCACGCAGGGAGGAAATAGGAGAGGCAGTTGAAGAAAGGCGGGAAAGGATCCTGCAAGGAGATTGGTGCTCCGTCCTTGGGCGCACCTTCAAACGTTTTGCTTGGGGCCCGCCGATGGTTTTGGGGGGCCCTGATTCTGGCCTGATTGAGGACTAGATTGTCTCCTCCTACCACCACGGCCACGCCTCCTGGCAAAGTCCTGTTGCGGTCGAGGGTTATGGTAGGTGCGCTGCGGTTGGGGCCGGAAGGGCCTACGTTGCGTCACTGGGGTATGCATGCCCAATGAGCGCATGATGGCCCGGTTATCCTTCAGACTCTGAAGTCTAGGGTCAGTTTTGTCTGAGAATAACCCCTGGCCATCAAAAGGCAGGTCTTGAATTGTCTGCTGCAGCTCCGGTGGAAGATCGGACACCTGCAGCCATGAGATGCGGCGCATAGCCATGCCCGAGGCTAGGGTCCTAGCCGCCGAGTCCGCTGCATCTATTGATGCATGCAGGGATGTCCTCGCTACTGTCTTGCCCTCCTTTAGCAAGGCCCCAAACTCCTCCCTGGACTCCTGAGGAACCAACTCCTTGAACTTCTCCATCGAGTTCCAGGTGTTATAATTATAACGGCTCAAGAGGGCCTGCTGGTTAGTTACCCTGAGCTGTAGGCCACCAGTTGAATATATCTTGCGCCCGAATAAATCCAGGCGTCTCGCGTCCTTGGACTTAGGGGCGGGCGCTTGCTGGCCGAGTCTCTCCCTCTCATTCACAGACTGTACAACGAGGGAGCAAGGTTGGGGGTGAATATACAAGTATTCATGGTCCTTGGAGGGAACCAAGTACTTCCTCTCCACCCCTCTGGCAGTGGGAGAAATAGACGCTGGGGACTGCCAGCTCGTATTGGCATTAGCCTGCATGGTCTGAATAAACGACAAGGCTACACGTGTGGGGGCATCGGCCGATAAGATGTCCACCACCGGATCCTCGACTTCCACCACCTCCTCCACCTGTAGGTTCATGTTCTGTGCCACCCTACGTAGCAATTCTTGGTGTGCACGAAGATCTATAGGTGGTGGGCCAGAGGAGGACGTGTCTGCCACCACCTCGTCAGGCGAGGATGAGGAGGACACCCCCGGGACTAATGGATCCTGGGGAAGGCCTATTTGGGGAGGGTCCAGTTGCCCTAGGTACACCAAGCTAGGGGCATGGGCCTGATCTGAGGGCAGGGCTGTTGCCTCCGAGGCCACCGGGGGAGGGTGGCTCATAGTGGCCTCCGGCACCCGGGGCTCCGAATGGGCAGAGCGAGAAGCCCCTGAGGGGACACCTTGGGCCTGGTGGTTTGCCCAAGGGGTCCAAAAGGACCATTGCGGGGGTCCATGATCAGGATCCTGTCCTTCGTCTTGCTCCTGGCTAGCACCGTCCGCGTCTTGGCCCTGGACGTGGTAGCCACTCCCCGCTTGGGATGACATCGAATTTGGTCGTGAAGGCCAAGGCGGGGCCGAACGCACATGCTGAGTTGCACCGTCCCGCGCTGTTGCTCCGCGCCTGGGAGATGGAGACCGGTGCCATGGTCTCAAGTGGTATCGGGATCGCCGGTCATAACGGTGCCAGGAGGGCGATCTAGATCTCAACGAAGACCTACGGGCTGGGCGGTGCCAGGATCGGCTGCGAGACAATCGGTGCCGGGAGCTGGACCGGTACCGATCATACCTGGAGGAGGACCTTCGTGAGGCGGAGCGGCAGTGCGAGTACGACCGGCGCCAAGATAGGGATCGGTGCCGGGACTGCAAGTGGTGCCGAGTCCGAGACCATTGACAGGATCGGGACCGCGACCTGGAGTGGGACTGAGATCGGTGCCGACCTGTCTCACTCTGCGATGAAGGCGGGCTTCCCTATCGATGGGACAGTCCGCACCGGCGGTGCCGGAGGGTGAGACGGCCCCGGCTCAGTCAGCGTGATCAGGTCGCGAGCGGTGGAAAAAGGTCTCCGGAGTGGACGGCAGACCGAGCTCGACCACGGTGTGCACCGGGGAGCTTGTGCGCACCGGACTCAATGGCGCTTGTGGCGCCGGAATCGACAGTGCTGGAGTTGGAGCCTTTGTGGGGCGGTCTGGCACGGGGCATTGCTCCAATGGTGGCATAGGCGGTGCCTGCAACTGTGCAGGAGCAGCAGGTGGTTTGTGCTGCTTCTTGGGCCCCAGAGACAGCGAGCGGTGTCGCGTCTGTACCGGTGCCGGAGACATCTGGTGCCGAGAGTCTTTGCTGGTGCCGGGTCGTTCCGGTGCCAGAGCCTCCGGGGTAGATTGGCAGAGGCCCTGGAGGTTTTTCGCCTTCCTCCGAGCATGGGGCAGGGGTTGTTGGCTAGAGGATTATCTGCTGCTTGACGTCACCAAATCAGGATTTGGGGACTTGAACAGCTGAGTCAAGGGTGAGAGTGATTTCAGGGGTGGGTGGGTCAACTGTTGTGGCCTGCATCATGCAGGAGGTCAGACTAGATGATCATAATGGTCCCTTCTGATCTCAAGTTCTATGATTCTATGACCGACGGTGCCTGGCCTGCGCGCGGTGCTGAGGGCACCGAACTAAGTGCCGCTTCCATTAGGAGCTGTTTTAAACGAAAGTCCCGCTCCTTTTTTGTCCGCGGCTTGAATGCCTTACAGATGCGGCACTTATCTGGTTGATGGGATTCCCCCAGGCACTTTAGACAGGAGTCGTGGGGGTCTCCCGTAGGTATTGGCTTAAGGCAGGCCGAGCAAGGCTTGAAACCCAGAGACCTAGGCATGAGCCCGGGTACCAGGAAGGAGGGAGGGGAGAAACCCCCCTTTCCTCCAACTTTTAACTAAAACTAGAACTACTAAGAACTATAATACAACTAACTAGAAAAAAAACGAGTCAAGAGCTAGGGAAGTGGAGATCAGCTATGCCGCGCTCCACAGTTCCAACGACCGTCACGGGTAGTAAGAAGGAACTGAGGGGGCGCTGGGTCGGCAGGGGCATATATCCAGCGCCGTAATGGCGCCACTCCAGGGGGCGCCTCAGCCGACCCACCGAGTGTTGCTAGGGTAAAAATCTTCCGACGATAGTTCACGTGGCGTGCACACACCTAATTGGAATCGATATGAGCAAGCACTCAAAGAAGAATATGCAACTTCAGCTACATGAATAGCGTAGCTGAAGTCGACGTACTTAGATCTACTTACCGCTGTGTCTTCACTGCGGTAAGTCGACAGCTGACACTCTTCCGTCGACTTCGCTTGTGCTTCTCGTTCTGGTGGAGTACCGAGTCGACGGGAGAGCGCTCAGCGACCAATTTATCGTGTCTATACTAGAAGCAATAAATTTACCCCGCTGGATCGATACTGCCCGCCGATCTGGCGGGTAGTGTAGACAAGCCCTTAGCGAGTGACCCACTGAGGAACATGGGATCAGGTATTGTGCAGTTTAGAAGTTAATATTCTTGTGATTACACTAAAAGAGATGAGAAAGCTATTTAAGAAAATCACTTTTTCCTGCTTCTGCCTATCTGTAGTGATAAGCTGAAAGAGAAGTACATTGTGGATACTGTTGATATATCATCTATTTACTGTCATGTTTACAAAGTTACTTTGGAAACACGCTTTCCCCTCTCCCTCCCCCAATGAGATGGGTGAATAATGACTGTACAGCAAGATAAGTGCCAAAAAATAAATCCATTTTCTATTTGCTTCATCTTTTAAGGTTGCCTGTTAAAACATTCTAACTTGTTTAAAAAGGATCTCAAGTTTTATGGCAGAGCAAATCTACTTCATCTTAACTTCTGAACCTGGTAACAGCCACGTGCAAAGGGATAGAGAGAAAAATAGTGTTTGGGGAACAGCTTTTGTAATATGAAATGGTATAGGGCAACAACAATATGTGGAAAGAAACACAGGGCTTAACAGATCCATTCACCCATGGTGATTAAAAACCTTTCCCAAGAGAGTGTGGAGATGCATTCCACTAATTCTGCAGAATTTAAGATTGTGGTTTTTAAAATAAGTTTCAATCATTTAGGGTTGTAAAGAAAGCTTCCATATGTGAAGAAAGCATAAACAGAGGTATCATCTTCATTCATCTATAGAGACCTGTAATGCCTCTCCTGCTGTTCAGAGATTTCCCAAGCTGCAGCAAAGTGAAAACTGACATGTCTGGTCAGAATGAAAGGCAACTAGGGGAAGCGATAAGAGTCATATCAATTTTGCTCCAATGGAAGTTGAGAGTAGCAGCAGAGGCAGGTACTCAAGATATTCAATGAAAAGCTCTGAAAGACCCAAGATCTGTGAAGATAAGTAACTGACACCTACCACTAACACCTTCTCCACAGCAGCAACAAGGATTTAAGGAGGGAATGACAATAGCTGCTGGTAAAAACAGAAAGGGAAGCTTCAAAGTTAATCAGAATATACAACTTTTTTTTTAGCATCCAGCTAGCGAGGCCCTGAGCAGGATCTCGGGGACAGCATCCTGGTAGAAATCATACCACTTTTTTACACCAGATCAGGGACCCCAGTCAGTTGTCTCCTGTACTTCTCTTAGGTGTAAGTAAAAAAATTTCAGGCCCTATGTGAGAGGGGGCGCAGGGCAAGTGGTCTGGAGGGATAAAGAACATAATATAGACAGAGATAAGGGGGGGGAGGGAGAAGAGGGAGCACTGAAAATACTGTAGAAAAAAGTCTCTATAAAAAGGAATGGAGTGAAGTTAGCAAAGAAAAATGGTACAACATACATATTACTATATTGACAGAATTTATTCCTTTAATTAACAGTGGGCATAACTTTGGGGTAACATGCATTTTTCACGTTGATTAGTACGTGTCCGATACATTTTTCTGAACTGAAACAATATGAAGCTCTTTGATAATATCAGCCCTATGAGTTTGAGTGATGTGTAGCAACGGTCTCCATATATCCCATTAAGGAAGTGGCAAGCTTTGTCAATCCCTTTACAGGACAAAAATTCCTTTCAATAAGAGGATAAAGGAATTAGTGCTGCTGGTGGCTTGTTTACTGTAGGTTTCAAATCTTAGGTCCATTAGATTTATGTTCCCTTTGGGAATTTCAATAAATCTATTTTCAGCACCTAGAAATGAGAGGCTCCTGCAGGGTGGATTAAAAATATTAAATACAAATCCAATTTAAATAAAGTATGGGTTAATTTTAAAAAATAAGCCTATTTAAAATTAAATTTGAAATTGACAACTCATGTTAAGACTTAAATTAAATAAAAAAAATATTAAGCAGTACATATTTGCTGCCAAGTCAAGCCACTGAACTGGTAGAAGTCATTGACTAAGCACCTGGCAACAGTTTGTTGAAGCACTAAATCAGCTTTTGACTGCAGTAGCCTTTCCTACAGGTAAAGAGAAAATATTTTCTTTGTTTGTTTATTAAGCTAGTTCAGTTCAATGACTGGTTCTTAACTTTTAATGACCTAAATTTGGATTGAAAAAGCAGGGAAGTATTTTTTCCTCTTCCAAACTATGAATAAAAACTAGATGTGGGAGGGTCAGATTAACTAGTTCTAAAATCTTTAACAGCATGGTGATCAGAAACAATCAGTTCAATTCATTAATTACAGAGACTTCCTTTGTTTAATAAATCAGTTTTAAATGCAAAACTTGTGTAAGAAAAAATATCAAAGTATTTAGCACATTTAAGATAGTTTTAGTTAATAAAAAAAATTAAAAATGCTGTACATTTTTAATTGAATTTCCATCAAAATAGAGCTTGCACAAATCATGAGTAAATAAATTAATCATCAAGTAAATAAGAATTGCATCATTCACAATTTTGTCATAATAAAAATAGTAAAAATTCAGAACCTGAATAAATGCAATGTAATCGCCTAAATAAATGTGTACAGATATAGTGTCCAGGTTAGCAAAAGAAGCACCAAAATTTAATATGAAGGTTGTATTTAGGTGAAAATCAACCTGCTTTAATGGTTCCCTTCAACCTTTCTTTAGGAAAATAACTAAAAAGTACAAATGCAAAACACAGTTAAAAACTGATTATCTAAATAAAGGTTTCCTCCTTGATGATTTAAATTACGACTAAAATATGTGACTTAAATTGCTTTTAGATGAATCAATCCACCCTGGAACGCAGTAATAATAAATTAAGATTTTGGCACTTTGAGTTAAAGTGTGCTGTGAGGTTGCCTCCATGTAAGACAGGGGTTCCCAAACTTGGTTCGCGGCTTGTTCAGGGTAAGCCCCTGGTGGGCCACAAGACGCTTTGTTTACCTGAGCGTCCGCAGGTACGGCCACTAGCAGCTCCCAGTGGCCATAGTTCACCGTTCTCGGCCAATGGGAGCTACAGGGAAGCAGTGGCCCGGCCCGTGCTGCTTCCCGCAGCTCCCATTGGCCAGGACCAGCGAACCACAGCCACTGGGAGCTGCGAACGGCCGTACCTGTGAACACTCAGGTAAACAAAGCATCTCATGGCCCGCCAGGGGCTTACCCTGAACAAGCCGCGAACCAAGTTTGGGAACCCCTGATCTAAGAAGAACAAACAAGTTCTGTTGCAAGATAAGAGAATATAGTTTCAGAAACCCAGCAGATCTAGAAAGTTAGTTAAGAAACAAATCTCAGTTTCAGACTTCTGGACAGATTCACGCAGCCAAAGCACAGGATTATGATTACAAGCCTGCTAGTGTCTTAAAACATTACAACTCAAATTTGCATTTTTTCATGTTTCTGTTAAAGGTTAATTGATTAATGCTCACCTATATGCACATTCACAGCTCCTACTGATGTTCTCAACAATATAACCCATGCACAAAGCATTCCACGTTCCCCTGCCATATGTACATTCCTATCTGGGATAATGGCAGGTTGTTCACTATTAAAATTATGAAAAAACCTTCACTCAGTACCTCCTCAGCTTCTCACTTCCTGTAGAGTTTAGGAGATCTACAGGGTGTGTGTGGGGAGCACAGACATAGATGCCTCCCAAGATTCATGAGGCTTTTAAATTTAAGATACACTAGGTCTCTGTATAGTGACATTTGGATAACTGGCTACCAAATGGAATCAAGGGACCAAATCACATGAAATGCTGAGTGCCTCCTGCAAGACGGTGTTCGACACTTCACAGGATCATGCTGTTAACCAAGAAAAACAAAAGATTACAGAAATTGCCTATAACTCTATCAAGAATTTGTAAAAGTTATGTATACCACTTCAAGGCTATGAAGCAACCCACATACTGTAATTATGACTATAGTTTATGGTCATTGATAAAATTACTAGAGAAGTCAGGGGAGAGTTGTTTTACAAATGTTTCAGTAACTGCACAAGCTCAGTTTTCTGAAAAGTAGATCAGATAAAACTTGTGAGAGTCAGTTAGCATTTTAGCCTCCCTCTTGGTGTCAAACTGGATAGAAGAGATACAGGTAGATTTTTATATGGCGCCCATTACCATGGTATCCGAGCACCTCTCAAAATTCCAACGTTGTTTAAAATTGATAGATTTTCTTTCCCACAAGAAAAAGGAAAAACTTATTGAGAAGAGAGTTCAGTGTCATATACAGATGAAAATCTCAGAGAGGAAGTTTGTAAACTAGTAGCTCACTTATTTTTCATATTGCGTTAGTTCTCAGAGTGGTAAGGGTTTCCAAATAGAGGAAGAGTACTTGCATCAGACCCCTTATCTGTTGTCTGTAGGTTGTAACATACAAGCAAAGTGAACAACAGATGCTGACATGATTTGTTAGTTACAACAAGTTATCAAAACAGATATAGTTTGCTTTTGTCCCCCATCTAATTTTGCTAAAACCATGTCAATCCACAAAATTATATACGTTGCATATTATTATAACAAATTTTTTGTGCAGGTTTCCAGGTAAATCACACAGGACACTTAACAGATAATGGGGAGTTCACGAGGCTAACAATGCAGGGCTAAATACAGCAGTGTAGATGTTCATGCTAAAGCTGGAGCCTGGGCTCTGAGATCTTCCCCTCCACCCCTAGGTTTGAGCCCAGGCTCCAGCCAGAGCCCAAGTGTCTACACTGCTCTTTTTAGCCCCATACGGTGAGTCCTGCAAGCCCAAGTTAGTTGACCCACTTTGGGGTCCCAACCCACAGTTTGAGAACCGCTGGACTAGAAAAAATTGTTACATTGAAAGCTAATATTTTCATATAGTCACTTGTCTCAAGAAGCTGGTATTTTGAGTAAAACATTATATTTCATAACAATTACTACAAAATCTTGAGTTGGCAACACTGCGAACTGTTGGTCTTATACAAACCGCAGATCAAGTGACAGACCTCAAGAACTTGACAGCATCTCTAATTTCAAGCCCACTTACCTCAGGAAGTCTGAATTTAGCATTGTGCACTATAAACAACTCTAGCAACACATCAAAATAATAGGCTGTTTGGAGTAAAAGATGAATTTATAGCTACAGAGGAGAGAGTATGAACTTTTGTAGGCCTCAAGATGAGCTTGCCTTTAAAACAATAAGAAATCATGTTCAAGGGTCTTCTGATGCCATACATATAGGTTAAAATGGATTCTGAATCAGACAGACATACACACAGTATAACTAATATGGCCACCATAAAAGCATACATATGCCAAGTGCTCTAACCATATTGGCAGTTTCTAGATAGCTACGTGCAGTTTAGAACTTAAAATTCGGTTTGAAAGGATTTTATTTTTATTGGTACATGTTGATAATTTCACCGCACACACACAAACCAAAAATATATATTTCCATAAAAATATACAGATAAGCATTGTAAGAAAAATGCTGCTTGAGAACTTAGAATTTGATTTAAGGATACATTTACTTTGCATATTTGGACGTGATGTTGACAATTTGTGTTTTAACGGTTATACAGCTTAACTGTTTGAATCTCAAGATCTACTGTCATTAAATAATTATCTGACACTGCCCCCCATAATTTCCCAAAACTGTGAAAATTTAAAAATCAATTAAAAAATTCTTTAAAATAAACTACAAAAAAACCCTCCACCTCTGCCAAGCCTACCTATGGTCAACCATCCAACCAGATACCATGAAGAGATAGAATTGGGGCAGGACAAAAATCATAAGGCCATTATTGTTAGACCATCTGCATATTTCCCCTTGAAAAATAAGTCACAACATTCATTCAACACACAAATACAAATTTAATACAATATTAACATTTCTAAAGCTACAACAGCTCTCTGGTTATATCAGTTACTGGTTCCTTTAAGGCATGGATCTATAAAGATACATGTAGGTTTCCAAAGCAGTACAAGTATACTTATTCTACCACATTAGTGTATATAAACCAGGGGAAAACAAGCAAATGCCCCCTTTCACAAATGCTAGCAAAAAATTGCATATATGGAGACAAGATTTGCTATGCAAACAAGTTTCATTTCTCATTTGCTTAGCCCTTGCGTGTAACAGTTTTAGAAACAGTGTTTCAGACTGTGTTCCTTTAAATGCAAAGCCTTGTTTTGGTACAATGCTCCTTCAAATTGTAAACTAGAATTTTTTCCAGCATATGTTTAGAGGGGGAAAAAAAGCAGCAGCAAGTAATCCTCAGTAAGGCCTGCCAAAGAGCATTACCTAGAGATGCACGGACACCTTTTAGGCCATTTACTCACACTCATTTTTTGCAGTGAGAGATGCAAGTGACAACGGTATTGAGCTACAAGATTTTCGATACATGGCAGCAGTTCAGGTTTTTACTTCAGTTCATGCAGAGCAATCTCACTTTAATTATGATGATTAAGCCAGTATTCTTCAGGGTTCAAGAACAAAAAGCATGAATATGACAGAAGTTAAAGAGGGGACTAAGACAAACATGCAGGGTGTATGCTCTATCTATGCTTTTTCTCCCCTGCTAATAGCTTCNTATGCTCAAATAAATTTGTTAGTCTCTAAGGTGCCACAAGTACTCCTGTTCTTTTATCTAACCTATGGTTCTCAAGCTTTGCCTATCTGGCTGGAAATTTGAATACTAGAAAATGCACCTTCGTCTATTCAAAACAGAGACAAAAACAAATCAGAAATAGGGTCTTAAATTAGGTCCCCACAAAAACCTGCAGCTTCTGACACTGCAATCATTGCTTTACCCTTTGAAAAATTCTGATTGGCTTAAAAGTCCAAACTGTGAATCTTAATGGAGGCCTTTCACAAGAAATTTGATTGCCAGCAACTTAGCACTGAATGCTTTGATAGTGTTTAAGAATCTCAAAGAATGTAGGTGAATCATTAGAGCCAAGCTGAAATAGCGGTCAAAGATTTACACAGCACAGAGCAATCTGAACAAATGTATTAGCTGCCAACAAAAAACAAATGTAATTCTTAGAACACTAGTATTCCTAGACAAAATGAATAATCAGGAACAAGCTAGGAAAAATTCAGCAGACAGTTGGGGGAAAACATTCACTTAAATTTTATTTATACAAGTGTTTGTTGCCTGCTGGGCAAACTTGCTAGGAGCACTGGCTGGCATGACTGATAAGGCTGAAAAATGAAAACTGGCCTCCCACTTCAGTGTCCTTGTAAACACCAAGCAGTAAGAGAAAAGTAGGAGTTGTCCACTTTGCTCCTACTTAAGGCTAAAAACTTCCATTGACTTCAATGCATTTTGGATCAGGTCCTAAACAGGAGGTTCCTTATATATATGTTAATGGTGTGAGCCCCAGAGCTCTCTGGGAATGACATTCCAATACAGAAAGAACAATCAGACTGCTCCTAAGTAAACAGTGTCTGTAAGGTGACAATAATTTGCACTATTCTATTTCATAACAAAATATAGTGCCTGAATGGCTCCTTAGTATGGAACCAGGTGTGTGCTTAGTTCTTTTGCTTGCAGTATTCCAAGCGGTAGGCCATCTTAAAGGAATTCTAGAAGGATAGCCAAAGCTGAGGTACGCAGGCAATCTTGCCCATATCCTGAACCACAGATTATTGATTGTGTTTATTATCTGTACAAGTACCCTCTTCTCATTTAAAGAACTCAAGTTTAGCCCATCTGGATCCTAGTGATAGGTTTGGCCTGGGGAGAGATACTTTCTGTATAAACAGGGAAACAGGTTTGCTTGTGGACATGCTGATCAGATCCACACAAAAAAAATCCAACAACAAAAAAACACCACAGCCTTCTCAACCAGTACGGTGCTATCAGTAACACCTGAGCGGTCTTTCTTGATCCCCTTTGTTAGCATGGACATTCACTTGAAAAACTAGGGAAGGAATGTACCATATATACCTACCAATTCTAAGGCAGACGTGACTGTCAGTTTTACAGCAACATTAAATGTCAAGCTTAAAACAGAAACCCAGTTCCAACCTTAACTGTGGAATGAGTATTCCTACAATGCTAAAACAATTAAGTTTACATACAAATCATCTAGAGGTGCAAGAGAAAGTAAGACATAGTACTAAAACACTCTAGTCCTGCCAGAAATATGAGTAACCAGATTCAGACTGCCCAGGGTCACAGTATCCACCTATCGCACTGTTAGTATAAGTCATTGAAAAATGTAATAGAGATACCCTAACCTGGGGCAAGAAGCCGGGGGGGGGGGGGGGGGGG
>QXTE01000093.1:2496965-2673979 GCA_003942145.1 Platysternon megacephalum | reverse complement strand
CAGGTCACGGGCAGTAAACAAAAATTCACGACCCATGACCTGTCCATGACTTTTAATATATATCCCTAACTAAAACTTGGGCCGTGGGCGTGGGGGGGAGGGGCGGTCCCAGGACCCCCGCTGGTGCTGGGGGGAGGGGGGGGAAGGGTTGGCGGTGGCACGCGGCCCGGGACCCCCACTGGTGCTGCGGGGGGGGGGGAGGAGGAGCAGCAGCACACGGCCTGGGACCCCCACTGGTGCTTGGGGGAGGGGGGGGAAAGGATCCCGCTCCTGGCTGTGTGTGTCCCTGCAGCTCCTAGGGGGAGGGGCAGCCAGTGGCTCCACGCGCTGCTCCCGCCACAAGCACCAGCTCTGCAGCTGCCATTGTCCAGGAACCGCAGCCAATGGGAGCTGCAGAGGCAGCACCTGCAGGCATGGGCAGTGCACGAAGCCCCTTGGCCCCTCCGCTTAGGAGCTGCAGGTATATGCTGGTGGGGGAGTCAGGGAGCCCCACCCCAGGTAAGTGCTGCCCCGCACTGCAACCATCTGACCCAACCCTGAGCCCCCTCCCACACACCCAAACTGCTGCCACCCCAGGGGCTGCCAGGAAGCCCCTGAGCCAGCACCGGCCACAGCAGAAGTCACGGAATCCGTGATTTCCATGACAGACACGCAGACTTAACTTTAATCACTATTTTAGTTTCTGAAGGAGCTTTGGTAGCCATCCCCTCTGGAATAGAACACAATCATACATCCAATCCATGGCCCAAAGTAATATATTGTCTAAAATGTATGCGTTTCCCCAAAGATACTGCATACCATTGCAGTATCTGTCAGAGAGCATTCTTCAGATAAATGAAGCCCAGCATTGTGGAAGTGGTTTCATGGAAAGTTCTCTATGAGCAACAATGGAGGCAGGCACTAGTTACTTACTGGGGAGAATAACTCAGAGGCAGAAGGGCTAGATTAGTGGAGACAAGCCTCCCTCACAGAAGCCAGGATGCTCTAGTGTGAGATGAGAACACACAAAGACCTTGACTTTTCCATCAGTTAGGAGGATCTACAGGAAATGAGGGTGAAAGAAAGGTGTTTGATAAATTTGAAACATATTAGCTGTAGGTTATGGAAGAGGGAACACCCAAAAGAGGCCAGAGAACATCTTCAGAGGTATCTCAGCAGTGTGAATGGCTTAGTATGCAGGTAAGATAGTAGCTTCTTGTCAGACCCCTTCCACCAATCTCCCTTCTGGTTGTAGTAAGATGAGGCCCCGAGACATAAACCCTTGGTATCAGAGGCCCGGTATGAGGCCTGAATTGAAGTAATGATCAAGACATTGCTAATATAAAGCAAAGATAGGCTGTGAGCCAGAGGCAGGCCCTGCTCACAGAAGTTGGCAAGAGCATGTAAGCACTAATAAGCTGAACGAATGCCAGGACGGCACCCACACAGATGACAAGGAACAGGCAGACACAGCCTAAAGACAATATAAAAGGACAATATGATGGATAGGTAATATGATGGAAAGAACAATACAATGGACAGATGATGAATAGACAATATGAAAGGACAATACGATGAATGCAGTATGATGGATAGACTTATTTGTTCAAACCAATCAGCACCATGAGAAAGGCAACACCCTAATGCATAGAGGGGCTGTACCTCAGTGCGTTCAATGATGCGAAACTTGTTTGTACCAGTGTATAAGAATGCATCCCTGAGTGGACGTCTTTGTCTGGCCTAGGGGGCAGTGGCAAATCCCGCCACTGACTGAGCTGGTCCATTGTCAGGANACAGCCTAAAGACAATATAAAAGGACAATATGATGGATAGGTAATATGATGGAAAGAACAATACAATGGACAGATGATGAATAGACAATATGAAAGGACAATACGATGAATGCAGTATGATGGATAGACTTATTTGTTCAAACCAATCAGCACCATGAGAAAGGCAACACCCTAATGCATAGAGGGGCTGTACCTCAGTGCGTTCAATGATGCGAAACTTGTTTGTACCAGTGTATAAGAATGCATCCCTGAGTGGACGTCTTTGTCTGGCCTAGGGGGCAGTGGCAAATCCCGCCACTGACTGAGCTGGTCCATTGTCAGGAGGCACATATTCGTAGTATGTCCTGTAGAGTCTGCGGGAAACTATTACTGTGCTTCGTTTGACAATAAACCTGGCCGGGTGCCTTCGTACCTTATTAGAGTCTGTGGTCATTGGGCGGTTTGCTCGAGATCTGCTGTGCCAGCTATCTGCGCAGAGCTGGGACAGCACACACGGAGAACACCACATACACGCAGCCAACTGTTATCATAATTGATTAGAGCAGAGTTAACACTGTGTCGTATGAATATTGCATTTTAAAAGGGACAACTTGAACACAGACACACACCTGAAAAACATTTCTGATAACTGGAAAGAGTTTGCAGGTTTTTTTCCCCTAGTTTACTTCATGCATTGGAAAGCATTCTGTGTGTGTGTACACTTTTCTTTCTTCCTGAAAATGTCCTTATGAACATCAAGAGTGGCTCAGATTTTTTTTAAAAGAGGAATTTAAATAGTATGTCTGAAGTCTTTAAAGGCTTTAGCAAAAACTGGACTTTAATATACTAAAAATCTAACTAGCTGTTTCTGTTATGTTAATAAATTAATCAAACTTCCCATAAGTTGATATATAAGAAAAAATATTAAAAAAAGTTACGGTATCTTTTATCCTGAGAGGTTCAAGAGTGCTTTAAAATGTATTTCTATGGCAGTAATCCCTAGAAGCCTCAGTCATGGACCAGGAATGAACAAAGAGAATGAAAGACAGTCCTTGTCCTAAAGATTTTACAAATCAAAAGTTTAACAAGAGAAAACATGGATACAGACAGAGGGAGCACAATGAAACAGCGTAACTGTATTGGTCAGCATAATGGCAGTCATCTCAACAAATCAGCTGAAAAGTATTTTGCAGGCATTAGACCAAAGGAGAGTAAATGAATTTTAACCACATCTCTTCCGCTTAAAATAGAATCCAGACAGTTCAGCTAAAAGTTCAGCTTACTCACTGTTACCAATGTAGAAGTTTGTACAGCATCTATATACAGTGTTTAAGTCCCTGATCCTGCAATGATCTCTCCACAGGTGGACACATCCACTGGCACATATCTCCAATGACTTCAGGCTCTACATGGGGCAAGCACACATCCATCCAGAGTACCTTGCAGGATCAGGGATTAATACAGCAAATTAATCTAAACACTGTTTAATATAATGGACTGGGTAATTCAATAAAACTTCTCTATTTTTATTTTTATGCAGAATAGGATACTACGAGAATTACCTATAAAAATTTATCTTTAGGATGTTACAAACCACCATATTTTAATTAGTGTAGAAATTTAATACAGTCTACATCTGAAACTTGTATATTTCAAATTGTACTTAAGTATATTCTAGCCCCAACTGCTAGTCAAAGCATTTCACTACCACTTAAATCTTGTTACATTTGCTACTGTTACTAAAAGGCTTTGATTAAAAGAGATGAAGAAGCAATATAAAAATTTGAGTTGATTGTTACATTGAATCTCTGCAGATTCCATCATTCATCATACAAACACTAAGGTTCCAGAACTCAGCTTCACATTTGAAAAAAAGCGCTATAATATACTGATGCAAACACTATTTATGAAGCAAGAGATTTTTGGGGGGTAGGGGCCAAGACTGTTCATTAGGATCCAATTCTCTTTCATTTTCATGTTTTCTAAGTGGATTTTTCTGATTTTGTCACTGACGATGGGACTATCATAAGATCAAGAGTTCATTATGTAACAAGTTAGTGGAAGAGGTTAAATCATGATTATTGGTCATTATAGCAAGAGATGCAGCAAACACTGTACAGTAGTTGAGTTTGCATGAGAATTTCCATCCTAAACACATTCATAGTTGCTATTTGCTTTCCAAAGTGATCACCGTGAAGGTCAAGATTTTCTAGATTTCATCTCTGCTCCGAGATTTTTATTTTTTTTTAATTTGAACAAAAACTTCTCAGCTGTTTACATACAATATTAGTGGCAGAATAAGGGAGAGAGAAAAATCCAATTAGACATTCCCGTTATAAAGACAATTAAGACTTCTGAAAGAGCTCTACAGCTGAATCAGCCATGGGTAGTAAGCTAAGCTCGATATGGAAATAGCCCTGGTTGATAAAGTGTCTGTGTTCCAGCATAAATTGGTTTTGACCTTTGAAAGTCATCTATACCGCTCAGTTTGCACAACTACTTTGATAAGCTTCTGAAATGTGCACCTAGGAAAGGCTGTTCTGTGCTGCATGGATGTAATTAGCTTCCTAGTAAACTTCCTCCTTCTCTGGGTACCTAAGAAGGAACATAAAAGAAAAAATGAAGTACATGACAGCTGTCAAAATTAATACACCTTGCAGAGAAGGTAGTTTATCTAAAAACTAAGTCAATGAAGACCGTATTAGCTTCCATTCCTGCATGCATTTAGGTTTTAATGCCTTTATTATTGTATTTGAGAAATAGCATAACAATATAAGACAATCATAATGCATATGAATAATGGGTCATACATATGCAACCTCAGCATTGTAATTTTCTGATTTCTGAGTGCTTAACTGAAGGACCTATAATTCCATCATAAAACAAATATAGGTTCTTAATTATCCAACATAACTTGCACAGGGATGTATGTTTCTTACATTGCTTCCAGGATCTCACTAGGAACGTAGTAGTTTGAGTCATTTGTGTATTTATGATGTTTATTGACAAACAAACCAATTATCTGAAAGTGTAGCAAAACTAGTACTCATTTTAATAAGTCAATTGTGGTTCAGTATGAAGAAGGGTTAGCGTACTTCTACTTATGATCCGAATTTAACCTGATCTGATCACAAAACCAGACTAAAAACAGCATTTGTTTCTGGGGTTCCCAAATGTAGTGGTCTCCAAACTCTACTACAATGGTCAGTTCAAAAATTTCTGCTGTCAGTTAGAAATCTGACTGAGAAGTTAGAAATCTGTTTTCTGCATTAATTCACATCTTTATCTTGATAAACCCTTTAATTAAAGCTAATGTTAAAAAATTATATAGTACACAGGTTAAGAAAAGAGTGTCTATACATCTGGGTATAGTGCTTAGATTATCCACAAATACAGAGTTTGTTTTAAAAGTCATAAGATCCATATAGTGCATAATCAGCAATAACCCAAATTTTGGTGTCTATAATTTTAACAGTACAGTTTAGATATTAGAATCCGAATACTTGGGTACATCACTCATGAAAAGTTGTGCAGAGAGTTTGTTGTGGAAAGCAAAATATATTAATGAGTGAAGATTGTCCCCCAGTAATAGAGAATTTAGAGTAGGTTGTCTATTTAGAAAATACAATCCATCAGAGAAGTATTTGAGTTACTTTCTAAACTGTGCTTTTCATCTATACAGCTTCAGTTCTAAACCAGAATGTTTATTTTTGTCCTTTAAGTCTCAACAATCCTGTTTGGGGATGTCAGTGGGAGGTTAATGAAAATAAAAAAAAAGTGATTTAGATGTCCCCAACACAACACTTAAATATTTACACAAATCCAACACTCCAGACAATCCTGTGCAATTTAATCCAACTGCTTCTTTCAGAAAATGCCAGGACCAGAATCACAGAAGTTAAAAACTGCAGTGAACTGACAAAGCTGTGTCAGGAAGCCCACACAATATGAGGTTATAGGATGTCTGGCTCTAGCCAGAAATTTATACCAGCAAACTGTAACCAGTTAATGAACTCCACTTTTGTTGTTTTGTATCTCCAATAGAATAAGCTAGGAGTGATTTATTTAAAGAAAATATATCTGTTGAAAAGATTACCAAAATATATAGTCTGGCAAATAGGTCAGACTCACTGTTGTAATTTTATCATGAGACACATTTTAAGAGTATGCTCTTTCTGCATATAGAAAGTAATGAATTAAGGAACGCACCATTCTGTGGCTTGAATCCAGGCCTCCTGCTTATTCTTCTGGCATATTAACAGCTATTACTCAAATTGTATATCTAGATGGAGCCTAACAGAAGTTTGTTTAAAACAGAAAACACTAGCTTATAATTTTGCTTCCTTTATTATTTACAGCAAACCAGATGAAGGAGACCAAAACTAAAGATTAACTTCACTGAGAAACTATTAAACTGAAGCTAATACAATGTTTATCTAGAATATTAATGCACAGAGCTATGACAGAACACACCTTAAACACAAGAGTCATTCTGAAGTACCTGCACTGACATAAGTTTCAAACAGTGAATTACCAAGACATTCAATTAAAATTACAAATGTACACAGGTATTTTAATGCAAGCTTAGTGCACTTACAGAAAGTTAGCAGCAAGCAAGATTTCCAGGGGAAAGGAAAATAATTCAGTAAAGACACTAGCACTAATTAAGTCAACCATCCCAGAGATAGCACATTGAATAAAGGGACATGTTACTTCCATAAGTAAATGTACTTTTGGTTTTCTATTATAAAATGTCATCTTGAGAATGCACCATTTCACTGAGTTTTTCCTGCAGTTTTACTGCTAACCACCATGTGTTTGCCCATCAAGAGTAGCTATTTAAAGATGTTTTTGTTATCTATTCACTGGCACTTCTGTGATGTGTACCACTATACTGAGTGTCTCATTAACATTAGTTAATTCTCACAACATCCCAGTGGGATAGGGAAGCATTATCCCCATTTTACAGATTGGGAAAACAGTAGCACAGTAAAGTTAAGCAACATTTCGAAGATCACACAGGGAGCCTATTACAGAATTTTAAATAAAACCTGATTCCTAGTCCTATGCTTTAATAGCATATCAGGAAAGATAGCTCTGCTACTTGCATAACAATACATCACCTTTGAAAAAAATGAAATGTCAGACGCAATTGCATTAAAGGCCACTAGTAATTTCTGAATCCTATATTAAACATGAATAAAATTTTTACTCTAACACAGAGCTTCCCCATAATGACAGAAGTACACAAAGACTTCTGAACAAGCCTTCAGACAGCAAGTACCAATGGGAAAAATTCTCCCCTCAAATCTACAGAGAATCTCAATTCTGATATTCCAGGCATGTAAGGAGATTAGACTATTCAAGTCAAAATCTGCTGTACAGACCTCAAAAGGAGAACTTGTCCCCCCATGATGAAACAGTGGGAGAGCATAAAACTCATTAGTAATAAAATCTTTCCTCTAGGGAATGACATGGAACCTTCTCCCTCACCCCTCTACATATACACAATTTTAATTTCCAGCCATTTTTTCTTCCATATAGATAAAGGGCATTTTTATGTTGATTAAGAGGCTAGTATAGACACTTTTGGATGCGCAAACAAATGCTAATAAAAGTTTCATTACCAGAAGATAAAAACCTTTATAAATCAACAAACAATGCACCCTGCCACTAGAGTACACACAGACTTTCCTAAACATGAATTCCTACACAGAAAGACTATCTATGGCCTGATCCTGCAAACACTTATGCACATGACTTTACATGTAGGAACACCTCCACTGAACTGGATGGGGCTTACATGTCTAAGCATAGAATCAGGAACTGTGTGCACCATACAATACTTATTGTGCAAGAAGGTGAATCATCAAATTAAATATTGTAGATTAACATTTGTGATTGGTGACTCAGAAGCCACTTGATATCTCTACACAGGCTTGCCATCCAACAAAAAAAAGTTTGGCTTAGGCTTGCCACAGTCTTAAATTTGTATTTTAAAAAGCATCAGCACGCTATTTTGAAGCATTGGTTTTTGGTACTGCATACTGCAAGACAGAATGTAATAAAGTAATGTATTATCAGATCTTATAACACACTGGATTTCTAGTCACCTATTGTTGCCAGCCACTTTCATGTTGTGGAGAAAAAAAGGTACCATGTAAAACCTTTTAAAAGTTCAGCAGCTTTTTCCAGTATAATAATCAAATACTCAAACTCTCTGGCAGTTTACCATTTCAACAGCAACATATAATGAAGTAATATTTCAAATCACAATAGGCTTCATGTCTGGTGAGCACAAGTTTTGCAAATCCAGGTCAATCCCTGTCATACTGACCACCTCTCTCTACATGATGGACCCAAATACACCTAATGAACAAGTCTTTATCTGTTTACAATTTGTTCTGTAAATGAACATCTCCATATAACTTTTAAAGCTCTGTACCTTCTTTAACAACAGACTGCTGTGTGAACTCTATATTCGTAGTTGAAGTAACTCCCTATGACCATCTTCTCTGAATTCCTTTGTGCTGTTGCTGGCATTTTAACTGATTTTAGGGTTGGTATTTTTAATTATGCAAATGAAACTTCTGTACATCCTTACTTCTCCAGTGAATATTCTGCAGAATCTGCATAGGTTAGAATCTGCAATTCCACTAGCAAAGATATAACTACAGCCACAAGAGCTATTAAACAATCATTTAGGATATAAACTAATCCTCAAATGAGGGTTTCTTCCTGAACCCAACAGTAAACAAATTGCATAATTAGGGACATTAAGAGAGAGGAGAGGAAATGTCATTTATTTAGGCCATGTCTGCACTGCCACTTGGGCAAAGCTTATGTCATTCAGGGATGTGAAAAAACACACCCCTGATACACATAGTTTTGCCAGCATAAGCACTCATGTGCACAGCGCTATGTCGGCAGGAGAGCTTCTCTCGACATAGCTACTGCCACTCTTTTCATGGTTTTATTATGTCGAGGGAAGAGCTCTCTCCTGTCAGCATAAAGTGGCTACAAAAGCGATTTTACAGTAGTGCAGCTGCATCGATACAGCTGTGCCATTGTAAGTTCACTAGTGTAAATACAGTCTTTGCCTAGAGGATCCAATGTGGCAAGAGACAGGATACTTACTACAAACCATTTCGGAAATGGTAACTTTTGTGTTCCTAAATCTTAAGACCGCGTTCTGTAGAACAATTACTAAAAGAATTCTCACGAAAACGTAACATTAAAAGAGATCTTATCTTGAATTAAAGTATTACGATACTGTAAAGGGAACAGAGGAACTGAAAGAATTAAGTTTGATTTCTGAAGCAATATGTGGAAAGAGCTGCTTGCCTAACTCAAAAAGCCTGGGCATAATACCCAGCAGAAAATGTTAATCTGTGTGCAAGGTGACCCTAGGGTCATGCTATTCCCTTCCCCTATGGTCCCATCTCCCCAACAGGACCCTGAAATTGAGGGGGGCTGTTTGCTTTTAAACTGGAAACGAGAATTTAGCAGTTGCTTCACTGGTCTGTGAATACTGCTGATCTATAAAAAAAACATATACTTGTAAGAAAAAAATAAGATGAAGTTGTTGGTAATGTGAAAACAAGAGCAAAACATATTTAACACACTAGCAAACCACTTTTGTTCCTTATTTATTATGCAGAGCTTCCAAGAATATTAAATATTTGTATTTTTTCCCCACACCTAAGGCAGAACTACAACATTGGTAGGCACACTTCAACAATTCACCTAAAACTATGCAGATGTTGCCCTTTAAATATTTAAAAGAATATTTCAAATACAATTTGAAACATTCATCCCTTACAAATGGTACTCAAAGAACTGGCAAGAGAGAAAGGATAAAAGAATAAACAAGGAAAATACTTAACAACTGCTTTAATGAATACTTCACTGCTACTTCTAGAATACTGCCGGTGCAATTACTAAACAGCATTTACTAAACAATACTCTATGTTAGTAATCTACTAACTGTTTCTGACCATAATATCCATAGTCTACTGACTGAAGAAGTTCATAGAAGCGAATCTGTTTCCTAAATAGCAAAAGCATTCCTTTCAATAAAAGGAGCAGCTGATACAGAACAAAAGACATCCACAGGAAATGTTATCTATAAAGTTGTCTCCTAATCCAAGACAAATAGACGTGAAGGAACAGGAAAACTACCAGGCACTAGTAAGTTTCTTTTTCCTGAGCCTCTGACAACATCCCCTTGTTCGATTGGTTGTGTGCCCTTTTCAAGCTACAAGGGATGGCATTCCTCCTTCACTTAACACCATCGAACTGTGTGCGTTGAGGGGGCAGGAAGCAAACGGAGGGGGGGGGGGCGGAAGAGGAGAGGCAAGAGAAAAGAAAGAAACAGAGATCCAAAATCCAATAATCATTACTAAGGCATTACAGGGCACTACACTGCCTGCAGGCTGCAGTAGTATCCTCCCTTTCTCTATGGCATGTATGGAGATTCCTAGACATTACAGACAGACATGCATACAGATCCTTTCTAGGGGCGATGGCTTTGATTTATGTCCACAAGACCAGAAACAAGCAGGCTATATCAGACACCAGGGAGGTGTCTCCCAATGCCCTCCATTGCATCTGCTCACTTGCCCCACAAAAACGCAACTCCAAATAAACGAATAAAAGCAAGATTTTAAGAACTATTTTAAAGATATTTTAAGAGCCCTGACGAATTACCCCAGGCGCCGCAACACCCACCGAAACGTTGTTTCTCTGCGCCAGACAGACCCATTCACAGCAGCCCCGCACAGGAACGCCTGCCCCGGCGGCAGCGGCTGCAGGGCCCCCCGCGCCCGCAGCATAAGCCCAGCTCACCCCGCTCACCCTCGCCGGGGAGCCAGGTGTGCGTGTCACCGGCACACCCCAGAGTCAGCGGCCAACCCAAGCCCCGGAGCGCCCCCCCGCGCACACCCCATCCCCGGAGCCACACACACAAGGACCCGGCCGCTTCCCGACACGCTGGCTCCGGCTCCCAGCCCCGCTCCGGCTCCCAGCCCCGCCGACAGCGCCGGGCTGCTGCTGGGGGCCGGGGGCGGCAGGGCAGCTCCGCTGCGGGGCGGAGGAGCCGAGGGGCCCAGGCAGAGGGGGAGAGACGGGACCGGGCGGGGAGCGCAGACAGGCGGGGGCGGGATGGAGCGGGGCACAGACGAGGGGGGCAGCAGAAGGGGCCGGGCAGGGACGCACGGACAGACAGAGCGGGAAGAGGTTGGACGCACGGACAGACAGAGCCGGGCGGGGGGAGGCAGGAGCCGGGTCCCCCCCGTGTGCCCCGCTCGCTCGCTCGCTCCTTGCCAGGGTGACCCTTCGCCGGGTCCCGGCCGCGCCGCCCCCTCACCTCATATCTGTGCGGGCCGGGGGGCCCTGGTCAGATCCACAGCAAAGGCGGGGGGCGGTGGAGGAGCCGGAGCGGCCACCGCCTCCGCGATACACACCATCCCCTCCCGCTGCCTCCTGAGCCACCCTCTCGGGCGGGGGGGGAGCGTGTCACCCTCGCTCTCACAGCCACCGTACTACCGTGCAACCAACCTACTCCCTTCGCCTCCCACCCTCGGCACACCCCAGTTACAACCCGCCCCTCTCAGAAGATTGACGCAAATACTGACCAATCGTACTGCGAAGATTGACAGCAAGACAAAGGCTATCCGTGGCGTATAGGGCAGAGCAACCAATCATAAATACCCCTCCCCCCCGCACTATCAGGTTAGTGTGTACAGGACACAGGGTTGTATGACCTCCCCCACTCCTAACAGGGCTGGTGGGGATCCCTCTTTTTGTTTAGTGGGTAAATGAGGGGACCAATCCGACACGCTCCCAGGGGAGAGGAGGTGGGGCCAAGAGTGTCAGTTTGCATGAATGGAACCCTAAGAGGGGGCACTGGGCTTTAATCCGCAGACATGTCCCCGCGCTCGCGCTGCAGTGCCAGCACTTTCGAGCAGCAAGCCCACAACTGAGGAGGGTCCGCGTTGCATGCTGGGAGTTGTAGTCCGATCGGAGCCGCAAGGCCTGCTGGGAGTAGTGGTCTCGCGGACCCTGCCTAGGTGCTTTGGGCACGGCTCGCGGTGTGGCCCCGCCCCGTTCACCTAGAGTGACCAATCGCGAGTCTCTCCTGCTGACCAGTCTCGGAGTGTCCGCGGAAGCTAGGGTGAGAGGGCGGGGCTTGCCCAGCGGTCCTTGCAGGAGCCGGAGAGGGGGCTGCGGAGGTGAGAGCGACGGAAGTCACTCACGATTTGCCATGGCAACCGGGGTCTGCCTCGGGCCCGGGGGTCGCTGCCCCAGGCGGGGAGTGAGATCCGGCCCGGTCTGTGCCACCCCCCCGCGGCGCCAGCCCCGCAGCACCAGTAACACCCCNGGCCCCCCCCCCCCCCCCCCCCCCCCCCCCAGTTCTAGACGGCAACAAACACCAGGGGGTTTCCGGGTCGTCAGATTCCCTGTTTTCAGGCTTTCCTTGAGGGCTGCGAGCAGTGGGAAATTTACTTTAAAAAAAACGGAGGCTGAGATTCTGCTATAATCCCATGATTCCAGGAGCGGGGGCTTTAAGAAAGACACCCAGTGTCACCAGAGCTGCAACCCTGGACGAGTGGTGTCCCTTAAACCAGGAAACAGAACACCACTGAAAATCCAGTTTTAAGAATAAAGGTAACCTAATACTCTGAAATTGGTATGATTTGACAGTATTTATCATTAAATCATTGCACTGACTAAGGGCCTTATCTTGGGAATACTAGTTCACTTAAATAACTGTACATATGACGAGTCCCATTGAGGTCAATGCTTTTTTTACTTGCGTGAAGATATGTGTGTGATTTCATTGGGGCTCTGCACAAGCACAGCAGAATTCCTGTTTGCAATGAATTGTGGAATTGAGGCAGTTGTGTATAGTCTGAAAAAAATATGTGCTTCTCATAAATAATTCTCCCAAACATGAGAAGGTCTTTCCCTCTGACATGTAGGATCCATCTGTGCGAGAGATAAACAAATCTTTGTCCTATGTTTCTCTCCTCCTTTCCACTCCAGACAACACATTTCACCAAAAGAATGAAAACTTTCACTTGTTCAATCAAGGTAAAAGGCATTGCAGTGCATCCACTCTATGAAAAAGGTTGTGGTTAGATCAGTTAACACACACTGACCTCACTTCAACCCATATTTCTAGTATAGGCAAGCTTGATGTTTTCATAACTTGCACTAGTACTGTTGTTCTGTACATTGTATTTGTCCGAGTTTAAAAACTGATCCTGCACTCATTGAATTCAGCAGCAAATTTACCATTAACTTCATTGGGAGCCGGGTTATTTTCTAATCCTTCTGTGTATCTTAAACTTTTGCTCTAGATGAACAAAGATGCTTAAAGTCTTTGCTACTAAATCAATTTTCAAGTGCTACATATATTACAATTTGGTTATTTTAGATTTCTCTGTATGCTATTTCAGGTCACTATGAAGGCTCTGTATTGTCAGCAGAATTCAGCTGGAGAGGAAATTACATTTGTCTTCCAGGAAAGGGTGAGTTCAGATTACAGAACTGTTAATCACGTGCTGAGAGAAGGGAATATGTTCCTATGTGGATCAGTTATTAAGCATCTTTCATCTGTTTTACTTTCTCACGGCTATGTTCTCATATCTGCATGTAAAACTATCCAAGTGTCAAAATGAAACTATTTATCTTAGATAAGAATCGTCAATCTACTGCATTGGGTTAGTAGTGGTGAACCATATTAGCTGAGGCAGCTGGACAGAGGGATGTGGTGGGAGGGATGGTTGTAGTGTAAATAAAAATTAAAAAAGCAACTAACAACATATATACTATTTTGCTTCTATGTTATTTGTCTGCTTGCCCTTTTAGATTTTAAGCTCTTCAGAATGTGGGCTATCTCTGTATATGTTTGTACAGCACCTACTACAGTGGAGTCCTGGTCCTGACTGGGGTCTTTAAACACTATTATAATTAAATAATCATTTTAAAAGGTAAAACTTCTGTGGGAAAGGAAAGCCAGTCTCCATCTAAACAGACCACCAACTAGTGAGGATATCTTGGGGGATCATAGAGGGATGTCAGGCGCAGTGGTGGATTAGCCACTGGGCTGATGGGGCCTGTGCCTGAGGCCCTGGAAAAAATTTGCCGCCGAGTGGCGGAAGCCTGGAGCCCCCGCGCCTCGACCTCACTCCCCAACAGCAGCACAAGGTGAGCGTGGCAGGGGAAGCCCCCAGAAACCCCCTGGATCCCAACCCTGGCGGAAGCCGCAGGGCAGCAGAGGAAGCCCCCAGTACCCCCCGACTCTGTCCCCGGCAGAAGCTGCAGGGCAGCAGGGGAATCCCCCGGTCCCGATCCCACTCTCTGGCAGAAGTGCGGAGCAGGTGGGGTGGGAGAAGCCCTAGTGCCCCGACCCTGGTCCCCTGCAGAAGCGTGGGGGGTGGCAGGGGAAGCCCCAGCACCCAGACCCCCTGCTGTGGCCCAGGACTGGAGGAGCTCTTGCTACCTGCCATGGCCTCAGGGCTGGGGGAGCTCTCACTTCCCGCTGTGNGGGGGGGGGGGGGGGGGGGGGGGGGGGGGGGGGGGGGGGGGGGGGGGGGCAGAAAGGAGCAAACACGTTGGGACTCTGCAGGGGGTGTGTCCCTGGGTGGAATAGACAGAAAGGGGTGAGGTCATGGCCGGGACCGCAGACGGAAGGGGTGGAATGGGTGAGGAGGGGCCCGCCACTTGCTCTGGCCCAGGGCCCCAGAAAATCTTAATTCACCCCTGGTCAGGAGCCTCGAGAGAGGTAGCATGGATGAAAGTGGAGGTACCTTTATGGGGATAACAGGCCACCATTGGCCTTCACCCCATGATCTTGTTGTCTCCAAATAATGAATGAGGAAGAGCGCCATGATCAGCCTCCCCACAGAGGCACACACCACCTCATCTGTTCCTTGTTCTTATGAGGGAGTGTTATGTTTTCTAAATCTCTATAAAAACTACATTGTTTGTATTGTGGTAGTGACTAGAGGCCCCAGTTAGGAATAAGGGCCCCATTGGGCTAGGCACACCTAACTGAAGGACAGTCCCTGCCCCAAAAGTTTACAGGCTAAGTTTAGTATATTTTTAAATATAAATTTGCTTTATTGGGAAACCCTTTGGCTTCAGAAAAAGTTATGAATGTTTAATTGAGTTCGATTATCTTTTTTGAACAGTCTCGTGGCTTAGCAGTAGTTCTCTGCACATCAAAGAGGGAGAACCCGGTTTGGTTGTTGAGCTGGCATCTTCCCCCCCCAGATTAGCAAAAAGCCTTGCAACTTGGAGCTGTGGGATGATCTTGAGTAACTAAGCAAGAGCCAGAGAAAGTTCAGCTCAGTCTTCCTCAGAAAAAAAGTTGTTGGTCAGTCTAATTGATAAGCCCAGGGGAAAAATTAAAGCAAAGAACATTTTAAGGAAAATCTAAACACTCTAGTGCAGGGATCGGCAACCTTTGGCATGTGGCCCATCAGGGAAATCCGCTGGCGGGCCGGGACGGTTTGTTTATCTGCAGCGTCCGCAGGTTCGGCTGATCACATCTCCCACTGGCCGCGGTTCGCTGTTCCAGGCCAATGGGGGCTGTGGGAAGCGGTGGCCAGCACATCCCTCGGTCCACGGCGAACCATGGCCAGTGGGAGCTGCGATCAGCCGAACCTGCGGACGCTGCAGGTAAACAAACCGTTCTGGCCCGCCAGCAGATTTCCCTGACGGGCCGCGTGCCAATGGTTGCCAATCCCTGCACTAGTGAAATCCTAGGCCTAATGAAGTCAATGACAAAACTCCTGTTGACTTCAATGGGACCAGAATTTCACTTCCAATCTGAAGTGCTAAGGAGGACATCCTGGTTGGAATGTGATGGGAGGGGATGGACCTTTTAAACAACTGAACTTTTCCTGTTGTAATACATGGTGACTATCCTTTGTGGAGCCTAAAATTGTAATCCTTACTCGTGTAGATAATTCTTTTGACTTTAGTTGGGCTACTTGCATGTGACTACTCTCATGGTTAAGTGTGGCAGGACTGGGCCTAACACTTAAGACTAGAATTTTTTAAGACTCAAGATTCTCCCCATCTACTTCAAAATTGTTCCATTTTGCTTGCTTTTTCTTTAGCTTACATTAGACAGATGTAAAGGAATAGCATGCAGGTTTGTAAAGTTATCTGGCAAAAGAAAACTTACATTTTTTTCCTGTTATCTCAGTAGTGAGGTTTAGTAAGGTATTTAATGTTCTTATGTTTGTTCATAACACAAAAGTACACTCTCAATTAAAATCTGATGATATACAGTATGTAAATCCATTATGGCCTGCAGTTTCCTATTTTCCTTTGATGTGACATACTTTTCCTGACTTTTTTGAACTATTTTATAGTCAGGATATTGGACTCATTGCATATAAATGTTCCCAAGATCTTGCAATCATCCTGTTAGGACATTCTTGTTGTGTTACAGACAGTAATGTCTGTAAATTTGTCCTAGGAAAATCTTCCTGTTACAAGAGACAATGATGTGAAAATACAGGTTAAAGCCTGTGCTCTGAGCTGGACGGATATAAAGGTACGTATTTAACTTTTATAAGGACATGGGGAATTTACTTTTTCTATCTGAAAACTATAGGCCAGATGCTCAGCTGATGTAATGGTACTATGCTGATTTACACCAGCTGAGGATGTGGCCATATTATTTTAGTTCATTGTTGTGGTTGATCTGCTTAAGGTGTATAAGAGGTACCTGTAATTTGGCCCCTAATTTTTTGGGAGAGATCAACTTGTCAGTTCTGAATTGTATAAAGCAGTGATTCCCAAACTTGGGACGCCGCTTGTTTAGGGAAAGCCCCTGGTGGGCCGGGCCGGTTTGTTTACCGGCTGCGTCCACAGTTCTGGCTGATCGCGGCTCCCAGTGGCCGCGGTTCGCTGCTCCAGGCAAATGGGAGCTGCTGGAAGCGGCGGCCAGCACATCCCTCAGCCCGCGCCGCTTCCAGCAGCTGCCATTGGCCTGGAGCGGCAAACCGCAGCCAGTGGGAGCCGCGATCGGCCAAACCTGCGGACGCGGCAGGTAAACAAACTGGCCCGTCCCTTCAGGGGCTTTCCCTAAACAAGCGGCGTCCCAAGTTTGGGAAACACTGGTATAAAGTAATAAAATCATCCCTTGTCTTCTGGGTGATGATTCTGTACGCCTCTAGGTGGTCTGACAGCTATAATGACTGTTAGTTGGATTAGGTCCTATATACAAAGCAATATACAAACAATGTCAATGGAGGTTGGATCAGGCTCTCAAACAATAATAATGATGTAACCTGAATGTGAAAAATCTTACTAAAGACCCAAATAGGTGCCTAAATTAATATAATTTGTTTTTTGTTCATATACATGCTCTGCTGTTGTTAAGTATGTTGGCTATACATCTGTAGTTTTAGAAATTTTAACTAATTTAAATGGGAACAAACTTTTATGTAGTTTTTTTTAAAAAAATTTTAAATGAGGAATGCAGCATTTTTATTTTAATAATGTTTGGATCAAAGACCAGATTTTCATCTTTAAGAAACAGAGTGCTCTACTCTCTTTACGGCCCCTAATTTATGAGCATAGGCAATAATTAAGTCTTGGCAGGAATGTTCTAACCATTAATGTGATTTAGCTTTTATCAGAAATGAAGATGAAGAAAGAATTTCTACCTGTTGGGAGGGAAATTGCTGGAGTGGTGTTGGAGGGTGAGTCGACTAATATACAATGTGATCATCTTTGGGGGAGAAAAAATTAAATGGCCACTCATTTAAGACCACTAAAAATTGTCTGAATTGTACAGCCTTAGTGCCCGGAGCTAATATTCACTTTGGCTATATGTTATTTTTGACAAACTATTAATGGTATAATATAGTAAAAATTAAAAATACTTAGACTGAAATGTAAAACCTGCAGATCAGTTTAAGGGTAAACTTTACAGTAGAATTTATGAATATCTTTGCGATGTTGTAACTGACATTTGTAAAAGTGTTTGTTGCAATGACTAAGGCTTGGGCTACACATAAGTTTTAATCGGCAGGGATGTGGAAAACCCACACTGCGACTGACCTACCTATGCTGATAAAATCCCTAGTGCAGATGCAGCTATGCCTGCTGAAGAGGGCTTCTGTTGACATTGCTAATGTCATTTGGAGAAGTGATGTTCCTACACCGACAGGAGTTTTTCTGTCTGTGTTGGCTGTGTCTATACTAGGGAACTACTCAGCATAACTATGCTGGCATAGGCTTCGTAACGTAGACCTATCCTAAGGCCTGGTCAACATAGCTATGTCGGTCAGGCATGTGAAAAAAACCCCACCCCTGTCTGACAGCTATGTCGACCTAACCTCTGCTGTAGAAGCAGCTAAGTCAATGGGCAAATACTTCCATCAACTTAGCTACTGTCATTTGGGGAGGAGTGTTCCTGCAATGACAGAAAAAACCCTTCTGTTAGTATAGGCTGCATTTACACTATGGAGTTATGCCAGCATAGCTATGGTGATGCTGATATAGTCACCATAATGTAGATATATTCTAACCCTAACACAAAATAATTTTCAGGAATTCAAGATATTTTACTCATGTGTCCACCTTTGATGCATTGTTTAACACCTTGGTCCTGCAAACACTTATTCTTGTGCTTACACATGTTTTCTGGGCTTGGAGCCTAAGTTAAATAATGTTTACATCCTGAAAATGAAACCTTCAATAATTTTACCTAACAGATCAAATATAGTCTGAACATGTTTGTTTTTGTAAGATACTGCTAGTCTGTAGTATTCTCTCAAATACACAGTTGTTTTCGATTCTAAATATTTATATTTATGCTTTTCCCCCCTCTCCTTCATGTTGTATTTCATAAGTTGGAAGCAAAGTGTCCTTCTTTCAGCCAGATCATGAAGTAGTGGGTAAGTTAAAGTTTGTGTTCTTTATCAGCTAACTTTGTTTCTTGAAATAATTCTTAAATTGTTTTTAAGGTTATAATCAATGCTATGACTACAAATAGACACGTTGGTTGTGTGTTTTGTTTAGTTTTTCATATAAGTTGCAACATAATTGAAACATTTTTACTTTCACTATAATAAAACTTTTCTGAGCTGAGTACTATTTGAAGACTGCTCTGGAAATTGTCTGAATGAGACACAGCGAGACTGATCCTCATGTGGTATAAACTGTCATAGTGCCATTGACTTCAGTGGAGCTATGAAAATTTACACCATCTGAGAGTCTACCCCACAGAGGTGCATTTTCAATCCATCAATTTGAATAAATACACTGACAATTTGTGCTGGTGGTACAGATTACACACTATGATATACATGTGTTTTGTATCTATTTGTGTGGACATACAAGGTGGCATCATTCATTATTTTATATCCCTATTGCTGTTTTTTAAAAGTTGCTAAAAAAAATATTCATACAGAAACTTTTAGTGATCTGATCTTTGCCGCTCGTCCTAGTTCACTGAGGTTTGTTGTCCTGATTGAGCAAAGCATTTGAACACACGTGTAACTTTAAGCACATGAGTAGTCTCATTGACTTCAGTGGAATTACTCATTTGCTTAAAATTACATGCATGCTTAGGTGCTTTGCTAACTCCAGCGCCTTTTAAAAATAACAGATGGATTCAAGATGTTTTAGTACCACAGCCTTCATTTTTAATTCACACATTTTGTTTCAGTATCATGTCTAATTTTTTAATGAAAATGGACCTTTTTTTAAAAAAAAAAAATTTTTTTGTAAAGTGGATGGGAGCCCTGCTCTGTGACTTGTTATGGGCTTCCCACTAGGGAAACTCACCCAAGTGCTGACAATTGTTTCCCCTCCCCCCCAAAAATAATATTAACCAATTTAAAAAAATCTCCAGGTAAAAAGTTCTAAATCACTTGAAAAGTTTTTCCAGGATTTCCTGAAATTTGAAAGCCCTTTTTCATTATTAGTTTCAAGTTTAGTGAAATAAAATTAATGTTCACATTTTCCATTTACTTCTTTAATAATAAACAATGCTTATGCTTTCAGAAATGATGTAGTAATGTACAGTTTGTAAAAATTTTAGATCTGCCTAATAAACTAAAACATTATTTATAGCCCAGTGTTTTGCAGATATTTTGGCCCTGATCCTGTAAAATTTATGCACATAAGAACAGCCATATTGGGTCAGACCAAAGGTCCATCTAGCCCAGTATCCTATCTTCCGACAGTGGCCAATGCCAGCTGCCCCAGAGGGAATGAACAGAACAGGTAATCATCAAGTGATACATCCCCTGTCGCCCATTCCCAGCTTCAGGCAAACAGAGGCTAGGGGACACCATCCATGCCCATCCTGGCTAATAGCACTATCCTCCATGAATGTATCTAGTTCTTTTTTGAACTGGTTAATTCTGAGTGGCTGGGTAGTCACATTGACTTCAGTGGAACTGCACAGGTGATTAAGTATATAACTGAATTGGGGCCATATATGTTCAGTACTTTTTTAAATTGTGTATTTTATTGACCTTGTGATCTAGTTCATGAAACATAACTGGTCCCAATCATTGAAGGAAAACAAAGTTGAGAAGTACTGTAAAGAGAGATCTGCAAGGGTCAAATGAAGCTCTGAAAAGTTATTGAAGTGGTGTGGATAATATTAAAGACTTGACTCTGGTCTTATGCTGATGTATATCTGGAGTAACTCAGTTGACAACAATGGAGTTACACTGGTGTGAAACTGACATCCAAAATCGTAGAATCAGGCCTATTGTTTTTACCTGTATCTGGAAAAAGAGAAGCAGTTTCTTTTATATTTTTCAAAATTCCTATTTGTTGATTACCACTTATCTCAACAGAACCATAATTACACTCAAGGGAAAAATACACTTTTAAAATATCTTGAAACTATCTTTAGTTTTCTTTTCAAATACTGAAGTCTTTTGACTTTCCCTTTCAAAACAACTCTTTAAATTTATGCATCCCATACTGAAGATGCTACAACAATATGAAGTCTACTTATGAAACTCTTCCCTACACAAATAAAATTTTGACAAATACATTTCCAAATTGCTGTTGTAATGTGCCTATCCATATTTAATAGGTAGGGGATTTAAAGGACGGTGGATTTTGTATAACAGTTTGCTTGCCTACGGTGTTAGTTTATTAATAAAATTGAACAGACTTTAAAAAAGCATAGAATAGTTATCATAGTGTCATTACTAGACTTATCCAAAACTGCTTAGATCTTCGTGTGTAGTGCCAGTGTGTACTTCTCACTGAGGTTTACAACAATTAAATAGATTGGGCCTGATACTGTAGCCCTTATTTATAAATCAGTCATTAATCATGCAATAAATACCACTGAATTCATTGGTACTATTCCCATGAGTAAAGGTTGCAAGAATGGGTCCATGGTCTGTATATAACCATAAGCATACCAATTATTGAATTATCCTCAATCTTAAAATCTAAGAGTTTATACTTGGAAGAGGACTTTCTCCTTTTTCTTTTTAATTTGACTGATCAGCATATATTACACAGAGAAAGAGAATGCTCTGCTAAGATATCTTTCTTTTTAGAGCAGTAGTTTAATTGTAAATTCAAGAATGGTAGATTGGCCTTATATTAAGTAAATGGGACTTGTGAAGGGAGGAATTTTGGCAGCTACTAAACCTGAGGAATATTTAATTAGAGAAGTGTCTTGGTAATGAGTTGCAGTCATGTACAAGCACCACAGCTGAAGGCATATGTGAAAACAGCTTCCTGTATAAAGACTAAATATTAATACCTACCCATCAATAGAAACTTGTACTAAATTGATGTTATTGCCCCATGTCCACGATGCTTTCAGCATCTGACCCTATCTGGGCCCACCTGCGGTGTGAGATCTCTCTTCTTCCTGTAGTGTCTAATGCACTCAGGTAGCGTCAAAAGAGGAGTGCTCATCACAGATACCGCAGAAGTAGCTAGACAACGTGGGAGCAGTGTGAGGTGAGTTCATTCGTGAGCAGACGAGGAACCAAAGTACCAACAGCAGAATACCACTTTATCATCAAGAAAAGAAAATGCTCGAGTACCACTTTGAACACATGTGGCACCATTAAATCATTTGTCTTTACCTAAAGCATTGTAATAATCCAGACTGTGACACTTTCAACTGCATTATATAGAAATGAGAAAAGAGGAACTGTGATGTAGACAAAGCTGCACTAATGATTAAGCTGGGAACACTCAACTTATTTCATTTGTAATATACATTTGTATTGAATTGAAGATTTTTTTTGTTGAAAATTTTCAGGAATCTTGCCCCTGGATTCGGAAGAGTCTGGTCTCTGTGAAGTTGCTCTAGTTCATGAGCATTATTTGGGTAAGTAGATCATGACACTTGTTAATATTTAAGGTGATTATAGATGTGAAACCGAAAGTAGTCTCTTATAGACAGCCAGTGAGTTGGAACCATTGCTCTGTTTATGAATAATAGCAGCACTCAGATGTCCCACTATCTACTCCGCCTTTCATAGAAACCTTGAATATTGTGTACTCATAGACTTTCTTTGAACAATAGCAGCAATGCCATTATGTTCTGACTAAACTACACAAGCTGACTCATCTCTTATTTCACCTAACTTCCCTCATTGCTTCACTTTTCTTTTCCCACTGATTTACCCTACCTACCCCACAGATAAACATTTTGAAAAACAACTTCCACTTTTGCTTATTACCTTCTCTCCTAGCATTGACCTCTGATCCTGAATCGTCATTGCTTTAGGATCAAAGGAACACCTGTAATGTACGCTAACAGACGAGAGTGGGGTTGGGAGGCAAATTCCAAAGATCAGAAACCCAGGGAAAACATGGTATTGTAGATTACACCAACATTTCCTTCTTTGGGTTCTGTTTGCCTTTCCTGGAGGCAGCATTGTCTAGTGCAGGGGTAGGCAACCTATAGCACGAGTGCCAAAGGCAGCACGCAAGCTGATTTTCAGCGGCACTCACACTGCCCGGGTCCTGGCCACCAGTCCAGGGGGCTCTGCATTTTAATGTAATTTTAAATGAAGCTTCTTAAACGTTTTAAAAACTTTATTTACTTTACATACAACAATAGTTTAGTTATATATTATAGATTTATAAAAAGAGACCTTCTAAAAACGTTAAAATGTATTACTGGCACGCGAAATCTTAAATTGGAGTGAATAAATGAAGACTCGGCACACCACTTCTGAAAGGTTGCTGACCCCTGGTCTAGTGGATAGTGACTGGACTGGAAGTCAAAACACTTGGGTTCCATTCCTGGCTCTGCCACAACCTGTTGGTTAGTGAAATGACTTGCTCAAGGTATCTATCTTAAAGAAATTGTATTGTATCCTAACAATTTCTTTCTATTCTTCTGAATCCATCCATGGAGAAGCAAACATTAACTGCTCTGGGAGGTGGGGGTTCTTTAAAGGATAATGTAAACTTGTTTATACTGACACCAAACCCCCTACTCCACTTTAACTGTGTAAATTATTCTGAGAAAAATATTGTCTCCCTGATCCCTATATATTGGATGTAACCAAGTAGTGTGTTATCTAGGTTAGATCATTTTAAGGTTAAATCCCCTCCTGGTTATGATTCCTTATGTCTGTAAAATAACAGTCACAGGTTTATGAATATTGAAAATAAAGGTTTATTACTCTTAACACTTAAAACCACAGTGTAATGGGGTGCACTCACCACTCTGGTGCCTCCTGCTGGCTGTCTTGAGGATTAGCTCTGTTCGCCAGTGCACCCTCCTCTGATGGTGCCTCACCACCATCACTCCTACTCTAGGACCCACATCTCTCCATGGACCACTGCATCTTCTTCCCCCTTCCGGGGAACCTGCAGTCCGCTGTTCAGCCACTTCCCTTAGTGGGTACTGCAGCGAGTTGTCTGGCCACTTCCTCGTGGCCCCAGCATCCTCTTTACCCTTGCCTCAAGGCCTCAGCCTGCAAACCTCAGCAGCCAGCCAGGAGCTGTCTCCCACTCCCCCGGTCCCTGTTAGCAGTACTGCTCTGTCCAGGGTGCTGGCAGTTCTCTCAGCCCTACAGAGACACAGTCCTTCCATCCTCCCTGGACTCCCAGCAGAGAACTGCCCTCCTCTGCCCTGCAGCTCCCTTTTTTTAATGGGCCTGCTTGGCCCTGATTGGCTGCTCCCTTCATCCCTTCTCTGATTGGCTGCCTCCTGCGCAGCCTCCCTAGGGCTCTATTAACCCGTTAGAGCCCCATGTGGGGCAGGCGCCCCATCACACACAGGCTAAGCAAAATCAGGAGTTATATAAAAGTGACAAATATGTGCTGGTGAACTATACATACTTACTACAGAAGGAAACCCTTTTAAGATTTCCTGTGTTTTCCTGTATAGTTTACTATGTGCAGTGTCATGAACTGACTCACACAGTGTCTGAGATAATCCTAGAGTTCTCCAGTGCATCAACAGTGATATTTGGACAACCCAATAATCACTTTTTCCTCAAGTAGTATCGTGAGGAGAGCGGAAGCTGTGCAATCTGAGTCTCGAATCTTTTGTTCCTCATATTTAAAAGGCAGTCCGGATTCTACCTACACGCTGTCTTTCCACTGCCTCAGGGAGATGAAACTCACTTGCTTGGCATCACATTAGCTATCCTCCAATCCTTTGGTACAGAAGCTAATTTAAATGATAGGTTACAAACTACAGTTAGTAGGTCTGCAATTTCACATTTGAGTTCCTTCAGAACTCTTGGGTGAATACCATCTGGTCCCGATCACTTACTACTGTTTAGTTTATCAATTTGTTCCAAAACCTCCTCTAATAACACCTAAAAAGAGTGGTTCAAGTTTGGGAATCTCCCACACATCCTCAGCCTTGAAGACCAATTCAAAGAATTAATTTAGTTTCTCCACCATGGCCTTATTGTCCTTGAGTGTTCCTTTAGCACCTCGATCGTCCAGTGGCCCCACTGGTTGTTTAGCAGGCTTCCTGCTTCTGATGTACTTTAAAAAAAATTTGCTATTACTTTTTGAGTCTTTGCCTACCTAATTATATTTTTACACTTCATTTGCCAGAGTTTATGCTCCTTTTTATTTTCCTCACTAGGATTTAACTTCCACTCTTTAAAGGATGCTTTTTTGTCTCTCACTGCTTCTCTCCTCCATTACATAAAGGTAATAGTGCAATGCTGTTGCACGTATTGTTGTAATTACGTTGGCCAGTTGGATTCTTCCACAGAGTGGAGACAGGCATTTGCTTCTTTGCAGCAATCCTTCCCTGGGTTCAAATTAAAATACAAAATTAAAAAAATAGGAAAAATCTTAAGAGGTTCTCTGTACTACCTTTCACACTGAGGAACCAGAAACAGAAAAATGTAACAAGTACATTCCCACTCGTGTGTTTATGGTTCTATTTCAGCACAGGCTGGAACTTATCTTTTTCCAAACTCATTTTATAATATATGGGTATCAAATGCTTTTGCAGCCTTATATTTTACAGTGTAATATAATAACATGCAACAAGACAATGAGGAGATAAAGGACAGGATAGCAACGCTTGGGGATTCTACTTTCTACCACTATTCTGTACCAAAATGTCCTCACAAGTGTAATGGACTTTTGCGTTCCTGCCAGGTGCTGGGGAACCTGGCAGAGTAACAGAACAGAATCACTTTATAAACTAGAAATTCCAGGTCTAGTGATATTTCTTTCTAATGTAGGTAATTTTAAAAGTTCAGTTGAGAATTTGACATTGAGATAGGAAGGTATCCCAACCCAGTTGGAATAAAGTCTGGCATAGAGAACAAATTGATAAACTAAACAGTAATAAGTCACCAGAACCAGATGGAATTCACCCAAGAGTTTTGAAAGAACTCAAATGTGAAATTGAAGAACTACGAACTGTAGTTTGTAACCTATAATTTAAATCAGCTTCTGTACCAAATGACTGGAGGATTGCTAATGTGACACCAATTTTTAAAAAGCATTCCATAGGTGATCCCAGCAATTACAGGCCGGTANTTAATTTAGTTTCTCCACCATGGCCTTATTGTCCTTGAGTGTTCCTTTAGCACCTCGATCGTCCAGTGGCCCCACTGGTTGTTTAGCAGGCTTCCTGCTTCTGATGTACTTTAAAAAAAATTTGCTATTACTTTTTGAGTCTTTGGCTACCTAATTATATTTTTACACTTCATTTGCCAGAGTTTATGCTCCTTTTTATTTTCCTCACTAGGATTTAACTTCCACTCTTTAAAGGATGCTTTTTTGTCTCTCACTGCTTCTCTCCTCCATTACATAAAGGTAATAGTGCAATGCTGTTGCACGTATTGTTGTAATTACGTTGGCCAGTTGGATTCTTCCACAGAGTGGAGACAGGCATTTGCTTCTTTGCAGCAATCCTTCCCTGGGTTCAAATTAAAATACAAAATTAAAAAAATAGGAAAAATCTTAAGAGGTTCTCTGTACTACCTTTCACACTGAGGAACCAGAAACAGAAAAATGTAACAAGTACATTCCCACTCGTGTGTTTATGGTTCTATTTCAGCACAGGCTGGAACTTATCTTTTTCCAAACTCATTTTATAATATATGGGTATCAAATGCTTTTGCAGCCTTATATTTTACAGTGTAATATAATAACATGCAACAAGACAATGAGGAGATAAAGGACAGGATAGCAACGCTTGGGGATTCTACTTTCTACCACTATTCTGTACCAAAATGTCCTCACAAGTGTAATGGACTTTTGCGTTCCTGCCAGGTGCTGGGGAACCTGGCAGAGTAACAGAACAGAATCACTTTATAAACTAGAAATTCCAGGTCTAGTGATATTTCTTTCTAATGTAGGTAATTTTAAAAGTTCAGTTGAGAATTTGACATTGAGATAGGAAGGTATCCCAACCCAGTTGGAATAAAGTCTGGCATAGAGAACAAATTGATAAACTAAACAGTAATAAGTCACCAGAACCAGATGGAATTCACCCAAGAGTTTTGAAAGAACTCAAATGTGAAATTGAAGAACTACGAACTGTAGTTTGTAACCTATAATTTAAATCAGCTTCTGTACCAAATGACTGGAGGATTGCTAATGTGACACCAATTTTTAAAAAGCATTCCATAGGTGATCCCAGCAATTACAGGCCGGTAAGCTGTCATGGGATAAGAGGGAAGGTTGTCTCATGGATTGGTAACTGGTTAAAAGATAGGAAACAAAGGGTAGGAATAAGTGATCAGTTTTCAGAATGGAGAGAGGTAAATAGTGGTGTCCCCCAGGGGTCTGTTCTGGGACCAGTCCTATTCAACATATTCATTAATGATCTGGAAAAAGGGGTAAACAGTGTGGTGGCAAAATTTGCAGATGATACAAAACTACTCAAGATAGTTAAGTCCCAAGCAGACTGCAAAGCGCTACAAAAGGATGTCACAAAACTGGGTGACTGGGCAACAAAATGGCAGATGAAATTCAGTGTTGATAAATGCAAAGTAATGCACTTTGGAAAACATAATCCCAACTACACATATAAAATGATGGGGTCTAAATTCGCTGTTACCATTCAAGAAAGAGATCTTGGAGTCATTGTGAATAGTTCTCTGAAAACATCCACTCAGTGTGCAGCAGCAGTCAAAAAAGTGAACAGAATGTTGGAAATAATTTAAAAACGGGATAGATAATAAGATAGAAAATATCATATTGCCTCTATATAAATCCATGATACACCCACATCTTGAATAGTGTGTGCAGATATGGTCTCCCCATCTCAAAAAAGATATATTGGAATTGAAAAAGGTTAGGGGTATGGAACGGCTTCCGTGTGAGGAGAGATTAATAAGATTGGGACTTTTCAGCTTGGAAAAAAGACAACTAAAGGGGGGATATGATAGAGGTCTATAAAATCATGACTGGTGTAGAGAAAGTAAATAAGGAAGTGTTATTTACTCCTTCTCATAACACAAGAACTAGAGGTCACCAAATTAAATTAATAGGCAGCAGGTTTAAAACAAACAAAAGGAAGGATTTTTTTCACACAATGCACAGTCAACCTGTGGAACTCTTTGCCAGAGGATGTTGTGAAGGCCAAGACCATAACAGGGTTTAAAAAAGAACTAGATAAATTCATGGAGGATAGGTCCATCAATGGCTTTTAGCCAGGATGGGCAGGGATGGTGTCCCTAGCCTCTGTTTGCCAGAAGCTGGGGAATGGGAAACAGGGGATGGATCATTTGATGATTCCCTGTTCTGTTCATTCCCCCTGGGGCACCTGGCATTGGCAACTGTCGGTAGACAGGATACTGGGCTAGATGGACCTTTGGTCTGACCCATTATGGCCATTCTTATGTAGGTGACTTGATTTAGAGGAAATGACTGGTGTTTGTCATTTCTTCCTCTATTTTTATAGAAAATGACTAAGGATCTAGAGATAAAAACTTGTTAACATTGTTTTTATTGAAATGTCAAGTCTTTACAAAACCTATTGCTTTCTTTCCCTCTCTGTTTATTTCTTTTTTTTTATACAGTTCATAAACCAGAAAAAGTCCCTTGGGTTGAAGCAGCAGGGACCATTCGTGATGGCCTACGAGCATACACAGCCCTACATTATCTTTCCCATGTTTCTCCTGGAAAAACTGTACTAGTAATGGATGGAGCAAGTGTAGGTAACAATAACATCCTAAAGGCATATCTTTAAAATAATTTAGAAACAGATTATTTCCTACTCATATATAGTAATTTATAGAGTTGTCAAGCGATTAAAAAAATTAATGGTGATTAATCACGTGATTAAATCGCGCTGTTAAACAATAATAGAATATAATTTATTTAAATATTTTGGGATGTTTTTCTACATTTTCAAATATATTGATTTCAATTACAACATGGAATACAAAGTACAGGTCTGTCGCATCTTAGGCGGATTTAACATGTGCGATTCCAGCTTTATGCGGTCGGCAAAAACAAGAAAAAAAAAAAAAAAAAAGAAAAATAACAATTTAAATACTGTTTCTGTAGGGCGGGCGATTCTGCCCGCCATTACACTCAATGGAATTTTGACTATACGCGGTTTTCGCTTTAGGCGCTGACTGCGGAACGTAACCCCAGCGTAAGATGAGACAGACCTGTATACCGTGCTCACTTTATTTTTATTTTTTATTATAAATATTTGCACTGTAAAAAACATAAGAAATAGTTTTTCAATTCACCTAATACAAGTACTGTAGTGCAATCTCTTTTTCATGAAGGTTGAACTTACAAATATAGAACCAGGTACAAAAAAACCCTGCATTCAAAAATAAAACAATGTGAAACTTTGGCGCCTACTCAGTCCTACTTCTTGTTCAGCCAATCGCTCAGGCAAACAAGTTTGTTTACATTTGCAGGAGATAATGCTGCCTGCTTCTTGTTTACAATGTCACCTGAAAGTGAGAACAGGCATTCACATGGCATTGTTGTAGCTGGTGTCACAAGATATTTATGTGCCAGATGTACTAAAAACTCATATGTCCCTTCATGCTTCAACCATCGTTACAGAGGACGTATGCCCATGC
Source organism: Platysternon megacephalum (assembly GCA_003942145.1). Classification (NCBI taxonomy): domain Eukaryota; kingdom Metazoa; phylum Chordata; order Testudines; family Platysternidae; genus Platysternon; species Platysternon megacephalum. The sequence continues at coordinate 2,644,707 of QXTE01000093.1, read as the reverse complement.
TGATGACTGGTTCTGCTCGATAACAATCCAAAGCAGCGTGGACTGATACATGTTCATTTTCATCATCTGAGTCAGATGCCACCAGCAGAAGGTTGGTTTTCTTTTTTGGTGGTTCTGGTTCTGCAGTTTCCACATCGGATTGTAGCTCTTTTAAGACTTCTGAAAACATGCTCCACACCTCATCCGGCTGAGATTTTGGAAGGCACTTCAGATTCTTAAACCTTGGGTCAAGTGCTGTAGCTATCTTTAGAAATCTCATATTGGTACCATCTTTGCGTTTTGTCAAATCTGCAGTAAAAGTGTTCTTAAAAGGAACAACGTGCTGGGTCATCATCCGAGACTACTATAACATGAAATGTATGGCAGAATGCAGGTAAAACAGACCAAGAGACATACAATTCTCCCCCAAGGAGTTCAGTCACAAATTTAATTAACAGATTATTTTTTTAATGAGCGTCATCAGCATGGAAGCACATCATCTGGAATAGTGGCCGAAGCATGAAGGGGCATACAAATGTTTAGCATATCTGGCACGTAAATACCTTGCAGTACTGGCTACAAAAGTGCCATGTGTACGCCCATTCTCACTTTCAGGTGACATTGTAAATAAGAAGTGGGCAGCATTATCTTCCATAAATGTAAACAAACTTGTTTCTCTTAGCGATTGGCTGAACAAGAAGTAGGACTGAGTGGACTTGTAGGTGCTAAAGTTTTACATTGTTTTGTTTTTAATGGCAGTTATGTAACAAAAAAAAAATCTACATTTGTAAGTTGTATTTTCACGATAAAGAGATTGCACTACGGTATTGTAGGAGGTGAATTGAAAAATACTATTTATTTTGTTTATCACTTTTATAGTGCAAATATTTGTAATCAAAAATAATAATATAAAGTGAGCACTGTACACTTTTTTTGTATTCTGTGTTGTAATTGAAATCAGTATATTTTAAAATGTAGAAAAACATCCAAAATATTTAATGAATTTCAATTAGTATTGTTTAATAGTGAGATTAAAACTGTGATTAATCGCGATTAATTTTTTGAGTTAATTGCGTGAGTTAACTGTGATTAATCGACAGCCCTAGTAATTTACTTTTATCAAGGAATTTACCCAGGAACATAGCATTTGCAAAGACAGATTGGACTAATGAAGTCTGGTATCCTCTTCCTGTGTCTTTCAGTAGATGATTCACAAGGATAAGAAGGGGCGCCCCTAAATACATTGGGCCAGTTGTACAATCCTATCCATGTTGTGTGGGAAGCTTTGCTCTACTTTGACACACTCTTTATATTGATCCCTCAACTGTAGATGGAAGAAGATTTCTTTAGTTTGACCTCTTTCCCCACCACCACTTTTCAATTTCTCTTACATTGTTGTTCAGTTTTGAATACCTGCCCTCTTAACTGCTGGTGCAGCTGTTAGGTTCACTTGAGCAAAGAACCATCAATGTAAATATAGCTTTGCAACATATACAAGATAAGTGCTTGGAGCTCCTCTCTAGGGAGCATGTCATCCTTCAAGTAGCAACCAAACGCAAAGACTTCCTCTCTTCTATAGACATACTCAGAAATTGCAGCTGCATTTACAATACTTTATACACTGGAGCTGGAATTCAAGCTACAGCTTCTCTGGAAGGAGATTAATCTCCTAGAGCCTGATCCAAAGCTCATTAAAGTCAGTGAAAAGACTTCCATTGACTTCAGTGAGCGCAAGAGCAGGCCCCTAGGGATCTGAAATACTTGTCCAGCCATATTTCATTAAGACATCAAAAATATTAAGCCTGTTTCAAGGTGTCCTTCTTTGATCGCTCTAGAGCTACTCTTGTAATAAAACTCTTCTTTTCAAACTACATTTCATTACTGTGGTTGTAAATAAACTGGTATATAATATTTCCCTGCAGCCATTTGGTACAATAGCTATTCAGTTAGCACAGCACAGAGGAGCCAAAGTAATTTCTACAGCATATAGTCTTGAAGACAAGCAGTACTTGGAGAGGCTTAGACCTCCTGCGGGTAAGTTATATTCTTTGACACTACACTTTGTGGGAACAATGATTTGAAATATATTTTTCAGTTTGACGTTTTTATTTATTTTAACAACTGAAATCTAAAATCCAAACTTAAAAATAAATAGTCTCATATATAGTGTAAAAGTTTAGTCTAATTTCCATTCAAATGCAGTTAACATATATTTTTAGATGTATTTAACAGGACTTTTTGATCTTCACATCCGTTGTGGTGTTGGCTATTTCCCAGTACTTCTTATCTAGCAAAAAGACACTTCTGTATAAGTTAATGCCTGGTTTTAGTCAGACTGCTTGGGCAGTCTCTTCATGTAGTAAATAACATTGCTCGAGGGTAGAAAGAAAATGTTACCTGACCATCAGTAGCACAGAATCAAATCTCTGTACCTGAAGTCTTTCTGACATAATTGTGAGCCCGAGGTATAGTATTTAGCTGCCTAAAATCAGAATTGAAACAAATTGAATTGAATTCAGAATTGAAACAAACTATGGGGAATTAGTTTTAAGTTGTTACAGAAACAAGAGGGAGCTCAGTTTCATGATACTGGTATAATTTCTTTGTCAGAAAATCAGTGAAGTTCTATAGTTAGGAATCTAATCCTCCGGAAGTTTGAGCCAGAGTCTTTCCATTGACTTCAGTGGGTTTCGGATTAAGCTCCAAGTGCATGTTCGTCTATGACTCCTTCAGTTCCCAGTTTGTTGTGACATACACTAGGATTTTTTGGAGTAAGGTATTGGGACACTATTCTTGGGAGTCAAAAGATTGTTTTTGATTAGGGATACAGGGAAAAATAGATCTAATTTGTGTATTTTAGATTTAAAAAAAAGACAATGTAAGCATAAAATCTTGCTTTTTCCAAAATGTGTAAATTTAGTACAAGTTTCACTTGAAAAGTAGGTATTAATATTTGGTCTATATACAGGAATCTGTTTTCACATAAGCTTTCAATAATTTGTTGACTACAGACAATAGCAAAACAGAGGAAGTACGTTAAACTGGTGGATTCTAATGTTAATTTCAGAATCAGGACAGAATATGAACATAAGTATGAGCATAATGTATTTCTAGCAGAGTACAGATGAGACATAAGAAAGAAATGTGTACTTATGGTAATCAGCTGCAAAGTTTCTTTATATACGTTCCCTGTGACAGCTCTCCTGTGTGTTGATGTCATGTGTGGTGTCATGGTTCTCTCTGAGCCTTCTCAGTATAGTAAATAGCAGGTGTTTGATACTGGACAACTTTCATACGCCGTAATAGCAGGTATTGGATAAATGGTGGCTTAAAGTCATGAAAAGTGTTGCTCTTACGAACTACTCATCATTAAGTTCAGTGGAAGCAGGAGGGAAGGACTAAAGACCTGTCTAAGGTACATTGAAACTGTTAGTCAGAACCATATATTGCTTCTAGAGAGCTAATGTGATTGTGCTGGTCAGAGAAGACTTGGTGAACCTTGTAATAAATATTGGGTTTTTTAAAGTCTCTATAAACTACTGAGGATCTTTGATTTTGTAAAATGATTTATTACACAGATAAACCTTGTCTGAACTGGTTGAAAAATTGTTATTGCACCTTGCCGGCAAGAAGTGGGTTTAAACAGGGTTGTGACTAACACATTTGAATTATAGGCTGGAGCACATTGACCTAAAGTGCAAAATTTTATAAATACTCATTGAATATAGCACTAAACGTTCTGTGTGTGAAAGAAGTGGTTCCAAATAACTAGACTGTCACCTCACATTTTAGACAAATAACTAGACTGCCACCTCACAATTGGTTACCAATCACCAGCTTTTTAAAATAGATGTTAAATAATTTTGAAATATATCTGTTACAGAATTTATACTTGTTTCTTTTTATACCATGTTGAATTATGCTCTCAGTCTTGGCATCATTTTGATTAATGTATGAAAGAAATAGTAGGGTACTCAAGTTGCATCCCGTGAAACAACTGATACTCTAGCATAGTAGTTCTCAACCATGGGTACCTGTTCCCCTGGGGGTACACAAAGGTCTTCCAGCAGGTACATCAACTCATCTAGATAGTTGTCTAGTTTTACAACAGGCTACATAAAAGCACTAGCGAAATCAGTATAAACTAAAATTTCATACAGACAATGACTTGTTTATACTGCTCTATATACTATAACCTGAAATATAAGTACAATATTTATATTCATATTGATTTATTTTGTAATTATATGGTAAAAATGAGAAAGTCAGCAATTTTTCAGTAACAGTCAGGCTTAAAGGAAGGCCACTCTGCCTCACTACAATTCCTAACTAAGTTTGGTTGTTTTTTTCATTTACTGACTCTTCTAAATGCCTGCTTCACACCTTCTTCTTCTTGTCTCCTTTTTTCTTCCTTAATATCAAAAAGGCACGAGGCAACCTTTAATTGGTAAGTTCACTTTGCAAATTTTAGTTTCATCTCTTATGTTTTGGATATGTTATGTTAATTTAAAGTGCAAAAACTTTACTGATACAGCTTATTTCAATAGAAATGTCTATTTTATTCCACAAGCTGGAAAAAAGTTTAAATTGGCTACTTCTGTACCCTAATTGTTCTTGATTTCCAGCAACTGGAATCGGAGATTTCAGTCTTACTTTCATAACTGTATCTAAACAGCTACTGCAGGGGTTGGCAAACTACGGCCCACTGGCCGGATCCGGCCCGCGAGCCATTTTAAGCCGGCTCGCGAGCTCCCGCTGTCCAGCCGGGGCGCTGGGTCAGGGGCCGCACCACGCAGCTCCTGGAAGCTGTGACATGGCCCCGCTCCGGCTCCTATGCGCTCCAATGGCCCCTTCCAGCGCTCCAATGGGAGCTGCAGGGGCGGTGCCTGCGGATGGGGCAGCGTGCAGAGCCGCCTGGCCATGCCTCCATGTAGGGGCTGGAGAAGGGACATGCCACTGCTTCCAGGAGCCACTTGAGGTAAGCACCGCTCAGAGCCTGCACCCCTGAGCCTCTCCCCGCACCCCAACCCCCTGCCCCAGCCCTGATCCCCCTTCCGCCCTCCGAACCCCTCAGTCCCAGCCCAGAGCCCTCACCCCCTCCCACACTCCAACCCCAATTTTGTGATCATTCATGGCCCACCATACAATTTATATTTCCAGATGTGGCCCTCGGGCCAAAAAGTTTGCCCACCCCTGAGCTACTGGATAGTTGGTGCAACATAAACCTTATCGACACCTTTTTCTTCAATAACGCTTTGAAAAGAGAGCCAGAAAGCATTCTTTAACGTGATATTGTGTAATAGCACTATACAGGTTAAAATCTATATAAAAATGTAATATGTTAATCTTCACAGCATTTCTGTTAGGTAGGTAATTAAGTGTTATTATTGCAAGGTTATTTTAGATGAGGATAATGATGCAATGCGATGAAGTGACTTGCTCAAATCCACAAAGCAAGTCAATGACACAACCATGATTAAAAATGATGACTTTCTGATCATTCCTCTAGTCTAGTTGTCCTCATTTTTTTCCCGTCACATCCCCCGCCCCCCTATACCCATAATGGAACCTGTCCTCACCCCTCTCTCCCCCTTCCCCACCGGGAGCCGGGCCGTGGTCGGGAGCCAGGCTTGCAGGGCCGCAGCTGGGGTTGGGGGCAGGGCCAGAGCCAAGCAGGGGGCAGAGTGGGGCTGAGAGCCACTCCCTCCCCATCCCCCATGTGGGCTGGCCCAGGCCCAGCCATACCTTCCTGAACATTCCTCCGTGTCCCGCTAGGGGGGTGAGTCCCAGAGTATGGGGACCACTGTTCTAGTCCATATTGCTTCTATAGTATAGTTCAGTGGTTCTCAAACTGTGGGTCGTGACCCCGTTCTAAGCTAGCCCTGGCAACCCCATTAAACTTGCTGGGGGCCGAAGCCCGAGCCCCACAGCCCGGGGCCAAAGCCCAAGGGCTTCAGCGCTGGGCAGCAGGACTCAGATTACAAGTCCCCTGCCTGAGACTAAAGCCTTTGGGCTTCTGCTTTGGCTCCCCCACCCACTCAGGCTTCAGTCCCCTCTCCTGGGGTCGTGTAGTAATTTTTGTTGTCAGAAAGGGGTCTCGGTGCAATGAAGTTTGAGAACCCCTGGTATAGCTAATTACCCCAGAGTCCTATCATCATCTAATTTTGATCACTGATAGATTATTTTTTTTATGCTGTCTTGTCATAAACACCACTATATATTTCATTTTGAGCTTAAATGCTGTTAAATATACTTTAGTGGTTTGGTTTCAGTAAATTCAATCACTAGTCTTAAATAATTTGGAGAATAGAAACTGCTGGACTTCTTTGCTTTGCTGCAATTTTGTTCATAGCTCATTTTAAAGAATAGAAACTCCACTTGCATGTGTTTTGCTTTGGGTTTAAGTTCTAGATTCTTACTGTAACTGACCAAACTTCCTGTCCTGTCTAGCTCGAGTCATTGATGTCTCAAATGGTAAGATTGATGTGGCAGAAAGCTGTTTGGAGGAAACAGGCGGGCTGGGAGTGGATATTGTCCTAGATGCTGGAGGTTTGTAACTGCTGCAGAATTGCTCTGCTGAGTGGTATTAAATATTTTTATTTTTGACAAATTGCAAAACACTTCAATTAAAAAACACACCTACATAATAGACAACAATTGTGTGTCTGTTCTCCCACAATGTGCAAATGCACTTGTGCCTCTGAATGCCAGACCTCCTTAAGCGTATGAGATTATGTCACCCTTTAATGGAAGTATCTGGTACTACTACACAGTCATACAGATTAGTATTAGTTGTTAAGTAAACATTTTACTAATTATATTACTAGTTAAGTGAACGTTTTACTAATTAAGTTACTTTTAAATAAAACTCCTTAGACAGTTATGTTGCAAATAACTTATTTCCCATGGACAATATATGATGCTGAATGACTAAAACTGGGACATTTTTTGATCATTAAAATAAATAAAATTCATCTTCTAAATCCTGTCTGATATCTTTTATTTTAGTTTGAAAAGGAATCAGCATGGAGGAAATTTGTACTACTGTTGTTTTTGCTCTTTAGTGGATAAAGTAAGGACATCAATCTCCAGTGCTGTCAGTCAGCACCTTGCATGAGCATTAAAGCCCAGAGTGAACGTGAATAAACCTCCTATGCTGAGAATACTACTTGCTTTATAGTTAACAGGTTTTATTACTATTTAATGGTAATTAAAACATTTGTGGGACTTTCTAGAAAAACTTCCACTGAGCTCGTATTTATTAAAAGGAATATATATTAATGTTACTGGTATTGCTTCATAGAAGTTCTGCTTTTGCATATATTTCACTAAAAACATTTTCAGCTTTAATATTTAATCACTGCCATGCATCTGTTTTGGTCTGTATTCTACTACACTGATCTGCAAACTGTGTATCTCAAAAACAGTTTTTCACCCCATTAAAAATACATTTAGAGTCAATTTAAGACTGAACTGAAAAAACAAGAATAAAAAATGTACAAGTCATGTGCTTTTCAGTGAGAAATCTTCATGAGATTCTGTTTCTTATATATGCAAAACATATTTTTCTGATAAAGCAGAAACTGAACATAAAATGTATTTTGTTAGGCATTGTACATAATTTGTATTCCTTTTTTTTGTTTTGTTTTTTAAAGTGAGATTATACAGTAAAGAAGATGAGTCAACATTAAAACTGCAACTGCTTCCACACAAACATGATATCATTACACTTCTTAGTATTGGAGGACACTGGGTAACCACAGAGAAAAACCTCCAGGTAAGGACAAAATACTGCAATGTTTAAAAGGGGACTGGATAAATTCATGGTGGCTAAGTCCATAAATGGCTATTAGCCAGGATGGGTAAGAATGGTGTCCCTAGCCTCTGTTCGTCAGAGGATGGAGATGGATGGCAGGAGAGAGATCACTTGATCATTGCCTGTTAGGTTCACTCCCTCTGGGGCACCTGGTATTGGCCACTGTCGGTAGACAGATACTGGGCTAGATGGACCTTTGGTCTGACCCGGTACGGCCTTTCTTATGTTCTTATGTTCTTATGTTCTTATGCAAGTTACTCTTAACCACAGAGTATTTTAGACCAAATGTCCATAGAACTCTGTCTCTCAGATGAATGGTCTCCCACTGCTAAAATAATATCAATCAGTTTGTGCACACACATGCACAAGCACACACAAACCTTGATGTTTATTTCCAAAGCCGCAGGAAGTATTTATCCTGCGACAACATTAATAAATGTCTTTATTTCTAGCATATAACAAATCACAGTGTCATTTTGTATGAGCAGTGGTGGTGGTGTAGAAAAGAAATTACTATAATAGCATGGATACGCCATTATTGAAGGGTTCATTCTGTTTGGCTCAAAGTATTGAACTGATTTGCCAGTTGTACAAGTACCATTTTTTCAAAAAAATTACACTGTTGTAACTATTATGAATCAGTTCATTTCTGATAGATTTGGAAGGGTTTTTTCTCATCTTTTAGCAGTAAATATAAATCAACCATCCACTAATCTGATTGGCTCATACCATTTTCATTTGAGAAAATGTAATGATGTTTCCATTAATTTGTTTAAGTTGGACCCTCCAGATAGCCATTGCTTGTTTCTTAAGGGAGCCACAGTCTCTTTTCTGAATGATGAAGTATGGAATTTGTCAAATGTGCAACAAGGGAAGTATCTTTATATCCTTTAATGGTGATTTTGGACGCTAACCAGTAATCTGCTTGTGAGAGGGGAAAATTACGAGAAAACTACTAGTATAGACTCTAATCCAGGGGTAGGCAACCTATGGCACGCGTGCCGAAGGCGGCACACGAGCTGATTTTCAGCGGCACTCACACTGCCCGGGTCCTGGCCACCGGTCTGGGGGGTTCTGCATTTTAATTTAATTTTAAATGAAGCTTCTTAAACATTTTAAAAACCTTGTTTACTTTACATACAACAATAGTTTAGTTATATATCATAGACTTATAGAAAGAGACCTTCTAAAAACATTTAAATGTATGACTGGCACGCGAAACCTTAAATTAGAGTGAATAAATGAAGACTCGGCACACCACTTCTGAAAGGTTGCCGACCCCTGCTCTAATCTAACAAAGCACCTAAGCATATGCTAAATGTTAACCATGTGGTTAAATGTTTTGCTACTTCAGAAACATACTAACCATTGTTTGGAATATCATTTTTATATATATTTCATTATTGCTATGACCAGACTTTTTATGTAGATTCCCTCTAAGTGTATACAGTATCTCCTCGCTTAACGTAGTTATATTATTGAAAAATGCGACTTTAAGCAAAACGATGTTCAGTGAATCCAGTTTCCCCATAAGAATTAATGTAAATGGGGGGGGGTTAGGTTCCAGGGAAATTTTTTTCGCCAGACAAAAAACATTATATACATATACAGCATAAGTTTTAAATGAGTTCTAATCAGAGGATTGTCTGGGGACCTGCTAATGAGCTCCCTGAGCTTCTCCTAAAGCAACTGTGTTGATATCAAGTGGGATATTTCCCAGGGAATGCCTTGCTGCTAAATGATGAACTAGCACTCGGCTGAGCCCTGAAAGGTTAACACGTTATTGTTAATGTAGCCTCACACTCTACAAGGCAGCACCGAGGGAGGCAGGAGGGAGGAGACACAATAGACGCACGGCAGTGGCTGCAAACACTTCCCTGTGGAAACTGAACGTGATGATGGACCCACGCTATCCCGCTGGAGCGCACCACTCCCTCCTCCGGACAGCACATGCACAGCTGCAGAGGCGCCGACTTTCCAAAGTGCTGGGGGGTGCTCAACCCCCAGCTCTGCCCTATGCCCACCCCCACTCCACCTCTCCCCCCGAGCGCGCTGCGTCCTCGTTCCTCCCCACTCCCTCCTCCCCCCAGAGCCTCCTGAATGCCGCGAAACAGCTGATTGCTGCAGGCAGGAGGCACAGGGAGGGAGGGGAGATTTGCTGATTTGCGGGGCCCGCCAGTGGGCAGGAGGTGCTGGGGGTGGTGGTGGAGGGGAGCTGATGGGGGGGCTGCCAGCCCACCCTGGTTCCAAGCCCCAACTCGCCACCAGGCGGCAGCCAAACAATGTTATAAACAAACATTGCGCAACTTTAAACGAGTATGTTCTCTAATAGATCAGTGACGTAACAACGAAACAACACTAACCGGGACGACATTAAGTGAGGAGTTACTGTACTTTGGAAAAAACAACAGAAAACTAAAACAAATATTTTGAAGAAAGTAAAATATTAGGGCCCAGATCCTCAACCAGTGTAAATAAGCTTAACTCCAAAAAAGGCAATGTAGTTGTGTTGAATTACACCAGCTGAGGATCTAGCACCTTAAATCAAATCTTGTCTATGCTTTTAAATTGTAGGGATTACTTGTTCTCCATTCTTCTAGGCATTAATTTTATCATCTACAAACCTTAACTTTTGCATTGTAATGACTAAACTGAAATATTTAATAACTCATTGTTCTAATTTTGTCTTCATAAGGACTGTACTTTAAGAAATCGTACCCTATTTGCAAATTCTATGTACCTACATTCTATTGAGCCGCCTGTCTGTCTGTGCGCATGCGCGTGCTGCTGGAAAGATGAGTGGCTCTTTTTATAAAAAACAATATCTATACCGTTTGTTGCAAATTTAATGATGGTTTTAAGGTCCCTCCTTGTTTCTGCACAGCACTGCAGATCATGAGATCTGCTGAATCATTTTTGCAGTTCAGCAGAACAGGAATGTAAGGATTAAGTCTCTGCATTCTAAAAGGGAGTTAACTACATTGAGACTCTTGGAGCAAAGGAAGTCCCCCACCCCCAACTAAATTGCACAATAGTTTAACCAAAGTTAAGCACACCAAAGGGCTTGTCTACATGAACACTGATGTGTGGGTGGGGAAACAAGTAATCATGAATATCCTTTTTAAATAGTTATTTGTTGACATTCCACTTCAGTGCAGCTCTATTAATTTTCCTGATTTAAAAATGACTAATAATTCTGAGAAATACAATTTGTGTTCTTAGTTCTTAAACTAACTAAACAAACAGGATTTATTTTTTAAGCTCTTATGTTGTCCTATAATCAAGGAGCATACTTTATTTACCACAAGTTGTTCAAACAGAATAACAGCATTACCTTGCATTGTTATATCAAAAAATTGAACATATGTATGTGATCTGTGAACATATTGCAGAAAAAAAACATCAGAAGAGATCCCATGGAGATCAGGTTGAAATGGCTTACATTTTGAATACTAAATTGATTACTCTTAAATTGAATGAATCCAAGTTACATTTTCTGGTGACTGACAAAAATACTGAAGACTACCACTACGACTATGCTAGCACTTTTGTCGGTAAAACTTTTGTCAGTCAGGAGTATGGAAAAAACCGACACCCCCGACTGACATAAGTTTCACTGACAAATGCACCGGTGTGGACAGCGCTATGTCGGCGGGAGACACTCTCCCACTGACATAGCTACCGCCACTCATTGGGGATGATTTAATTATGCCAGCAGGAGAGCTCTCTCCTGTCAGCATAGAGCGGCTACATGGGAGACCTTACAATGGCATAGCTGAAGCCACTGTAAGGTCTGTAAAATAGACATAGTCTTAGGGTATGTCTACACTACGGGATTAGTCCGAATTTACGGAATTCGATTTTTTGAAACCGATTGTATAAATTCGATTGTACGCGGCCACAGTAAGCGGATTAATTCGGCGGTGCGCATCCATGTACAAAGACTAGCGTCGAATTCCAGAGCGTTGCACTGTGGGTAGCTGTCCCATAGCTATCCCAGAGTTCCCGCAGTCCCCCCCGCCCATTGGAATTCTGGGTCGAGATCCCAATGCCTGATGGGACAAAAAATATTGTCGCGGGCGGTTCTGGGAACATCCTCCCCCTCCCTCCATGAAAACAACGGCAGACAACCATTTCGCGCCTTTTTTCCTTGTTGAACTGAGCGGACGCCATACCTCGGCAAGGATGGATCCCGCTCAGCTCAAGTTTGCAGTCATGAACATTGTAAACACCACGCGCATTATAGTGCAGTTTATGCTCAACCAGGACCAGAAAAGCCAGGCGAGGAGGAGGCGGCTACGGCAGCGCGGTGACGAGAGTGATGCGGACATGGACATGGACACAGAATTGTCTCGCGCCACGGGCCCCGGCGCTTTGGAGATCATGTTGGCAATGGGGCAGCTTCTTGCTGTGGAACGCCGATTCTGGGCCCGGGAAACAAGCACTGACTGGTGGGACCGCATAGTGCTGCAGGTGTGGGACGATTCCCAGTGGCTGCGAAACTTTCGCATGCGTAAGGGCACTTTCCTGGAACTTTGTGACTTGCTTTCCCCTGCCCTGACGCGCCAGAACACCAAGATGAGAGCAGCCCTCACAGTTGAGAAGCGAGTGGCGATAGCCCTGTGGAAGCTTGCAACACCGGACAGCTACCGGTCAGTCGGTAATCAGTTCGGAGTGGGAAAATCTACCGTGGGGGCTGCTGTCATGCAAGTAGCCAAAGCAATCGTTGAGCTGCTGCTAAAAAAGGTAGTGACGCTGGGAGATGTGCAGCTCATTGTGGATGGCTTTGCTGCAATGGGATTCCCTAACTGTGGTGGGGCGATAGATGGAACCCATATCCCGATCTTGGCACCGGAGCACCAGGGCAGCCAGTACATAAACCGCAAGGGGTACTTTTCTATGGTGCTGCAAGCAATGGTGGATCACAAGGGACGTTTCACCAACATCAACGTGGGATGGCCGGGAAGGGTTCATGACGCCCGCGTCTTCAGGAACACTAGTCTGTTTAAACGGCTGCAACAAGGGATTTACTTTCCAGACCGGAAAATTACCATTGGGGATGTTGAGATGCCCATCGTTATCCTTGGGGACCCAGCCTACCCCTTAATGCCGTGGCTCATGAAGCCATACACAGGCAGCCTGGACAGTACTCAGGAGCGGTTCAACTACAGGCTGAGCAAGTGCAGGATGGTGGTAGAGTGTGCCTTTGGACGTTTAAAAGGTCGCTGGCGCTCGTTACTGACTCGCTCGGACCTCAGCCAAACCAACATCCCCATTGCTATTGCAGCTTGCTGTGTGCTCCACAATCTCTGTGAGAGCAAGGGGGAGACCTTTATGGCGGGGTGGGAGGCTGAGGCAAACCGCCTGGCCGCTGATTACGCGCAGCCAGACACCAGGGCGATTAGAAGAGCACACCAGGAAGCGGTGCGCATCAGAGAAGCTCTGAAAACAAGTTTCAGTGCTGCCCAGGCTCCTGTGTGAAAGTTATGTTTGTTTGTCCCTGTTGAAAACCCGCCCACTTGATTCACTCATTCCCTGTAAGCAACCCACCCTTCCCCCTTCCCCCTTCGATCCCAGTTTTATTTAAAAAAAAATAAAGTCAGTGTCGTTTTCAAATTACAAATCAAGAACTTTTTATTAACGGGGGGTAATGAACATAGGGAGAGAAATAACCAGGTAGTCCGGGTGGGGTTTGGGAGGAGGGTAGGAGTGAAGGAACAGGGCAGGAACAACATTCAAAATAATGAGAGCCTTTTGCTCGGGCTCTCTAATGGGGTGGACTGGCAGGTTGCACGGAGCTTCCCCCCCCGCGTTCTTACACGTCGGGGTGAGGAGGCTACGGGACTTGGGGAGGGGGGAGGGCGGTTATAGAGGGGCTGCAGCGGCACCCGGTAATCCGGCAGCTGCCGTTCCTGGAGCTCCACCAGACGCCGGAGCATGTCTGTCTGATCACGCAGCAGCCCCAGCGTTGCATCCCGCCACTTCTCCTCTCGGGCGTCCCTCCTCTCCTCGCGTTCGTCCCTTCTCTCCTCACGTTCATCCCTTTTCTCCTCCCGTTGGTCCCTCATGTCCTCCCGCTGGTCCCTCTTCTCCTCACGGTCACTGGCCTCTTGACGGAATTTCAATACAGTCTCCTTCCAATCGTTAAAATTAGCTCTCTCATCCCGGGTCGACTGCATTATTTCCGAGAACATATCGTCTCGGGTGCGCCTCTTTCGCCTCCTTATCTGGGAGAGCCTTCGTGCTGGGGGCGGGAGGATGGAAGAATTTGCAGCTGCAGTAGGAGGGAAAAAAAGGAGAGAAGTATGTAAAAAGATACATTTTATAGAACAATGCTTATACTCTTTCACGGTGAACACTTTTCACATTACATAGCAATGTACAAGGTCGCTTTTTGCATCTTATATTGAGTGCCCGCGGCTTTGGTGTTAGAGATCACAGCAGACGCAGGGCCGGGCAACAGATTTCGGCTTGTATGCAGCCATGGTAAGCCATTGTCCTGCTGCTTCTGCATTAAATCAGCGCCCTCCTTTCCCATAGCAAGCAAAGCCCTTTACGTGCTGCGGTTTCCCTGTTACCGTGCAGCATCAGATAACATAACAACCACCCCCCACCCACCCATTCAATTCTGTGGGATGACCCCCTCCCCCCACCACGTGGCTGGTACCATGGAAGATCCATGCAGATCGCAAACTAGCCCCCCCATCCACTTCTGTGGGATGATCGCGTTACCCCTCCCCCCACCACGTGGCTGGTATCAGGGAAGACCCCTGCTAGCCAAACGCGAAAAACTCAGCGACATTATCCACCCCCTCCCCCCCGCCCGCTTGGCTAACTGCAGGGAAAGATTTCTTTTCAGCTACAGGCAAACAGCCCAGTAGGAACGGGGCCACCTCTGTCCCCCTAATTACATTCCCATATCTCAAACAGGTTACCCTGAACGATATCACTCTCCTGAGGATAACACAGCAAGATAAAGAACGGATGTTGCTTGAATGCCAGCAAACACCGGGACCATACGCTGCCAAGCTTTGTCAAGCAATGATACCGGATTACTTGCTGCTAGCATGGCGCGGTCAAGTGTCCTACCATGGAGGACGGAATAAGGCTGCCCTGCCCAGAAACCTTCTGGAAAAGCTTTTGGAGTACCTCCAGGAGAGTTTCATGGAGATGTCCCTGGAGGATTTCAACTCCATCCCCAGACACGTTAACAGACTTTTCCAGTAGCTGTACTGGCCGCGAATGCATCCCAAGTCCCCAGGGCAAATTAATCATTAAACAAATACTTGTTTTAAACCATGTTTGATATATTTGAAAAGGTACACTCACCAGAGGTCCCTTCCAGGGGGTCTGCGATGCCGCCTTGGGAGGGTTCGAAGGGCACTTCGGTCAGGGTCAGAAACAGCTCCTGGCTGTCGGGGAGAATGGAGTGCTGTGTGCTCTCCACAAGTTCATCCTCCTCCTCCTCCTCCTCTTCACTGTCCGCAGATTTGTCATTCAAGGATGAGATTAACCCCTCCTCAGAGTCCACGCTCAGGGGTGGGGTAGTGGTGGCGGCCCCTCCGAGAATTGCATGCAGCTCATCGTAAAAGCGGCATGTCTGCGGCTCTGCCCCGGACCGTCCGTTGGCCTCCTTCGTCTTCTGATAGGCCTGTCGGAGCTCCTTCACCTTTATACGGCACTGAATGGAGTCCCGATTGTGGCCTCTCTCCATCATCCCCTTGGAGATCTTGTCAAAGATCTTTGCATTCCGTCTCTTGGAACGCAGTTCTGCGAGCACTGAATCCTCTCCCCATATGGCGATCAGATCCAGTATCTCGCGTGTGGTCCATGCTGGTGCTCGTTTGCGGTTGTCGGCCTGCATCGCTACCTGTGCTGCTCAGCTCTGTGTGGTCACCTGTGCTCACCAGGCTGGGCAGACAGGAAATGAAATTCAAAAGTTCGCGGGGCTTTTCCTGTCCAACTGCCCAGAGCATCCGAGTTTCGATTGCTGTCCAGAGCGGTCACAATGGTGCACTGTGGGATACCTCCCGGAGGCCAATACCTTCGAATTCCGTCCACACTAACCCTAATTCGAACCGGCAATGTCGATTTCAGCGCTACTCCCCTCGTCGGAGAGGAGTACAGAAACCGATTTTAAGAGCACTTTAAATCGAATTAAATGGCCTCGTTGTGTGGACGGGTGCAAGGTTAATTCGCTATAACGCTGCTAAATTCGAACTAAAATTGTAGTGTATACCAGGCCTTAGTAAAACCCTCTTTTTCCCATTGATATGCGTGTTGCTGATTAGTTCAAATAAAATAGATTTCTTGAAAATGTGCACAGTATTTATACACTGTGCATGTCCTTGAGAGTTTAGTAAATCTGTATGTTCTGCTTCACATGTTCTTCTGCTCCCAGACTTGTCTTGATTTTTACCTCAGACAACTAGCTATCCATCATTCATACAGATTATTCATACCAAAATCTATCATACTTATTCTCCAAAGAGTGGGAACCACTATGCTCTGTTTAATGACGGACATTGTAATTAGTGCTGTAGCACCATACAGATCATGTAAAACTTAACAGTTTTATTTTAAAAATTGTTATGATACAGCACTAGAACTCCTAGGTACTGTGGCAGATCAACTGATGATGTATTTGTTAGAGGATACATTCGTCTACCTGCCTTGTTTATTTTGTTTTAGGAAGCATAGTTTGTAACACATAAACGTGGACCTCAGATTAACGTTATTTTCAGTCTTTAAATCATCTCATCTAAGCTCTGACCCTGGGAGCTCTGCACAGGTGCATGGATCTGCCCAGGGCAAATCTGATTGCAGAACTGTGGACTTAAAGATCAGCCCCTTGTGTATATATTGTTACCTTAACAGCCCTCTCAGATACGTATCTTAGAAGATGTAATGGAGAAGTTATCAAATAGTATTTTCAGGTAAGACAGAAGTACCATAGTGAAAACAAACTCTGATTAATACTGAGTTTTTAACCTGAGAAATAACTATTCTTCAGAAAACTCTTGCCACCTATACTGTCAACTCAAAGTGCTACGTTATGAGAAAAATTCTACTGAATCATTTATATGAAACTATTTATGGTCTATCCGTGTGGCTAGCCTGCAGCATTACCACATGGAAGACTTGGGTCCAATTCCTGGTTTTTCTCTCCTTGGATCAGCACTGCTTGGAAATCCAACAGAGGCAGCACATTCTTTCCTTGAGGGGAGAGAATACCTTGTGGTGCTCAACAGTACCTGAATGAAGAGTGTTGCTGGCTCTAAATGGAGATCTTTCTAGGCTTCCTCTGTCAGAAGAATGATGGAGTCAATACAATTTGAGGCTGCCATAAGTGGGAAAAGGGAGATCCCTCACTGCTTACACAGAGAGTGGGAAGAGTAGCCCTCCCCCCACCAAAAAAAAATTCAGGATATCTTGAATTAAACTTCTGTTTCCTGTTTGCTTTACAGCTCTGCAGTTCTTCCAGGGATCCTAGCAGAGCTATAACATTTTCATTTTGTTTAAGGAGTAAAGTTGACATTGTAAAATGTAAAGTCTACAGCAATAGTCTTGGAATGTTTCTTACTGATCTGAGTATGCACACCAGACAATTCTGACAGATTGCTCCCTTTTAGGCCTCAGTTGGATGAACCAGTCCCATTGTATGAAGCCAAAGTTTCTATGGAAATAGTTCAGAAGAATCAAGCAAGAAAAAGACAAGTCATCCAATTCTGAAGCACAATTTCCTTGTTTCTAAGACTGGGAGACAGAGATATGTAATATATTTGAGAAGTAAATTGGTGTGCAACTTCAAATAGTTCTGTAACTAGTGTCTGAAGATAGTGTCTGGGCTGTGAATGTTTTGGAACTGAGACTTTTAGTTTCCCTGTATCAAATCTAATAGAATGATTCCATCAACAACTTTAAAGAGATACCATTAACTTAAAAATCACATCTGTCTGATTTTTCCCTCCTATTACTGTTATAAGTAACATCTAAGATTATTTTGGGGTTAGAGAAAAAATATTTTTTCTGATTGTTCAGTTTTATTTTTTGCATTTGACAGCATCTGAATAGTCTGCTTCGGTCTTTGACATACTCTTTTTAAACAGGGAAGAGAAAAATATTAAAAAATAGGAAAATGTAGTAGTAAAACTAGCAAAATTGGCAGAGGGATTCTAGGGGTAGGCACAACTTGTTTGTAACAAGGTTGGGTTTTTTGTTTTGGGGTTTGTGTTTTTTTCAAACTGATTTCTTTTCAAGTTTATCATGTCCCTTTAAGATTTGAATTACTGTTCTACAACCATTTCATAACATCACACTTTTATATAGCTATAAAATTAAGGTAGACAAATGTGAATGAAAGATTACACAGATGTGAGGTCAGTCTTTCACTTTAGTGTTCAATTCATGTTAATGTTCAATGCACTTTATTGCACATAGACTTTGTTCCTTTTTATATGGCTAAAGAGTAGGAAATGTAAACTGGATTTCCATCTCTGACATCATTCCTAAACCACCTTCTGTGTTTTCATTTACACCGTTTCACTTTTGCTCTTTAAGATTAGCTAGTCATATACTAATGTTCATGAGATCAGCTTGTCCAACACCATTCTCCTTTCTACCACCACACACACCAGCATCCATCCTCAAGGAAAAATCTACAGTTCTTTCAATGAGGCCTACAGCTTCCTTGCTTGTTACTGCTTGAGATCTGAAGCACATTAATAGAGCAGTTGGGTACAATCTAAATATCGCTGTCGGAAGGGGTGGTTCAAACTGTGAACACTTGCACTTTGAAATCTAGGTATTACATTGTTAGATTTAATCCTGAGCAACAGTATGCAGTGTTGGTGTTTGTCCCAGGATATTAGAGAGACAGGGTGGGTACGGTAATATCTTTTATTGGGCCAACTTCTGTTGGTGAAAGAAACTTTCAAGTTTACATAGAACTGTTCTTCAAATCTGGGAATTTTTTTGTCTTTTTTGCCCCAGACCTGAAGAAGAGCTCTGTGTAAGTTCAAAAGCTTCTTTCTTTCACCAACAGAATTTGGTCCAGTAAAAGTTATTACCTTACCCACCTTTTCTCTCTACTGTACTGTAACAGTATGTCAATTTACCTTGGTGTGCTGTTTTTCTAGTCACTGGGATTATCGCATGTCCTCAGTAAATCACATAATGCAGGTTATAAGAAGTATGAAAAAAATCTCATTTTTCCATTTGTGATACAATGCAAGCTTGAGAACAGGTGCTGTTTTATACAGAACATACACATATAAAATTACATTAAGGCATTGATCTCTCTTATTTGAAATCAGTCTTGAACCCATGATATATCCAGCAGTGTATTATATTTATTATTTATTCTCCTGTCACTTTCATTTCAGTTTCAGTGCCTACAAATAAAAGGAGAGAGAATAGAGGGAATGGAAATAAAAATGTACAGGTCTGTCGCATTTTAGGCGCATTTAACATGTGCGATTTCAGCTTTATGCGGTCGGCAAAAAAAGAGAGAAAAATAACAATTTAAATACTGTTTCTCTAGGGCGGGCGATTCTGCCCGCCATTACACTCAATGTAATTCTGGCTATACGCGGTTTTCGCTTTACGCGCTGACCGCGGAATGTAACCCCAGCATAAGATGAGACAGACCTGTAATGACAAAGATGGAATCGGTTTAGCAAAACTAGAAAAGTAACAATAAAATTGCACAGGGAAAAAATAATTGAGACTTCTAGGTCCTAGAACTATCAGTCTGATTTTTTTTTTTTTTTACCGTACTCTATACATTTTGACTGTTGGTCTCAGAAGTGGGGGGGGGGGGGGGGGGGAAAGCATTTTGCAAATTGTTTTGGTGAATTTGAATGAACTAGGTCCATTGCATGACAGCATAGTCTCCTTCTTGACATTTCCTCCACAGCCCCACACATTGTAGGAGTGGCATGCTAACACATATGTCCTTGGAAACTTTTAAAGCAGTAAGTGATGGTTGGGGGGTATATGCATGTCCCTCAAACCCTACGTACAATAGACTGATGGTATAAATGCCCCACCCCTTTTAACTATCCCTTAGTTCCTCTCTCCATCAACGGGAGCAGTTATGAAATTAATTCATTCTCTTTCTCTATGGAGTGTTAGCTTAGATACACTTGTATAGAGTCTAAAATTAGTCTAAAGCTATTAGTGTAGACTTATGCCAAGTTTTTCAAAAATAGGAGCCTAAAGCTAGGCGCCTAAATCCATATTTAAGCATCTGAATAAAGAGACCCGATTCTCAAAAGTGTTGAGCACCCAGCAGCTCCTGTTGTCCTCCCTAGAAAGTCTCTTCCACTAAAGAAGGCTCCTAAAGGGATTTTTCAGCCTCGTCTAGTCTACTAAGTCAGAGGTGCTGCCAGATGTGGATTTGGACACTTTCTTGGAGGAAGAACCAGTTAGGCTTCTGACTAAGCTGCTACTTCTACCACAGCTCCTGATGAGGCTGGCTTGACTGCTTTCTCCTCTCCTCTGAGTGCAGCAGAGCCTTCTAAGACCTGGTAGGAAGAATGGCATCTGCTTTGGATATTCATCTAGCAGCTTTGGTCAGCACGACACACTTGCTTTAGTCTGTCCAAAGAAGTGTTGAATTCACCTGTCTCTGTGGCCTCAATCTCTGGATGGCTGTAGGTTTTTTGACACAGTGATCAAAATGTGTGCATTGGGACTACACTAGCTCACTCCACAACAGTGCAGTGGCACCAGTGCTAAACTAATGCCAGGAAAATCACTTGTGTAGACAAGGCCCAGGTGTGAAAGACTCCTCCCTGTTCTATCCCTTTAGATAACATTTCTGCTTCTTTTAGCATATATCATTCTAGTAAACATGTAAGGCTACTGTGTAAATAGCCTGTAATTAATGGCTTTAATATATCATCAAATAAATCTTTTTTCCCTCTGTATTACTCTTATATACATATTTTTCCTTGGGCAAGAGTGAGCTGTCTTCCTAATATCTTTAAAGAGATCATCATTAATATTAGGGTGGGTTGGACTCTTCACTGGGATGGAAAAAATTGGTGCAGTTTGGAAATATAGTCTAAAGTCAGACAGAGAACTGAAGGAGTGTAACAGGAGCAGATGAAAATAGCTTGTGCTGGTGAAAAGTGGCACCCAGATTCTCCCTTCGAGTACCATTACATATATAACAAGCAAAAGGAGTAGTAAACAGCTGCTACTTAGCCAGTACCTACACAATATTTGTGGTTGAATAATATAAGAACACAAGTGTATAGCCTCCTATTTTAATATCTGGTAGACCATTTTCCCCTTTACCTTTGATTACAGCCTGTTTATTTTGGTGCTTGATGGGGGTAGGAGACCTTCCTTCTTTCAAAAGCTTAATTGGGCTCACATTCTGCCCATCTTGTTTGAAGCATTTGGAATTTTCCAGACTCCCATTATCAGATAAATACAGCTGCTGCCCACGCCATGCCAACCATTTTATTTACATATCGGATAAATGTAGTATTGTTGCAAAACAACATCTTGGTACTTTTAGTGAGTTTTTTCCCCCTCCAAGTTTTGACATCAGTACTACAGCACTCCCTGTAAGTCAAAAGCGTAACTGTATAGACCAGGGGTAGGCAACCTATGGCATGGGTGCCGAAGGCAGCACATGAGCTGGTTTTCAATGGCACTCACACTGCCCAGGTCCTGGCCACCGGTCCGGGGGGCTCTGCAGTTTAATTTAATTTTAAATGAAGCTTCTTAAACATTTTAAAAACCTTATTTACTTTACATACAACAATAGTTTAGTTATATATTATAGACTTATAGAAAGAGACCTTCTAAAAACGTTAAAATGTATTACTGGCACGCGAAACCTTAAATCAGAGTGAATAAATGAAGACTCGGCACTCCACTTCTGAAAGGTTGCCGACCCCTGGTATAGACATTGATTCCAGTTTGAAATTGCAAATTTTTTTTTTCTCAAAATCATTCTATTTATATTTTAAATTACCTCTTTGTGAATACTTTTTGCAATAAAAGAAGAGTTCTCGCTCCCCCGTCAGGACATGATTGGTGTGAGCTATAGGTGTGTGGTACTAACAGGACTGTGCATACAGTGAGTATAGTATATGTAGGAGTGCAGGTTTGACACAAGGTACACGTGTGTGTACTGGATGTACACTGTGCAGATGGTATATGTATGGGTGTGTCAGAGAAGTGAGGTGCACATATGATGTGAGTATACAATGCACGCAGATGGCCTGGGTGTATGCAAGATTCAAACGAGGAGGTATACTGTACACTTTACCCCCAGCCACTGGTCTGTGCGCCAGGGTTCAAGCTTTAATTCGTTTAGAAAAGCAAGTCTCTAAATAGTCGGGATGCAAAGAAAACTTTCAAACGTGAATCAAATGTTACTAATGCGGTGGTGTCCACCTGCGTCTGGGAGAAGTGAGGGTCGCTGCTCACGTCAGCAGCGCGGGGGCCCGGCGGAGGCTCGAAGGCGCCGGTCCGCCCCGGGGCGGGGCTCGCCGCTTTGCGCGCCAGAATTCGGAGAGCGGAGCCCGGGTCCCGCCGCCAGCGCCCGGCCCGGCCCCGCCATGTGCGCCGCGGTGCCCGGCTACTCGCCCGGTTTCAAGAGGCCGCCGGAGACGCTGCGACTGAAGCGGAAAAGGGCCCGGAGGAGCGAGACCACCTCCCCGCCCTGCTCCCGGGCGGACCCGGCCCCCGCCCCGCGCCCTTTCCCCAGACCGGGGCGGCGCAATCCCTTCTCCAGCCTGGACAACGCGCCGCGCCCCGGCACCCCCGAGCTGCAGGAGCAGCGGCCCCCGCCGGGGAGCCAGGCCCCCAGACACCCCCTCTGGCAGGTACCGACCCGCCCGCGCTACGGGGACCCTGGCGGACCCCCGCCCCCAGGGGCTTGGCTGGGTGGGGTCGGGTTTGCTCCCCAGGCCCCGTTAGCAGAGGGGGGAGCGCTAATAGGGGCGGTGTGGTCCAGTGCACAGAGCAATGGGCTGGGACTCAGGAGACCGGGTTGTGTTCCTGGCACTGGCACTAATAGGGGGTCACTGCACCCCGCTGAGCTTTGGGTTCCCCCTCAGTAGGGTGGGTAGGCCGACCTTTGCAAAGCACTTTGGGTAGGTGTACAGTGCAGTAGAAAACCCCTAGTGGGGTGACTCGGGCTCCCCGGGCTCAGGCGGCCGGGGCTGTACGATGGCGGTGTAGATGCTGGAGCCCAGGCTCTGAAACCTGGTCGGGGGAGGGTGTCCCAGAGCCTGGGCTCCAGCCCAAGCCCAAAACATCCACACTGCAATTTTGTAGCCCCTTAATCTGAGTTCTGCCAGCCTGAGTTAGCTGACACAGGGCAGGTGTGGCTGTGCCACGTCTCTTATGGCGGTGTAGACGTACCATTCGAGATCTGCTGATAAAAAGAGCGAGGAATTATCGATAGCGCTAGAGTTGATTGAAATGGCTTTATTTTTGTAAAAATGATGGGAGGTTTTGGGGTGGGTGGGGTGGGATTAGAATCAGCATTGGCAATTTCCCAGGAAAAACTAGTTTAGGACAGGGTGCTGGTAATACTGGCCTAAATCCAATTTAAACCAGGAAACTGGGGGAAAGAATTGCATCAGTGTCCAGCCAGTTTGGTAAGCATAGAATGAATCTCTTCAAACTTTGGGTACATCCATTGGTAACTGAGGAACAGGCTCAGAAAGCTGCTCCGGAATGCTGGATGGCCAAACGGACCTGGACTGATAGTCTGAAACTCTGTATGCTTCTGATTGCTTAATGCTTCTAGCCTACAACTCTGCATTATTGCCATTTTCATACAATCAAATGTTTTTGATTTTTGTTGATATACTATTGAAAACTGAAATATGAGTGGACAGGCACAACTTCCTTGAGAAGATACCAAACCAAAGTGTATACAGACATTCTGATGTTCAATATTATAATTACATATATTAAGCCCACTGCAGTTTTACTTTTTATTTATACAACCCTAAATTAATATACTGACTTATGTAATCACAATTTTAATCTGTAACTAAAACTAAATATAAGGTAGTATGCATTAGCGAAACAGTTTTTAAAATAGAAAATGCCTTAAACTGGGACAAACGAGTTTTTCCTGGAGCAGTAAATACCATGATTTTACCTAGTAAAGTCCACCTCTGATAAATAGCATCCCATCCCTGTTTGGAATTTTTTCCCCTCTCTCTGAAGGGAAAAAAGTGAGTCGGGTGGTGGTTGGGACCTAAAAGACACCTTTGCTTTTGTCCTTTTTAATAATAATAATAATTAAAAAAAAAACCAGTCAAAGCCACTTGGTTTTTCTCTCCCCCCCCCCCCCAAAAGGGCAGCAAACTCTTGGGCAAAAAGTTGTCAACCAGTTTAAATCCATGCACTGCATACCCCTGCACCTAGTGAAATCCCAGAAGGGGAGAGAAATATATTCTCCTACTGGAATTAACACCCTGTCCTAGTGTCATGTGGATATCTTTCAGACTCTTTAGAGTCTGTAAATCTAGCCCCTCCCCTGAATAGGCTCCATTATGAGTAGTGGTTGGAGAAGTGTCTAGTGGGGTAATGCTGTTTTGTGAACTACTTACAAGGCTTTTTAAAACTTTCAGTCATATGTAGAATTAAAGCCACTTTTATACAATTTAAGAAAAGCTTTTTGGTAGGGAGAAGCAGGTTCCACTGGTTTATCTGTTAAGGTTGTGGGGAGGGGTGTTGCACAAAAGTATTGTACCTGTGTATAAAACAATTAAAGGGACAACAGGAAAATGTACTTGTTGCTCTCATTTAGTGCTAACACAAAGGAGGATGTGTGTTCAGTAGTGCAATTTTTATAATTCTCAAGCTATTTAGCTGAAGAAAGGGACTCTCAAAGCCCAAACTTTCCAATACATTTGGAGTTCAATCTAAGAAAATCACTAAACTTACAAATGTATTTACATCTCCAAAATGCCTTTTAATTGTTGCCACCAGAGGGTGAAATATTCTAATATGTGCTATTGATAATGGTCAGTTTTAAATACCTCATGAAATTACACTTAAAGATCAGCCTTAAAACAAAATTGTCAATTTAACTCTCAATTTTGCTGTACTTTAGATTAAGTTAATAACTCTTTTTTTAGTTTTTAGATCCTCTTCAAGAAAATAAATCCACCTGGAAAGAAGAGTGTTCTGAAAGAGCAGATGTTGCCACATTAACCAATGTAGGAAGCCATAAATATTGTTTTTGGGGTGTTTAACATTTCATCATGCACAAAAAGCTTAAAAAGCGACAAAGAGTCCTGTGGCACCTTATAGACTAACAGACGTATTGGAGCATAAGCTTTCGTGGGTGAATACCCACTCTGACGAAGTGGGTATTCACCCACGAAAGCTTATGCTCCAATACGTCTGTTAGTCTATAAGGTGCCACAGGACTCTTTGTCGCTTTTTACAGATCCAGACTAACACGGCTACCCCTCTGATACTAAAAAGCTTAAATTTTGTCGTCTTTTTTTTTTTTTTTTTTTTGTAGCTTTGTGTTCAGTGTCATCTAGATTTTACTAGAATGTTACAATTGTAGGACTTTTTCTTAGAATGCCTTGAAGTTCAGTATTAAGTTGACACCAACTTAAATTTCATATTTTGTCTAAAATCTTTACTACTTGACACATGTAAATTTACTGTAACAGAGATTAGAAAAATTCTTTCAATTTGTTTACTTTGTGCCTCTCACAGAAACTTCTATAACAGTTTTCTTGTCTGCTTGTGTAGTAATTCACTTCCCCCGTTGTCCCTATAGATCTTTCAGTGCTGTAACAGAAAAGAGAGAAACCCCTTTTAAAAAAAAAAAAAAGAAGAAAAAAAAAAAAAAGAAAAACTACAAACATTGATAACGGACTTTAGCAGGGTGTAATTCCTGAAACTAACTTTTTGAAGCTGACTAGATTTCAAGTTGTATGCAGTGTTGTAGCCGTGTTGGTACCAGGATATTAGCGAGACAAGGTAAATGAGGTAATACCTTTTATTGGACCAACTTCTGTTGGTAGGAAAGACGAGCTTTTGAGCTTACACAGCTCTTTCAGAACAAGAAGAACTCTGTGTAAGCTCGAAAGCATCTCTCTCACCAACTGAAGTTGGTCCAATAAAATATATTACCACACCCACCTTTTCTCTCTAGATTTCAGCCAACTTGTATCAGGGGTTAGGAGGAAACTTTCTCTAAGGCAGGGGTAGGCAACCTATGGCACACGTGCTGAAGGCGGCAGGCAAGCTGATTTTCAGTGGCACTCACGCTGCCCGGGTCCTGGCCACTGGTTTGGGGGGCTCTGCATTTTAATTTAAATTTTAAATGAAGCTTCTTAAACATTTTAAAAAACGTATTTACTTTACATACAACAATAGTTTAGTTATATATTATAGACTTATAGAAGGAGATCTTCTAAAAACATTAAAATGTATTACTGGCACGCGAAACCTTAAATTAGAGTGAATAAATGAAGACTCGGCACACCACTTCTGAAAGGTTGCCGACCCCTGCTCTAAGGGGACAGTTATCCCTTACTGCCTAAAGGATTTCATGCACCTCCTGTGAAGCATTTGGTACTGTCCAGTCAACAACAATGGTGACTGGCTTAGATGGACCACTGGTCTGATCTGGCATGGAATTCATATCTTCTTAAACTTGTACATAATAAAAAAAAAAAAAAATACATAGGCAAGTCTCTTAAGATGTCAGTGAAAACAACTTGTTTTTATTTGGATGAAAACCTTCTCCTGCAGTTTGTAACCCAAACACTGTAGTATTGTGTGAGTATGTATATCTGAGCTGGAAAGTGATCGTGACTCAAAACAGTGATTTTGGCTAGTCTATTTTAATTGATAT
This sequence comes from Platysternon megacephalum, assembly GCA_003942145.1. Lineage (NCBI taxonomy): Eukaryota > Metazoa > Chordata > Testudines > Platysternidae > Platysternon > Platysternon megacephalum. The sequence goes on along the minus strand of QXTE01000093.1, from coordinate 2,618,044 downwards.
AAACTGAAATACAAAATAACATTTATGATAATTTTAGAAAAATGTATTTGTAAACAAGGAACAACTTAAATTTCGCATGTGTGTTCCTCTGCAATGACTAAGTACTGGGCACTATTAGATTTACTGTCATAGCAATCAATGGGTAAGGAATGCTTCTGTCCAGTGCAATAAAGGTAAAAGTTTTTTTTTGCAAGGACTTCCATGCTTTCTTTGCATGGGCTCCTATCGGTGGTCCATCAATTCCTGTATCTTATATGCTTGCCAGTATCAGGTGCTTTAAATGAAAGTGCAAGAAACCCCCATAGTGGCCAATTATGAAATAACTTTTTCCCTGAGGAAAAAACTTCCCCTAACCCTTGTCAGTGGTTGACTTATGCCTTGAAGCATGAGTGTCTGTATGCTTTCCGAAAACACTGGCTGATAGTTTTTAGATGAAAAATATTTTTCTTGTATTTTGACTTTACATTATTTCTATTTTGTAAGGATCTTCATTTACCTGTTTCCATACCTGATGTTTCCTCCTCACCAAGCACAGAATTTCCTGCAGACTGGAGTATTAAAACTCGACTTCTATTCACTTCTTCCCAACCTTTTACTTGGGCAGAGCATTTAAAGGCACAAGAAGAGGCTCAAGGATTTGCCCAGCACTGTAGAGCAACATCAGTCAATTTCCCACAAAGCATACAGGTAGTCATTCTCCTGTAATCATATTAAATATAATGGAGATACTGGGTGTGGAGGATCTGTTGTTGGGTTTTTTTGGTTTGTTTGTTTGTTTAAGTTCTTGTGTACATTGGGAATAGCCCTTATTGAGCAATTGGTGTAACTGCACCAGTGCTGAACACTTACTGCAGAAAAAGGAAAGTCAGGGTTTACAACAACTGTGAGGTTGTTAAATTAAGGTTTAGACCTTGAACTAGGTGTACAACAGTGCAAACAGTACTGGTGCAGTTCCCTAGTTGCTGCCTACCACTTGCTGAATTGGGGCTATTCACTAGAGTAGACAAGGCCTTAGGTTTATATGTAAAATAAATGCTTGAAGTGCCAGAAAGGGAGACTGTCCAGCTCTCTGAGAAGAAAGATATTACCAATCTTATTAAACACTGTGTTTGGAATCTAGGAACCAAAGCTGTCCACGGAACTCCGCTGTGCATTCCAGCAAAGTCTTATTTATTGGCTTCACCCTTCACTGCCATGGCTACAGCTATTCCCTCGTATTGGAGCAGATAGGAAAATAGCTGGAAAGACTAGTCTTTGGTCACATGATGAAACACTGCAACAGGTTCTAATGAGTGAGTGGTAAGTTGAACTGAAGAACTTCTGGATTTGGTAAACCCAAATACTTGGATTACTGTATTTTAATTTAATTATGTATTTGTTGTCCTCATTCCTGTGGAAAACACTTTCTTTCACCAAGAATATTTATCATTTTGAGGGTCTCTGTATTCCCACTTGTGAGTATGTGGTATCCCTTCTGTTGAGCTGCAGAACTGTCTCAAAGTGGTGTCCATTAGGGGTGCACAAGAGACCTCACATGACGGTGACATCATCACCCTACTCTGTATAAGGGATTGTGCGTGCATCCCCCAAATGCCTCAGTTTCTTTGTCACCACCAGAGAAAGCAAACAGATCTTGCTTTTGTCCTCAGGCTAGATCTTCCCTTAGTCTAACTTACAAGAAAATAAGAAGATGGTGTATAGTAGTATAGGATAGTTTAGTATACATTGCTTGCCCTTATCTCAAGAGCCTTTGGCCCCTTTCTAGGGTCATGTCAGGGCCAGAGCCCCATAAAGATTTCAAGAGGCGTACCTCCCATCTCTAAATCGTACTGGAGACTGTCACTCATGTCTGGTGCCTTCTACAGCTGAACAAAGATTTACTCAATGACCCACTGTGCAGTTTCCCACACCTTCACTCCCCACGCTGGAATGGGGAAACATTTGAGTCTCCAGATTCATTTGGCTTCTCAATGTCTGCAGCCTGATACTCTGGCCCTGTTGGAGGTACCTAGACCAGTCTCCTTGCTGAGGCTTTCTGACACAAGACTCACTTTGCCAGTCCAGCCTCTCTGCTGCCTTCTATCATGGGCCCAAGATGGAATCTTCTCTGCCTCATTCTAGGAGCAAATGCTTTATCCAGCACTGCTGGGAAATCAAAAGCAGCACCCAAGACCAAACTGGCACTGCCTCTGAAAGCATCAATAGCCTTGGCGATGACACAAGAACTGACCACCTCACAGCCTACTCCTCATTCAGCACTGCTTCCCTTGACATTGACTCCAAATCTCTCCTCCACTGCAGACACCTGTCTATGCAGGTGCCTGTTGGGAAAAGGCAATAGAAGAGGAAGCTCACAAGAAGGGCAGAAATAGAAGAAAGGGACAAGGACATCCCTCCTCTTCTTTCATACTTTCCAACCCACAAGGGCCTTGGAGATTAACTGCACTACTGTCACCTCTTCTCCACAATTCTCTGGAGCCAGGCATCTCAACACCCATTAACTTGGACTCTTCTCTGGTTAAGGGCAAACCAATCTTCTCTCTGCCTACAATCTCCAGTTTCCTGAAGGGCATGGTGAATGCATTCCCCCATCACCACTTTTAAGGAGCCTCTGCTGTTGTGGGACCTACATCTTGTCTAACAAGGCTAATGGGCCCTTCCCGTGAGCCTTTAGTGTCAGCATCTCGAGCATCTGTAGATACAGTTGCTAGGAGGGTTAGTGAGTTTAGTGCTTTGATCACCAAATCTTTACACTGTGGTCCACAAAGACAAGTGTGCCATTAGGCCCATCTCAGCTTCATGCCTAAGGTGATCTCAGGTTCCCACCTATCAATGTTTCCCTTCCCCGTGTTGTTCGTAACAGACCCCATACTTACCCAAGGAAACTTACCTCCATAGCCTTGATATAGTGAGGGTGCTCTTTTCTTATCTGGAAAAGACCATGGCCTCAAAAAAACCTATTAGATTTTCTAATCGCATATGTGGAGAGATGCCAAAGAGAGCCCATTAGCAAACAGACTCTCACTGGTTAAGGAGATGTATAGATATTAGCTAAGAATCCAGTACCTCCTGGTTTAAAGACCTACTCCATGAGAGCCACCACAGTGTCAGTAGCAAGCATTAGGAAGGTTCCCAGGGTGGAGTCACGCATAGGAGCGACTTGGAGTTTGATGCACTTTCACCAGACACTGCTCCTTCAATTTAGCATCGTTCTCCAATGCCTAGTTTGGGAGAGCAGTGCTACAGTCCTTTTCAGTTAAAAACTCCTCACCGTCTGCCATCCTGATGGGGCATTCCTTGCTAATCTCCCACAGGGGGAATGTACAGAGACGTTCTAAGAAAGGTTACTTACCAATAACTGTTCTGGGTTTGCACTAACAGTCCTCCCACCTTCCTCTTTACCTTGGAATTCTAATTAACATCAGGCCTCTCTGGTTTGGGGGAAGAAACTGAGACAGATGGGGGATTGCACTCCCTCGAGTAGAGTAGGGTGATGACCCTCATGTGAGATCTCTCGTCCTTCCCAATGGACATAACTTTATCAAAGAGACAAGGTGGGTGAGGTATTATCTTTTATTGGACCAACTTCTGTTAGTGAGAGAGACAAGCTTTCGAGCTTATACAGAGCTCTTCTGCAGGTCTGAGAAACTTACTACACAGCTAAGTACAAGGTGGAACAGATTGTTTAGCATACATAGTTAACACACACATTTCAAGGAACCATTCAAGGTGAAATGGCTGGTCTCTTTCGCCAACAGAAGTTGGTCCAATAAAAGATATTACCTCACCCACCTTGTCTCCCTAATATCCTGGGATCCACACGGCTACAACAACACTGCATATAACTCTATCAAGGTAGTTTCACAGCTTGTCACCAGGGACACCATATTCTACAACGTTACTACAATAGAATCCATATCTTACAAACTAGTGGGGATTGAGGAGGTCTTAAAAGTGAACATCTCAAAATTACCATAGGGTACAGTGCATAAGTTGCAGTATGGTGCATTGCTTTCTTGGCCTTCGAACCACTGCAAAGCAACTTCTGATACATTGAAATGTAAAGAGATATTGACTTGTTCTTCATAGACACCACTTTCATTAGTGATTATTTTTGTGTCCCCCTAATCCACCCCCCACCCCGGGAAAAATAGTTCATAAAACTGATCATTCGTAAAATAGGTGTTTGTAAAATTTGAAGGTTACTACAGTAGGACAACCTCTCTTTCTCATGGCTACATAAAGCAGACGTACAAAGCTCTTATAAAATCCTTCTATCATAGTAAAGGGAGCTGAATACTCTCAATAGCAGTCTTAAGACTCTGCAGCTAACTTTTTGTGTTGAATGCCTTTCCAAGCCTAGCTGTTGACTGGAGAGAATTTTGCAAAACTATTAACAAGTTTCCTTTAATGCTTTGTGGGAATTAATACACTAAGGAGTAAACTTCTCAAAAGAGCTCAGCATCTACAATCAGGGCCAGACTTTATCAAAGGAGCTCAGCACAGTGGATAACTCCTGAAAATTTGGCCCTAGATGTTCCAAGATCACCTCTTTCAAACCTGATAATACTAGGTGCATGTTATCTAAAATACCCATAAAGTTTCTCAGTTTTAGGAGTATATTATTTCAACCTATTTGAGATCCAGGTGGTTGTTTTAGCAGGTGGCAATAGTTTTAAAAAAAGTCTCTTACAGAATGGTCTTCTAAAATTTTATAACTTCTCTTTCCTCTAACCTGCAGGTCTGTCAGTTTTACTTCCCTATATAATCTTCTCAAAGCCAAGCTGTGTCCCTATTTCTATGTTTGTACCTACCAATTTACTGTGCTGTTTCGTGCAGCAGGCCTTGCAGGAAGTGATGTTATTACAGCTGTTATTTCCCCCACAACCAGGGGTTTAAGGGAAGCCATGAGAAATGAAGGTAAGATGGAGTTCCTTCCAATAAGATTTGAATAACATACAAAACTCACATTCTAACAGTTATGTATGTAAACCATTCATTTGCTTACCTTCCCTACTCAGGCATAGAATTTTCTTTACCTTTGGTAGAAGAAACTAGGAGCAAGACACACAAAAACTCTGAAACAAACTTGGATACAGAAGATAACAGTCCTGAAACAGGCAAAAACACTGAAGATGGAGAGTATGTAACAAAACTGTCTGTGTCTAGAATTTAAATGCGCTTGCCACTACCTAGACAATTTAATAGATATTAATGTGGAGTATTTTAACCATCTTAATCTTTTTCCTAGGGAACAAGGAGTGAGTGACGATGAAGGTTTCTCTTGGCTTGAGGAGATGGGAGTCCAAGACAAGATTAAAAAGCCAGATGCAATTTCTATCAAACTGTATCCTTTGAGTACCATAATATACTATATCAAAAACATGCATTGGAGTACTTCATTTCTGTGAAGATCTGTGGTTTTTGAATCGTAGTCTATCAATGACTCTGCAATAATGATGATTCTGTAGAATTTTCAGTTAGTGATACAGCATTTATGAACACTTACTGTAAAAAGTGTATCTCCTTCTGTACTTAACAGTGCGGCTTTGCCTTTTTTTAAAGCAGAAAATATTGTTACAGGATCACTAAGTGACTACACTTTTTATTGTACCAAATAGTAACGTAGATTCTATCACAATATAAAACGTAATGAGTGAAAATACGCCTGTTACTGACCTGCCTTCTGATTAGGCTTAGAGTAATAGTAACTGCATTCTCTCTTACCTGTGTATTTAAAGTACATTTTCTTTTTATGGAAAAGCTGGTTTCTGTCTCAAGCTTATCTGGTTATAAATTTTACCCAAGACTAGGGTGGCATAATAGAAATATACCACCCGTTATACAGCTACAGGGTGGGCGCCTGTGATGAAATGATGTAAACAAATGTCAGTTCTAGGTTTTCTGTCAACTGGTATTTCTACACATCCATGTCCAAACTATTATGGCATGTCTCTCTGTATTTGATGCGTTCTTGTATTTTGATATAAGAACCAATTTCCACCTGTTTCTGCCAAGATAAGGAATAATCAGCAAACTTCACTTGTAAAGCCATACATAGCATGCTAGGTTAAATTTCCTTTGTTCAACTGCCTTCTCAGTAATCTATATATGACCAGTACAAACCAGTGTGGCGATATCAAAGACACTTCACCCCTACAGAGCTGTTTGAACCATTCTGGGAGGTGACAGTAGGAAGACTTATTAGACAAGCTGACGGTTTGGTTAAAGATATTTGTCTACACAAACTTATAATGTACTAGTACAAACCTAAAACTGGGAACAATACTTTATTTCACACTCCAATTTTTCTAAAACCACAACAAACACAAAACTGTTTCAGTAAAGGCTCTCCCTAAATGGCTGTTAAACTAAACAATTTTCCTTTAATGACTTGTTAATTACAAAAAATCTGGAGAACATTCCTTGCCTCATGGTTTCAATAAAGCTAAAGATTAGGCCTAAGCTATTTTTGAGTTCTTTACCTTTCCAGAGCCAATGTAAATTAGCATAGACCTATTTTCAGTGAATTTTTACTTGACTTTAATTCTTGGTCTGGTGCATTTGATGCCCTTAAACTTCTTGTATGTTTCCTTTGACCCATATCAACACAGCCGTAAAGAGAAAAATGAAGTGCAAGTGGATCACAAGCCTGAATCTGTTGCATTAGTGAAAGGAACAAACACATTCATGTTGCTGAACTTCTTGATAAACTGTAAGAGTTTAGTAGCTGCTGCAGGCCCTCAAGCAGGGCTCCCACCAACACTGCTGTCCCCAGTTGCTTTTCGAGGTGCAACAATGCAAACACTCAAGGTAAAAAGCAAAGGAAACAATTACTTTCTGGTGCTGTCTGTCTTCAGGAAGAAAAGGGAAGGCGCTTTATTCCTTCATGTATCTTTGTGGTTACTGCCCCTCCAGAGATATCTTAGTGGTGCCATTTGTGCTGTTTATAATTTGATGTTGAATTAGCAGTTTAATTACAAACCTCTCTATTGGGGTTTCAGGTTGGTAGCACAGATTTGAAGGCTTAGTTGTACATAGTCTCACCTTCAAGACACAGGATTAAAACTATACTCGCCACCTTTCTTCTCTCCCCCCCATGTATTCTCTTCAAACTCCTGTTGTACTGAGAATCTGGTTAGATCTCTTGAGCTATGTTGGCTGCTGGAGCTGCCCACTTTAGATATGATCTGAAACAGTGCCTTACCAACGGTCCTTAAGAGGCAGAGGAGCCTAAAGAATAGTGCTATTAATTATGGTATCATGGCCAAATTCCATTATGGGTTGTTTATTCTCTCAAACTACATTCCCCATGCAGTTGCACACTCTACCTACCATATTGTGTAGTGTTCTTGTGTATTAGGGTTTAGTATATTATAGCCCATGCCTTGTAGGGATATTGAATAACTTCATGTCTAATATTCATAAAGCACTTGGAGAACCTTGAATTAAAGCTAATCTTAATGTTGAAGTAGATGAAAAATAAGATTTGTCACTAATCTTGATGTATCAAACACTGAATATGTAACTTACTGTCTTCAGGCTCGAAGCATCAATGTGAAAACACCGGTTCACTCATGTTATAATGATATATTTAGCTTGGAAATCACGGGTCCTGTCATGCCTCATTGTCTGCATACTTTGACCATGCTGCTCAAATCTGCACAGAGGGGAGCTTTTTCTGCTGTATTATACACCCATGAGCCAACGGCAGTGTTTAACACTAACACAGAGAGAATCTTAAATAAGGTAAGTAGACTGAAAGGGTGTCTTCCATGTTAGGGTTAATACTTTTTATCACTAGAAACAGGAGACTACTGAATGTGGAAAAAACTGCTCTTCGCTTGGGATAATGGCTAACACCCACTTGTTGGCCACTTTAGAGTAACCAGTTTACAAGGTTTTATCAGTAGTGAGGAGGCTGGGATTCCTAGTCATAACAGTGGAAAAGCATGTTCATTCAACTGATGGCTTTAACCTAGTCCCTATCATTTGCTACTCCACCAGTAGACTAGGCAGCTCTTCAATATCTACTGTTCATTGGCACAAAAATGGGTATAAAATATTATTAGTAATTTGAAAGAAATGCATCTTACCTACCTCTTTTGTGAAACTGAATTTCCACAGGAAACTATGTGCAAGGACCTCACTAAGTGTGGATTGCATCTTAAAACGTTGGATCAATTGATTCAACTTCCAACATTAAGAAAGTCTTCTATACGACTCCTAGAAATGAGAGACTATGCTTACACCTGGAAATCCTAAGTATGCTATTTTAATTCATGAAATGAGACTAGTAGTGTTTGGTCAACACTCTACAGATGCTATTGTGTACCAGGAGGGGAGAATTGCCTACTTGCAAAAGCTTTTGGACGTGGTGGGTAAGAACTTCTGTTGCACACATCCTCACTCATAAGGCAACTTCCAGTGGAAAAACAAATATTCTGAATAGTCCAGCAAGAATACTGCCCCTCTCAAAACCTGCAACAGCTGCATTTGTCTTTGTTTTTAAATAAATTTTTTATAAATAAGGTAATCTTGTGTTTTCTCCTGTTTAGAATTAAGAGGGCCTCTTAAGGGTTAATACATTTTCACCATTTTTAAGGTACAGAACTGTTAAGAGGAACCACTTCTAGTTTCTACAGAAAGTGAAGTGGCTCCTATGCTATTGGACACTGGAGGTCAGTGATTATTACTTGTTTCAGTATAAAGACAATGATTGGATTAAATAGTGGTTGTCCTCTAGATTAAACCATGATAGCTAAATGAGTTATAATTGTAAACCTTCACCTTTCATTAAAGGTATAAAATGAGAAATTAATCTAATAAGTATAACAAGTTGTGACACTTATCCACCTACCAGTGATAACTTAACTCCTTTACACTATGAAACAAAACAAAAAACAGAGTGGTATCCCTCCCAAGTAAAGTTTATTCTTAGCAGTAACTGGAAGCACCTAAAGTTCAAAGGAAGCACAGCTCTCATCTAAAAGGAAGGATTTCAATGCTATTGGTAAGATCAGTTGAATAAACTTATGTTCAGTAACTCTGAAACTGGATAGCTTTGTTCTGACATGCTATTTATTACAATACCTGCAACAATCTAAATATCAATCTGCTGTTTCATTATGTAGTGGTTCAGCTTTGGCAGAATACAGACTAACATGTTCTCTTGACAGGTAATTTGTCACTTTAAGAGTACATTTTGAAAGGATTCAACAATAAAATGCACACTCTGTTAGTGATAACAACTGAGGCTGACAAGCCGCAAGTGACTTTAACCTGTCTCCTGCAGCAGGTGATTAAAACACTGATTTAATTATTAACCAGTCAGTATGCTCTTACTATATTAACCAGTTGTAGTTGATGAAATAATACTTATTCAGTTTGTTTTCCTTACAGCAAAATGTCAAGTATCAGGGGGTAGCTGTGTTAATCTGTATCCACAAAAACGAGTCCGGTGGCACCTTAAAGACTGACAGATTTATTTGGGCATAAGCTTTCAAGGGGTAAAAAACCTCACTTCAGAGGTTTTTTACCCATGAAAGCTTATGCCCAAATAAATCTGTTAGTCTTTAAGGGGCCACCAGACTCCTTGTTGTTTTCACAGCAAAATGACTATTTCCCCTGTCATACCGTTTAAATATCAATATATAGTACTATAGTAAATGGAACAATGAATTCACACTACTGTGACTCTTTTGGGTAATGCGGATTGCTAATTTGGCTTCTAAACCACCTAGGTCTGAGTATCAGTGCTCTAGGTTTATGTAGATAGTGGATGTTGTCCTCCAGTAGACAACCTAAATGTCCCAACTTTAGCTGAAAGTAACTCTAAGAAACTGACACAGATCCTTGGAGAGCTGTAGAATGCTTTTTACTACACAGTATAGATCATAGAATAGAATCATAGAATCTCAGGGTTGGAAGGGACCTCAGGAGGTCATCTAGTCCAACCCCCTGCTCAAAGCAGGACCAAACCAAACTAAATCAGCCCAGCCAGGGCTTTGTCAAGCCTGACCTTAAAAACCTCTAAGGAAGGAGATTCCACTACCTCCCTAGGTAACCCATTCCAGTTCTTCACCACCCTACTAGTGAAAAAGTTTTTCCTAATGTCCAACCTAAACCTCCCCCTCTGCAACTTGAGACCATTACTCCTTGTTCTGTCATCTTCTATCACTGAGAACAGTCTAGATCCATCCTCTTTGGAACCCCCTTTCAGGTAGTTGAAAGCAGCTATCAAATCGCCCCTCATTCTTCTCTTCTGCAGACTAAACAATCCCAGTTCCCTCAGCCTCTCCTCGTAAGTCATGTGCTCCAGCCCCCTAATCATTTTTGTTGCCCTCCGCTGGACTCTCTCCAATTTATCCACATCCTTCTTGTAGTGTGGGGCCCAAAACTGGACACAGTACTCCAAATGAGGCCTCACCAGTGCTGAGTAGAGGGGAATGATCACATCCCTCGATCTGCTGGAAATGCCCCTACTTATACAACCCAAAATGCCATTAGCCTTCTTGGCAACAAGGGCACACTGTTGACTCATATTCAGCTTTTCGTCCACCGTAACCCCTAGGTCCTTTTCTGCAGAACTGCTGCCCAGCCATTCGGTCCCTAGTCTATAGCAGTGCATGGGATTCTTTCGTCCTAAATGCAGGACTCTGCACTTGTCCTTGTTGAACCTCATCATATTTCTTTTGGCCCAATCCTCTAATTTGTCTAGGTCCCTCTGTATCCTATCCCTACCCTCCAGCGTATCAACCACTCCTCCCAGTTTAGTGTCATCTGCAAACTTGCTAAGGGTGCAGTCCACACCATCTTCCAGATCATTAATGAAGATATTGAATAAAACCGGCCCCAGCACCGACCCTTGGGGCACTCCACTTGATACCGGCTGCCAACTAGATCATGAGCTCTTAAGATCAATATGTAGAACACTGAAGAGGCTGTCCCATGGAAGTTGGAAAGTCAATTAGAAGTTATTGTAGCTCTTGGATTTTAGCTTTGTGGAATTATAAATGTTGTCTACCACTCCACTCACATCACTAATCTTTAATTCTAATAGTGTCCTCCCTAACTTACTATGATATTTAGATGAGCAAATTTGATGGTAAAATGAGTTAAACAAATGGGATGCATTTCAGGCACAGGCCTTTATGTATGACTTTAAAACAACTACAAGAGTTGAATTTGTTGAAAGTTACTTTAAAAGAGGTGATGATGCTTTTTTGGCATTTTAAAAGGGTTGTTAAAACAAGCAGAGGTTTTAAACTTTAAAATCAGGACTGTCAAGTCTTTCCTGGGTGTAGAGGACTTGCTATCATCTATATTGATTTCTCCACCTTTAAGCAGGACTAATCTTGCACAGGTTACCTTAATTCTAATATCTACTTTTGCAGTGCTTCCTGCTGTAACCTTATTCCTTTAAATCTTTTGTATGGAACTATTTAACCTAAACCAGCTCTTGTGAAAAGGTTCGCTTTCTGTGTTGGGCAAAAGCGATAGAGTTGTGGCTTGTGAATTTGAATACTCTTATAGTAGAGTGTTCCTTTGCACATTATAGTAGAGTACAAGTTTTCATTGAACCATTTCTAGCCCTGCTTGTTGTGAAGATCATCTTGGAACCAACCGATGCTAGTCTTCCTGAACTAGGGCATGATTTTTCACAAGTACTGTATATCCACAGCTAATTGACTACAGCTGGAACAGTGCTGAGCACTTCTGAAAACAATACCTTATGAGCATCACGTGGACAACTAGACAAACATGAACATGCATTTAGTGGCCACCTCCCACAATCTTCCAGTCTACTTTCACTACAGACCTTCCAACTTCTGCAGCAAATGAAGCAGGGGTCCAATAATCAACAGCTTCATTCACTTAATTACCTAATCATGCTTCCTCCTTCCCCACCAGGCCCCTGACCTCATTAAGTTTACCTGTGCATCATCTTTAATTCAAGCATTTCCTATTTGAGTGCCTCACTGTGCAACATGAATGGTCTTTGAACACCGGGTTTTTTATTTTTCAACTAGAATTTTAAAAAAATCTCAACCCTTGGTGCCACTATTGTTTAGAGGACAGTAGAGTACTGGGTATAAGGCTTCTGGGGTTGGAGTGTGAACTGATAGAGCAGGGGACAGAGGTGGGACTCTTGCATGCTACTTTATTTTTAAACAGTGCTTTAGCGTATTTGTCAATGCACTTTGTACAGATGGTTATGGAGGAATAGTCCCAATTCACAAATAGCCTAGCAAAGCACACAGATTTTATATATTTTGCTGACAGACAAGCATGGATGGAAATCATCTGCCATATTAGACAGCTAGGTTCTATGCCCAGCTTTGACAAAAGTGACTTTATACTCCACCTCTGGCCTTCAGTCACTCTATCTAGGAAATGGGAGACTGATAAATTGTTCAATAAAAAAGGGTGCAAAGGATAAAGAATTGACATTAATCCATGGAAGAAATGGGACTAGTATTCATCTTCTGGCTCCTAGTGCAAAACTCCTTCCCCTCCGGCCAAAGGACAGCTTGATGCCTAAGAGGAGCTCCATTTTGTCTCTGAATTTGTGGAGTTGTGTGCAGTTGACAGGATACAAGCTTTGAGGGGAAAATTTTTAAAAAAAGAAATAAGTAAGTATACAAACTACTAGGCATGTGCAAGTGGCCATTTTCTAAGATTTATAACTCAGCCAAGTATGACATGAGAACTATTTCCCCCCACTGCAAATTTGCAAACCCCCTACTGTCACCGAGAGCTATTTTTAAAAAGTGAGAAAAACAGACTGCCAAAACTTTGAATCAATCTTAAAAAAAAAACAAAAAACGAACCCTCATCCTGTGATGGAGTACAAGCACAGAAAACATGAGGCCAAAAATTAGCTTGGTAACTTTATAAACAACTGAAAACATTTCACTATTGCTGCCCCTCTGATACATACTCTCTAAATTACTGCTTTGGCACAGATCTTAATTACTGTTTACTGACCAATGATTAAGATTATGAACTTGTGCGGCTTTATTGACTGAGTTGGGTACAACAATTGAAGCATCATTCTACCCCCCATCCAGTTGTAGATTTGTTATAGCTTAAAATTCACATTAACCACAAATTCATACAATCAACATCAGGCAGTGTGTTAATTTGAGATTGGAATAGACAATTTCATATCTCCTTACCAGAACATGCAGGGGAGAGACACTTTTACACTGCAATTCTCATCAATTTCATCGCTGGACTTTCTTCCCTCCCATTTAAGCCAGGTCATTTGCCTATTCTTTTTAGTTTTAAAAAGTAAGCAATATGGCCAGTTGCAGTACACCATTGACTTAAACCCCAAACAAGACAGAAGTGGTAATGTTAGCATTGTACAACAGTGCCACAATTTACCTACCTTCTTGGAGGGGGTAACATTACTGGCCCAGTATCTGTCCAGCAGTACATACCAGCCTTTTCCTAGACTATGATAAGCTGCGCAGCCTTGTACTGGCTATATAGGCAAAAGTACTACAACAGTAGCTTTACCAAGACCAGGGGAAACTGCATTATAGTACAAAAGAGTATGAAAGTGTTAACATTCCATATTGAAGAGAACTTGCATGAGGTTCAAAGAGAAATTGCATGAGTTTTAAAACAAGGGTTTAGATTACTGATGCCCTCCAGAGTCTGCCTGTTGAATTTAGTCATTTAAGAAATAATTACATCACTAATGTAAACAATATAAACATACCAAAAACTAAGTATGATTTAAATACATTTTTGATGGTACAAAAGAAAATCCTGAAGGTGTCTGTACAGTTTTTACAATGTGGGAATCACCAATGTATTTACAACATGAAGCAGGGAAATACCTTTCTTGTGCAGAATAAAATTATCTGAAATAATGTCAATATAAAAAACAATAGCTAGCGGTGTGAGGCACTCCTGAAGATGGTGGCATTGGGCATGCTGTCCTTTGGTACAAGTCCCATCGCTTGGAGAGCCGCAGTTGCTGCTGTGGCTTTAGCATGCTTCTTATTAAGGCTGGGAAAGCTAGGCCTGTATTCATGCCCATTGACCATCACCTGTTTAAGGGGGGAAAATATACAATAAAATAAGAGATTTAACCAGTTGTTTGTTACTAGTACTGGAAAAGTTTGTTTACAAGAGCCAGAAACAGCGATATGCAGACTTCCTATTAAAGGTAGGCAAAATCCACCTCCAGCATCACCTGCAACATGCATGCATGTCCTCACTCAAGTCTCTATTATATTTATGAACAACTCCATTGGATTTAAATGCTGAAAGACAAGCAAGCACAAACTATGGGGCTGCACTGAGGATGAGGAAATTAAGATTCCTCAAAAACATCAATTCGTGAGCTCTTCACTATTATTCAAAGTACAAAAACACTCAAGTTTTCCCCATTCTCTACATTTTTCCTCTCATTCTGGCACACTTTGCATCTTGAAATTGTGTCTTCACTTCCCTTTCTGTCTCATTTTAGACATGGGTATAATTCAGATGTAGTAAGTTATTCATATTTATATTCTAGTAACACCAAGGCCCCACTCAGGATCAGAGCCTCACTGCAAACACAAAATGAGAGTTCCTGCCCAAAAGAGCTTATAATCTAAATATACAAGACATTGATAGACAACATATTAGGAAAATGTCAAAGGGCCAACTAATACCTTTTATTGGACCAACTTCTGTTGGTGAGAGCTCTTCTTCAGGTCTAAAAAAATATGACCTCACCTACCTTCTCTCTCTAATATCCCGGGACTGACATGGGCAACAACTACACCGCATGCAAAGATCCAAGTATTTTAAAAAACCCTGCCCCACCTAACTCTTCCTCCCCCCTCATTGTGCAGAGCCTGTTATACCAGGTACACTGTGGCTGCATCTCCAACAGCAAATGGGATTCTACATAGCAAACTTCTGTTGTAATTTAGCACTATTACAGCTTCACCAATGAAAGCTGTTGCACCCACAGGACTCTGGTGTTTTTACCATCGTATCAGCCAACGCTACTTGAGGCTACCTTTTAAAACAGGAGTCAGCAACCTTTCAGAAGTGGTGTGCCGAGTCTTCATTTATTCACTCTAAATTAAGGTTTCGCGTGCCAGTAATACATTTTAACGTTTTTAGATGGTCTCTTTCTATAAGTCTATAATATATAACTAAACTATTGTATGTAAAGTAAATAAGGTTTTTAAAACGTTTAAGAAGCTTCATTTAAAATTAAATTAAAATGCAGAGCCCCCTGGACCGGTGGCCAGGACCTGGGCAGTGTGAGTGCCACTGAAAATGAGCTCGCGTGCCGCCTTCGGCACACGTGCCATAGGTTGCTTACCCCTGTTTTAAAAGGATTCAGAAGCTCCCTCATGTGATACAGAAAGGAACCGCTTGCCTCAAAGGGGATGAGCATATGATGTCTATTATTATTAACCGTGTTTATTACAGTAGTACCCAAGGAACAACTAAGAATGGGGTGCAATTGTACTAGGCACTGTACAAACAGTCCCTGCTCCAAAGCAAGTTAGGTTGCTAGTTAATGTATTAAATAAGACTAAGGTGGGGACCTAATAGTAGCTGAGAGACTTTTTCTCCCTACATCCCCTCCAGGCAGTTTTGGTCTGCTGGTTTGCTTTTGCTTCTTGTGACTGAACTCTGGGATTAATAGCAATGCATTCTCAGTGGTGGGCCCACTTTTCTGGAATCTGCTCCTCGAGGACAACAATAGACTCAGTGTTTAGCAAACTTCATGGAGCAGTGCGAGAACTCTTGTTTTGTTAAAACTACTAATTTATTCCAAGACCATTTTAGGAGCCAGATATGCAGTATTTTAGACCTACATTTCTGAACCTAATACATTACAGAGCCCAGGTTTAGCTTGATAAATTAAAATAATTGGTAAGAAACTACCATTAAGGCAGAAAAGTGTATGCCTGAATTTATTCTTTCTATATGCAAACCTTTGAAATTAAGTATAGGACAAGATGTTATGGCCTGGACTCCTGTAAAACTGCAGTGATCTTTTCCACAATGCTTGAGAATTTTTCTCCCAGCGAGGGAGAGAAGTCACTAATACGTTTTTGTGATCTATTTCTCTGTCAGTTCTTTAGCGGAAGAGTAGTCATTTTCAGTGGCAAACATTAATGCAAGATTCAAGTGGAAAGAGAGTAAGCTGGACTAAACTGACTAAAGAATAAAAAAGGGTTAAATCCTGCTCAAACAAGGGCCGTTCCACTAAAGCTTATTCATGGGACTATGGCAGGTAGGATTTGACCCCAAATTGGTTTAACTCATTTAAATAGGCAGTGGGAAGAATGGCTTTTAGCCTCTTCATAGTTACAAACGTGCATAAGTGTTTGCAGGTTCTGGGGTTAAATTGTAAGCTCTTTAGAATAAGGACTTTGTATTCCTGTGTGTTTGGACCGTGCCCAGCACATTGGGGGCACTACTGGAATACAAAAAAATGAGATTAATAATACTAGATTTATCATTTCTAACCGAGTACTAGACATGTCAGAAAAGGGAATTCAAGCTTACCTTGAAGATAAAATGTTTGCGATGATCAGGCCCACTATCATCCACCAATACGAATACAGGTGGTGACCATCTTCTTTTATTACATATCTCCATCAATGCAGAAACTGGATGTTTACCTTAAATATATCAACGTATTTTATTTCTATTATTAATTCCAATGTTACTCCTAGACAAGTTACCTTAAATTAGATATTTTAAAGGAGTTAAAAAAAGGCCTTACCTGAAAGATCCTTCATTACACTAAAATGTCCCGATCTCTTTTGTGTCTTTTCTCCCACTGCAACAAGGCCTAAATAAAATATGGACCATGTTTATATCTTGTGTTACTTTCTACCACTATAAACCTGATTTTTGCATTGAGCTCTTGCTATTGGAGCATGGGTTTCTCTCATTCCATTAACCAACAGCATGCATTAATGACGCCTATCTATGATGATGCCAACTGTAGCACAATCACACATTAAAAAGCCTTTTAATCTCTCCCTTCATTTCAACACTACTATTTTTTCACACCATGCCATTCTTCTCAACTTGTTCCATTAATTGTTCCATTGAGACTGTAACTAGTCTGTCAGTCACCAGGAAGTACAAAGCACACTAAGGAAGGCACTCTTCCCCCTCAGAGAGCTCAGTACTTCATTGCTCATGTCACCTTTGGGAAAAATACATGGCAGGAGCTGAACTAAAACTCAAGAGACTCACAGGTGCAGGGCTCCTGCAAGCCACCCAATGTTCAACATTTCCCCCCCGGCCCCAGGTACTTCAGGAAGTCACGGAATCCATGAATTCCAGAGACCTCGGTGACTTTTTCTGCTTCAGCCCTAGGGGCTGCGGGACTGCAGCAGGCAGCCAGCAGGGCCCTTGCAGGGTTTCAGGGAGACCTCGGGTGAGTGGCTGGGGGTGTCCCATTTTCTCTTTGGGAAATTTGGTCACCCTGCAGCTCCCAGCCACCACGGTGGTGGGGGAAACCATGGAACTGCAGCAGCAAAAGTCAGACAGGTCATGGCTTCCGTGAATTTTTGTTTATTGCCCATGACCTGTGACTTTTATTAAAAATAAAAATGACAAAATCTTAGCCTTAAGCATTATCTATGGCTGTGTCTACATTAGAGACTATGCTGGTATAGGCTCCCAGTGCAGATGCAGTTTACACTGCAGAAGGAGTTTTTCTGTCAGTGTAGGAACACCACTTCCCGAATGACATTAGCTACCTTGACAGAAGCACTCATCTGTTGATAAAGCTGCATCTACAATAGGGTTTTGTCAGTGTAGCTTTGTCAATCAGAATGTGATTTTTTTCCAAACCCCTAACTGACAGAGCAAAGTTGATATAACTTTTCAGTATAGACCAAGCCTATAGCAGAAATACAGGGTGGGATTATCAAAATTACTTAAGTGATGTAGAAGCACAAGTCCCACCCACTGGAAGTCATGGAAAACCTAACTTGCTGCAATTGTCTGTTCTCAGGAGGAAGGAAAAAATAAGTAGGTGATTAAAAGAACCATTCTGTATAGTTCTGAGGCAGTAGCTATCAAACTTTCATTCTGTTAATTACTTTGTACAAGACATGCTCTCATAAGCCACGTCCTCCACTCCAACCTTCCAATCCCAAGATTTTAAAGGGTAAGATAAAACAATCAATCTGCCTATAGCATAAGGAAATGCGTGCGGTGACCCACCATTTTCCTTTAATAAAACATTTTACCCTCATTAATTTCAAAAATGCCTTTACTCCCTCTCGAGTGACACTTTTAAATACATGTAAAAATAAAATGTTTGAACAACAATGGCTCTGAACTTCTTTTCCTTCAATCCTCTCCTTTTATTTTTCTTGTTTCTTACCTTCACTTGATTCCTCTCCTGGCTTTTGGGAATGAAGGGAGTAAAGGGGACATGAACAGCAGTGAAAAACTGCAGTTCATCTTTTTTTTTTTTTTTTTATTTAAACTCACCTCCTCATTACCACCATGCCTTCACCCTCAGAACTTCAAACAGTTTATTTTAAGGGATTATGGCCCTAAAGTTACCTCCAAATTCAAACAACTCTGATGTTTCTTCCTTTTTCTTGTTGAAAATTATTTACATCAGAAATAATTACAAAACTGAGGTTACAATGAAGGGAGGGATCCTACAGCACATTATGTTTCACATCTGGTAGCTTGAGAGGTATGGCTCTGAACCAACTAATGGGAAGATGTTCTGCTTTCCACTGTTAACTGAAGCAGTGTGTTTTTACACCTTTCAGCTGCTGAGAAGGGAGCTCTCACAGCTTAATGGCAGCCAACAGAACAAAAGAGTAGCTTAGTGGCTGTAGGCCTGGAAGCTGTTCAGGCCATGCCCGAGAGTAGCTGGGTCTGGTGCAGAGCCATGGGAAAGGCTGGCAAGCTCTGGATTCACACCTTGCTGCTGTTTCCCAAAATAGCTTTTACTGAACAAAGTTAATTGACTGTCCCTGGATGTATGTTCCCAGAAGTCAAAACACTCACTATTTTCGAATAACTTTAGACAAGATTTCAAAAATTGTTTTCTTTTATAAGAAGGGAAGAAGAAAATTACTTTGTCCATTTAAATTTTCTAGCCAGAACACTAACCCCTTCTAGATAAAGTTCCAGTCTGGCTTTCAGCAGTACACACACATTAGTCAAGGCTGTCCTCAACCCTTCCCTTCCATCGTCTTCATACTGGTTTGCACAGCACTTGGCATAGATTTGGCATTTTATAAATAACAGCATCAGTACATTCCAATGCACTTCATTGCCCTCCCCATGTATAAGAATCACTTCAGCTACCTATTTTTAACAACCCAAGTTGCCTCTTTAAAGTGTACATGATCTTAACATTAGGCACCCATATCGGTTTAGTGAAACTTTAGCACTTCTCCCTATCAATCTGGGTTTGATTTTTTTAGGTTGGAAAGGATCATCTATCTCAGGGGTTGGCAACCTTTCAGAAGTGCTGTGCCGAGTCTTCATTTATTCACTCTAATTTAAGGTTTCGCGTGCCAGTAATACATTTTAATGTTTTTAGAAGGTCTCTTTCTATAAATCTATAATATATAACTAAACTATTGTTGTATGTAAAGTAAATAAGGTTTTTAAAATGTTTAAGAAGCTGTATTTAAAATTAAATTAAAATGCAGAGTCCCCCAGACCAGTGGCCGCGACCTGGGCAGTGTGAGTGCCGCTGAAAATCAGCTCGCGTGCCACCTTCGGCACCCGTGCCATAGGTTGCCTACCCCTGATCTATCTGATCAAACTCAAAACAGGAAAAAAAGGATTAAATTAAAACAACCCAGGGATCACTGCAAGGATATCAATATTTGTCGGTGAACCTATACCAAGAAAGGGAAGATGCATGGTCAGAGCTCTCCTCACTAAGATGGATGCCAGCAGTCTTACTAATAACTGTGCTTGTATGCTGCACTCTTCTTCTCCACCTCTCTGGCCATCTTACTAAACAGTAAGCTCTTTGGGGCAGTGAACATATCTGCCTATTTGTTTGTACAGCGCTTAGCACAACAAGGCGCTGGTCCTGGTACAGGTCTTCAGGATTATATAAATAATCATTGGGATTGAATGTCAAACTCTACAGATGTAAGAAATGTTATCAGATACCCCACAGAGGTTCCCAGACACTCAATAAGGTTAGTACTCCCAATCATGGTTGTGAGCCTGTCAGATAACCCATTCTGCAGGCTGCTCAGAAAAAGAGAAATGACCTTGAAGGAATTTTAGTTTAGGTTTATAGATCTACATAGTTCTTCCCCAATGCCTGTGACATTACCCACGTAAAACTCAAGGAACTGTTATCAGCAATGAGAGCTTTACAGGACAGAGCTGCTGAAAAGGCTGTGCTGCAGCTCAACAAGAAAGTTTTCTTCCTGGAACATCTGTCAACTAATTCTTCTCCAAACACACACTCTCTCTCTCTCTCTAGCTTCAATCTGGCAAGATGTCTGACAGAAATGAATAGTTGTAAAGCAGGTTTAGCCACTTTATATGTAAAACTCATATTTGTTTTCATGGCTTCCTTTTCTATATTTTTGGACTGTTTCATCGCTCAGTTATAAAGCCATTGTGTAGACTGCTAAAGGAGCTATAAACTTTAGACAGGATCTCATTCTTATACTTGTAAAATGGAAGAGTGAGACTCCTCAGAGTCTCCATTTCCTGACTCCACAGAGACAATTTTTACAATCTTGACTATAACACCTTATTTTCAGTGTGTGATTGGTACTTTGAGAGCATTCCGCTATTGGGAAATCTCTATGTGGACAGTTAGGGTCTGGTTTTTAGTATCTGCAGTTTTCACTGACTTAACAGCACCTATGAAAATCAGACCTATAGAGTTTAAGTTTACGTCCTTTGTTTCTTTTCTGATTGAAACTATGATTGAATGAAAACTCTGCTTTAAATGTCTGTAACCTTAAATGTGATCTATGTAATGTATTACAAGCTCAAAAAGGTTAAGGAACAACTGGTAAATATTTGGTTTTCTACTTAAACTACAAGCCAATGTTAATCTAGTTTACCAATTAACATTATGAAACAATATAGGTGAAATCCAGGCTCTATTGAAGTCAATTGGAATTTTGCAGCACATTTAAAAAATTTAAACTTTAAGAGCTTAAAAACTCTCTTTCTGAATCACAGCATACCTCAGCATGCATTGTAAAATAAAAATGCTGCTGAGTTTGCATATATATGCAAAATACCCGATTGTGTAATCTGGGCAGCTCATTTAAGCCACAGTAGGGTCCTGATCCTGCAGACATGCTTATGCATGTGTCTAACTTTAAATGGAAGAGGAGCCCCATAGACTTACACAGTAACTCCTCACTTGGAGCTAGCTGGTGGGGGCTTGTAATCAGGGTGGACTGGCAGCCCCCTTATCAGCTCCCCACTCCTCTAAGTTCCCTGTGCTGCAGGCATTGAGCTGTCCCTCCCCCACTGCCATGTGCTGCTCCTGCCCTCTGCCTTGGAGCTGCTCCCAGAGACTCCTGCTTGCTGTATGGGGGGAGGGGAGAAGTGGGGGGCTAATGTCAGGGTGTCCCCCTCCCCCCTGCTCCTGCACCCCGCTTACCCCATTTCCATAGAGCAGGGGCTACACACGACAGGGTTCAGGATGGAGGGAGCTTCCAGGCAGCAGCTGCTGTCTCAGCAAGCTGATCTAATTAACAAGGCAGTGTACTTAAGACTGGGGTAAGCTACTTAAAGGGGAAATGTGCATCTCTCGCTCTCAGACACACGGTGTGTGTCTCTGTCTGCTATGCTCTCTCCCCTCCCTCCATGCCTGCTGCCTTGTAGAGTGAGGCTACATTAACAACCAGTTAACCCGTGAGGGCTCGGCCAAATGCTAGTTCATCATTTAGCAGTAAGGCATTCCCTGCGAAATATCCCACCCTCTGACTTCACCACCTCAACCCAGCTTCACAATCATCATCGCTGTGTACCAGTATTTAAAACTTATACTGCGTGTGTGTGTGTGTGTGTGTTATATAGTCTTTTGTCTGGTGAAAAAAATTTCCCTGGAACCTAACCCCCTCATTTACATTAAATCTTAAGGGGAAATTGGATTCACTTAACATCGTTTCACTTAAAGTCGCATTTTTCAGGAACATAACTACAACATTAAGTGAGGAGTTACTGTATAAAAGTATTTATGGTTTTAAAGTTAAGCTCATGCCTAAATGTATGTAGACTAGGGCGTAAGGGGCCAGTATCAATACGACAATTTTTACTGTAATATTTTTATAGTAATATACATATTACAGTGAAAATAATTTCCATATACTAAGATTGTTCTATTCTTTGCTATAATAGAAAGAAAACCATTATCCGTTTTATAATGTTTTAAAAGGTTCAAAGAAAGAGAGTTTACCTTTTCGATCTGTCTTAAAATCCACTAGGATAGGCTCCACAGTTCCTTCTCTGTTTTTTCCTAATCCCTCTCCTTCTCTCCAGCCCATTTTTCTCATCAGTTGGGCTCCCATTCCTCCAGTTACAGGGGCTGCTCTTAAGAACTGATCCTATCCAAAGAAAGAAAAGTAAAACAAGTCCTAAAGTTAGCACTTGATTTAAAAAAAATAACTGGGAGCTTCCAAAAATGTTTCTAACAACCTTTCATTGATCAATTCAAGTGAATACACCTTAGCTTTACATACATTTACATGGCTTGTATAAACCAGAGTTCACAACATACAAGTTAGACACATAATTTGTTCAAAATATCAAACTAGAAACAGCTTAAGAAAATTTTAATGAGATCCTTTAAGTCAAAAATGGCAATTTTAAACATTGACCTGTTTCAAACATGTGTACGTAATAAAATGATAACCAACGTTTATTTTTAAACACATTACTTTGGTTCCAATGTATCTCTTCTTATCTTGTGAAAGGAGGCAGTGTTAATTGTTTAACTAGCAACATTTGTGCCAAGTGTACCTAGTTATTGAACAAAATACAAGCAAATATAGTAATGACATTCAAATACTGTTTAGGCATATTTTAAATATGAATAATGCTTCCCCACTTTATTACGCAGCAGTTGCAGACACACATTTTACTCTGAAAATCCACATAGAACAGATACAGGCGTTTCTTTAAAAACAAATGAACAAAAATAAGGTACTTAGCCACACAGTTCAGCAGCAGTAGTTGTAATATCATTGTCTCAAATCATCATTACATAATAGTTGTTAAGTGTCGTAAGCTTATCAAATAGAACTTTTAAAAATCTGTTTTCTTGTAAAGAACTTTAAAAACTCCTTAAATGTTTACGTACCTAGGCCTCGATGGCCGCAGTGTTGTGAATAGTAGGGCTGGCATTGACCGTGGCAAGAAGGCAGCTACAAGGATTTGACCCTGAAACAAGTTTCCATATAGAGGGGTGAAAGTTCACAGGTTATTCTGTGAACTATCATCTCTCTTCTGCCCCACCCGCTGACCCAAGTAAGTCAGTCATTTCCATCACAGCAGCAAATTGCTTGACTTAATATACAAGTTTACACATTGGTATTGATAACGCAGTTATTCTCACACAGTAGGTAATAGATACAACGCCTAGTATTTTTGTAGCAACTTTACCTATGTTTCAAAACAGTGGTAAGTTCACGGAACACTTTTTTCTTTATTTTATTTTTTACTGTGTTTGACGTACTAAATATTTCCCAGATTTGAAGAGACGAAGACAGATATTTCCTTGGTTTCAAATATAAGCAGAATTAGAAGTTTTCCTTTTCCAGGAGACTTAGAATATATATATTCTTAATAAAAACTATTAGCCTCTCAACATAGGCAATTATGTCACATACCAAGGACATATGCATCATAACCCCCCACATTTCCTGTTAAGAAGTTAAATCATAAAAATTCCTGAACATGTATAATAGGAATAGTTTTCCAAATATTTACCTATATAAGCAACAAAACAAATCCCTAGAAACCATGCAACTGAATGTTGAGTTTAACAACAAGGTGCTCTGATGGAAGGAAGGGTAGACAGAGGCTAAGTTTACCTCTCCAGTCAACTTTCGATCGGTGCAGGCCATGCAGTTTACGTGTACGCAGAGACAAGTTAGCTGATGTTCGATACCAACTGCCTCACTCTATACACCTAGAATGGCTTTTACTTACTTCCGGTTTCATCCTCCCCTGTCTTTTCCAGGAACCTCTCATAAGAAAAGGTCAACCATGCAGAGTATGATACAAACCCCAGTCAATGTCACCCAGGGTTCCGATTCCTCTTTTGTACCTGCTTTGCAATGATAGAATTTTCAACATCAACATCTGTTTCATTATCACCAACGTGTATTCAGTTCACAAACCAGAGTAGGAGCAAGTTCTTGATGAGGTCACTTTCATGTTATAGAGCTTTCCCATTACATTTTCAAATTAATTTTGGAAAAAAAGACTCAAAATATACCCATTTCGTGGCTTAAAATGAAGGCATTAACTTTAGACAGAAAATATCAAAGCCTAAACAAATCCTAAACCTAGAAATAAAATCTAACTTTCTCTAAACTTTTAAAGTGCAATTGTACTTCAAAATTACTGTAAACATGGCATTGTCTTACTCAGATCTGCTTCTTGTGCATTCATATCTTGTATTGATATCTGCTGATTTTAGTGGCAGACCATGTTTTTACTGCTTTTCACTCTTGTTAGCACAACAGAGCCAACACAGTTAAGAATGAGAGCTGGATTCTATTCCTTCTTGTGCTTCATTAACAAAGCGATTTACTACACTGCAAACAGTTACACCTGCACAACCCCTTTGCAGGCTGCAGAAAGTTTGTTTCTCACACATCACTACCAGAAATAAAGAGCTCAGCTTGTCTCACATTCCAATTAAAGAGAACAAGTATTGCAGATCAGAGGAAAAACGAAACAAAACTTTTTACTTATAAATGGAGGATAACTGAAATAGAAATCATGAAAGAAAAAACATGAAGCCATACAATACCATTTATACAGTTACATTCAGAGTGAAACTGCACTTTAAAGCAAATGTGAAAAAGGACATTTATAAAATGTTAATTTTTTTAATTAGATAATTAATGGAACTAAGAGGAAACAGCATGGTCTAGAAAACTGAACAAAGTACTTAAAATGACTAAATTCCAAGTCCACTTTGCCACCGATTTGCAGTGTGATGTTGGAAAAGACACTTCAGCTCTTTGTCTCAGTTTCCTTCTCTCCAAACAGAGATAATACTAACTCACCCACCCTGTTATCTCATGGGGGTGTTTGTAAGAGCTCCATATTTGTAATGAACTTTGAAAGTGTTTAAAAAAAAAAAATCAAGTGATGCAGGACATGTGAAAGAGTCAAGTTCCTTTTTATTTTAAATTAGGCAGGCAGAATACCAGACTAGACAGTCCAATAGGATCATCAGGTACAGTAAATCCTATGTTCCTAATTCTTTTCATTATCATTGTCAAATGAGTTTCATAACAGATTAAAAAAATATTTCCCATTTACCCAATCTCTATTCACAAATTGTATTACAAGAGAAATTGCTCATCAAGATGACAGTTAATGGCAACTTCTCACCTGTTAATCTCCAAGCCCTCCTATGCCAGACCAGACAAGTGGGTACATCTCCTCCTACCAGCAGATGGGGACGAACAAAGAGCAATGCTCTTGTGACACCACTTCTCCTATAAAGGAGGCTGGCTGGCAGATCCTGCTCAAATAATTTAGAATGCTTAATGCTTAAAACTACAATAGGAAAATAACTTCAGAACAGTTTCAACTCCAACAACAAAATAAGAACAAGCGTGGGATACCTGGGCTGGCACAGGAGGGCTTAAAAACCAAACTAACAGGTAAAAAATTACAATTTTACAGCTTTATGGTATGCCAACAAAGCCCAGATAAGTGGGAATGTCAGTAACAAGAGAAAAGGTGAGTACCTTACAAAAAATAGAGTAAGGGACTACAGTGAGCAGGACCTGGCTACCAAAGATGGCAGCAGCAAAGCCTAAAACATCAAGTCCAGAATGATTTGAGATGGCATATAAATATGCTTAATTGGCTGCTTTCTACACAGTTCTGGAGGGGAAGAATCCCATCCTCTTCTGTCAGTGAGGTAGACATGATGTTGAAGGAATATGTCTTCACAGAAAACAGAGCTGCTTTATCCTGGTCAATGGTTCCTCTCACACAAGACACTGAAGCTTGCAGATTGCTAAGCCTTTTATGGTTGGGACTCTCAAAAACACCACCACCACAAGTGATCTGACTTTCTAACCACTAGATATCTAAGATACACAAAGGCCTCTTCACAGCGGGTGTTTCACAGGGCCAGTCAGAATAAGGAGAAGGAACAGCCTTGTGGATGGGAAAAACCAACTTGGAAGGAAATTGAGAGCAAGCTTTATTATCACCTTGTCCTGATGAAAAATTAATGCAGGGAATACTGCCAAAAGGACTTACAGCACTCGTTCTATCCTAACAAAAAAACAAACTGAAAAAAAATGTCACCCCTCTTTAATAGTGCATGTGAGAGGGCGTTTGGCACGAAATACAGATCTTATGGGGACAGAGAGAAAAAAAAAATCTCAATTTTAGCTTGTGAGCTGTCCTAAAAAACATTACCTTCAAAAGTGCATCATAGAAGAATGCTCTAACTTTGCCTTAGTATTACAGTGGCATGGACCCCGAAAGCCAATATTCCAGGCCTTTCAAAAACAGAAAGAAATTTCACTAGTAACTGGACTTAAATCTTCTGGCCTTACATCAAGCTTGAAATATGCCCTAATATGCTTTTGAACACTTAGCAAGCGGTTCAGATAAATCCCTCTTCATGCAGGTCCAACTCAAGAACAAAGGATTCTCCATGCTGAACTGTACCCACAGTGAGTGATCACAGAAGAGATCCAGCCAGATACAGTGCTACCACCTCCTGAGCCAGTCCAGGAATTCCAGCCAGTCCAGAAATAGCCAAATTCAGGGAGAAGATCATCCTGGTATCTTCTGAAGGACTGACTATGGTGAGACGTATAGGGAAGATATACAGCAGGTCAAACTCCTACAAGCGAGAGTTAACACCCGCTCACAGGGCCAATGAATCCTGGACTCTGGAGTAAAAGGCCTCTATGTTCACATTCATCCAAAGAGGTACCAACAAAATTCTGAAAAGCACCTATTAGTTTGAAAGACTATTCGCCACCCCTGTTTGTACAATGCTATTACTGAGTGCTTAGTTTTGTTGGTGGGCTTTTTGTTTTGATTTTAGATTGTACAGAATATAAAGCTTTAGAATATTTTTGATTGTGTATCTTCTGGAATTGATGCTGTATCATCCCTTAGAGCTGTTATCCTGGGAAGACTTCTGCAAAGATACGGGTTTTCCATTCCACCGGGAAGGTACTGATTACAGTGATTTATGTTGAAAGAAAACTCCATTGTAAAGAGCGCACCACAAAGGAAACCTTATCCCCTTCCTCCTAAAAACTCTGAGCACTGTCACCTCCAGGATTTCTGCTGATCATAGCTGTTGTGCTGGGCCAGAGAGAAAGGAAGTCTCTGAAGCCTCAGAGCCAGTCCATTCGGAGGCCTTTGAAAATTAAATACAGGGACTTGAAATGGATTCAGTACTGGACAGGGAGCCCACGGAGCATAAGCCACATCAGAGTGTCTTGTTAAACCACCTGGCCTTTACTTTCATCCCCAAGCATAGCACACTGTAGCAGACAAGCCTGAAGGTGATGAGCACGTGATAACTTGAAAGGCTGCCTCCACTTCTTGTAAGATCAGAGATGGCCAGACAACTCTCCATTCAAGAGGAAGTGATATCACAAGAGTTTTGTTTTTTCTTGTCTCCATCTACTGGGGGAGGGAGTTATACTCACTTGTGGTGAGCACAAGGGAATGTGGAAGACAGGATTTTACCTCTTCAAAATGTCTAGCCCTAAATATAGCTTTATAACAGCCCTGAAAATGCCTTGTTTTACAGCGATAGCACAAATCAACAAAAAAGCCATTACACTGTGCAATGTGTTATAAAAAAAGAACCCAGTTAACAAAACACAAACCAAAAAAACACCTAGTTTTGGAAAAAATGTATTTGTTGTATAATAAAGGTGGTAGAGTTTATTTATCTAGAAGCAACTGGTGGCTTTGGGAAAGTCTAAACAAGAGTAAGCCTCAAAAGAACTTGCTTGACCAAAATATTTTACCTACTTCCCCTCAAATGATATTTTGTACAGCAACATTCTGCTTTGTTTTGTTTTCTTTTGTTTCAAGTCATCAGCCTCCAGAGAGAATTTATCCTATGCATACTATATGTAATAGGTTAATAATTTCCACATTTGTGAACTGATTACATCATTGATGATAAACAGAAAACCACTTTTCAGAAAAAATAATATTGGTCACAATTGTATCAATGGGATAAAATGAAACCTACAGAATGTTGTTCTTTGGGGAATATTGTTCAACAACCCAATGTCCAAATATTATGAATCAGTCACATTGCTAAAACGAAAGAAAATAAAAACACTGCTAGTTGGAATGCCACAGTTATTCAATCTGCCATATTAACCATTTTAAGTAAATGAACTTACATGCCACACAACATTTTATTAAGGTGAAGTTAAGGTTGCAGGTACATAGCGGTTTCACTACATATTACCTTCCAAAAATACTAATTAAATTTTTGGAAACCCATATCTTAGAAACTCAGGAAATGCAGAGTTAAGGTTGCATTTCTCAAACAAGCAACCCCAACTAACTTAGCTCGCCTCATAGATATGCCTATTATCATCTTTGCATTTAGAAGATCAAAAATGTACACCACACATTGGTTTTATAATCTGTTTCATACATACCTGTCATACTAAGTGCGATGTCTGCATATGGAGACACACTAACTCTGTCTCTACTGACACTTTTGATTCTGCAAAGTGCTGCATGCCTCCAGCTCCTTGCAGGGCAGGGCCCTTAGTAAAGACAGGCACGATTGCTTTCAGTATGCTATTTGTAACAGAAATTTCTAACATGTCTTTGTGCCAGCTGTGTATGACTGTAAAGACAGCCATAAAGCAGCAGTACCACTACATAGCTATGAATAAGACATTCTACTTTTTGTGGTTACTAACAGAAATTTAACATTTTGGTATGATGGATAACGGAGTATGAGTTTAATTTCTCAGGGCATCACTACAAGAGCAGAGTTAAGGTAGTTCAGGCGCCTTGCCTGAGAAATGCAACCTGAACTCTGCATTTACTAGTTCGTTCATTTTTTTAAAACTACCGTTCCTGAAAGATAATATGCACTCGAAACACTGTGTGCTGCTTTGCCTTTTGTGTGAGATTTTCCCATCTCATCCACAGAGCTGAGGTCCACCTTGTAAAGTTCATCAACCCTCTAAGTAAGCTTTGTGAGACTTGTCAATAGTCCCACAATTCCTGCAAGCTTTGAGAGACTTGTGTGGGCCCCCAAAGCCCTTTAGATTGGGTTTGTGATTGTGGTCACCTGTTAACCCCAGAATTTTGGTGGCCGTACATGGGGAATGGGGAAGCTGAAAGAAGCAAAGAGGTCAATCTGAAGAACAGCTCAACTATGCAGGAGAAAGTGTGGGGGAAGCACGAGTACCTCCCTGACTTCTCCACCCAATGGATTCTCCTATGGTCTGCCAGAGAAGAGTTCTGCTGCTGCAAACCACAGGATTTCTATNGGCTCCCACTGGCCGCGGTTCGCCGCTCCGGGCCAATGGGGGCAGCGGGAAGCGGCGCGGGCGAGGGATGTGCTGGCCGCGGCTTCCCGTCGCCCCCGTTGGCCCGGAGCGGCGAACCGCGGCCAGTGGGAGCCGCGATCGGCCGAACCTGCCGACGCGGCAGGTAAATAAACTGGCCCGGCCCGCCAGGGTGCTTACCCTGGCGAGCCGCGTGCCAGAGGTTGCCGACCCCTGGGTTAGAGAAAGGATAGAAGTGCTAGTGCTTCTCCCTGCCTACTCCTCCTACATTCGCTGCTGAACACCACATCCCCATCTGGAGCTTTCTGTTTCTGGTAACATCCGCGTTCTCAAGCCAGAGGTCAGTTCTCTACACGTTTCTCCCCACAGAGACATGAATATCTTTTGAGAGGGATGACATGCTCAGAAGCAGCTCAGGAGTGCAGGAGAAAAAGGCAGAGGGAAAACACACCTGCCTTCTCCACTCCATGTATTTTGTTAAAGGACAGTCCTGCGACAGTCCTGCAACTGCAAGCCACAGAAGACCATCAAAGAATGTCAAAGAAGGAGAGATGGATGAAAACGGGGGGGCTTGGGAAAGAGGAGATTAAAGGGGCATTCTCCTGCCTTGTCTTGGGAATCTCCTGAAGTATGCAGGAAGAGAGAACCCCAGAGAGCCTTAGGAAGGCTTACTGGCCTCTTTCACAAGCCTTTTAGTGGAAAAGTTCTCCTTTTCTCCTCACTGATAAGCCTCTCTGCTGAGTGGTTTTCATTTTGAAGTCTCTCTCTGCCAGGAAAAAGGTAGAGACTCTATTTTTTAATCACTGGAGCTGATATTCTGAAGCAACGTTACAAATTCAAAATAACTTTTTAAATTAAGACTTTCATAAAGTAAATGTTGGTCCTCAGCCCTAGATCTCATCAAGATCCCAGAAAATTTTCCATCTAACAAGTATCTCTTTCCTTTCTATTGNGGGGGGGGGGGGGGGGGGGGGGGGGGGGGGGGGGGGGGGGGGGGGGGGGGAAGGAGGTTAGAGTTTTGAACTTTAGTGAACATTTTCTATTTTTAGAGTGTCATGATTCAAGAACCTCCTGTTCTGTTCATGTCAAATTTCTGCCTAAGCTTCAAACCTAACTTACTAGTTTTGAGAATCCTATTACTTTTTTGTGGATTGTAGAAGAATGAGCAAAATCAGTCTTGTAACAAACTCAGCTGCTGCAACCTTTGCCAGAGTGAGTGCTGTTACTCATGATTATTTGCCTGTAAAAATGGAAATCTCATAGATTCCCCAGTTTTATTCACTGAAACAGAACTCATTCAACATTGATTTTCAAAGACGAAATATAAAATATTAACAAATTTACAAAAACATATAATGTATGACACATTTTGCTCAGATGATAGGCTATTTCTCTTATTAACAAATATCTAGATGCTTGATGATACTAGATCAATAAACCAGCTGCAACCCCTATTTAAATATTTGGCTTGCAGAAATGGTGTTATATAATGCAAACAGAGGCAAGAAAGCAAATGGATGGAACTAATCCAAACAGAACAATTAATCTTGGGACAGAAGTGCTGATCCTGTTCCCATTGAAGTCAATGCCAAAACACCACTGAATTCAATTACATCAGGATCAGGCCCTGACCAGTACATTCCAAACGGATTAGCTTAATTGAGGACCTACCACTGCAACAATATCCAAGATTATGGATGTCATTTCAGCACATCAACAGTAATAGAATGTGTGAACCAATCTATCTCAAATACCAGCCACACTTTTTTAAAATTTCCATAATGCACCTATCAAGCTCTCTAGGCATCAGAAAACCTGTTCAGGTGAACACCTTAACGCATAGCTAGATAGATATGCATTGTTATTGATATAACAATGATTGAACGCATATAGTAAATTAATTCAGTTAAAGGTATAGTATATTTTCCAAATACATTGTAGTAGACTTAACAACTTTAGTGTGCCATTTTTCGTATCTTCCAATAATTTCAAGGTTATTTATCATTTGATATTTGGACATATCTGTCTCCATATCATCTACCTTTCTAATCCAGGCTTGGGGACCACTGTTGGACAACTCATCAGAGGACAAAATCTGTGCTCCAGTACTTCCTGTGAATTGGCCCGGCAGAGAGTTTGACTGCGCCCAAGCATCAATCTACAAGATAAATCAGCATAAAAACAAAATAAAAATCTGCAACTTCTCTCCATAAATGTAAAGATCCATGCAATTTGTGTTATGAAATGGAACATTTACCTTCCCCCCCTCCCCCTTTAAAAAAAAAATAGGAAGTTACTAGATGGTTATAATTTAGAACTATTTTTACTTTAAAACATTTAAAACCATAGAGTGACCATGAACAAGTCATCTCCCTATTCTTTACCACCTTATTACAACTCCTTTCATCACTTTTATAAAGTATTTGTTCTGGAGACAAGTACAAAAATTATTACGGTCTCCCCCAACCCCTTTCCCTCATAATTATAATCTTTTTCGGGACTAGGAAAAACTATTTCTGGTCAATTCCTTAATCAGACATGTGAAGCAGAAAAATCACCAGGTAAACCATGGTATGCCTTATATATCCTAGGCTATGGTATATTTAAAGTACTGTTTTACTATGAAAGATGATTTTTTAAAATAGCATTCTCTCAAGGACTCGCACTTGAACTCTGCCTAGTTTTTTATACATGTGCTCATCACAATTGTTCTGGGCATGTATTTACAAATAAAATTATCATCACCTTTTAACTTCTAGCCCTGCAATCTGAAAATAAAGTTGGTTTACTTCCGGCTTATATATCACCAACAATAAATACTCTGTGGTAAAAATTTAAACTAAAATTTTCAAATCTGAGTGCCTAAAGTCAGACTCCTAAAATCCATATTTGGGTATTTATATAGAGAAAGCGGCCTGATCTAAAAAGAAGCTTAGCATCATTTTTCACGGACTTCAAAAAACTTTGATAAAGAAAAAACAGAGCGCAACCCACCTGTTCCTGTGCACGATTTAACAAGCACATGGCCTCCAAGTCAAATGTATTTTCTGTAAGCCTCTTCTGAGCCATTGTTCGTTCATTCATTGCTGTAGAGATGTCCACAGTCTAGGAAGAAATACATCTTATTTATTTTTTAAAACAGATTGACCGTAACAATGTGTTCTTGCTCTAGAAGCATTTATTGTAAAATAAGGTGATATGCTACAAAAGTTGTGTTATGCATTTGAAAGTAGTAAATTGCAATGGAAAACAGATTCTACAAAAAAAAATTAATCTGACAATTGCTTGTTTAACATGTATAAACTGAGTTTTATATAATTAATAGAAATTGTGTAGGGATGAAGTACAATATAGTGGTATTACTTTTTGCAGTTCTAGCATGTTCATAAATTGGTCAACAATCATTAGCCTAGTAAGCTTAAATTTTATATTTATTTTCAACAAAGAGAAATAGAGCAAATGTTCCAGATATATAACACTGAAAAATATTTTAAAAAATGCTATAAATCTATTTAATATTGTCAAATACTAGAATGCAGAAATAATTAATTAAAGGTAAAAGGTCAGTTCCACAGAAATGTAAGCAGAATTTCTTTATAAAGAGCAGTTCCTGTTAGGATTCATGTTTTAATACACACTGTTATTTCTCCAATGTAGTGCAACTTTTCATACTTGTATCACATGCATTTTATCAACCTGGATTTAGTCCCACTCATCTACTTAAGACCTCTTCTCTTTCTCTCTCAATCACTTGCTTCTAATTTCTTCAAAAGGATGTACTTATTTCTGCTCATTCACAGACAGCAAGCACCTTTAATTCTTAAACCTGTTTCAGGATTCTTCCCCACCAGCTGCAGTAGGACTTCAAAGGACATGCTGCTCCAGCTAATGCAAATTACTCTGGGGTGTACCTAAAACCCAAAGGCATCCAAAACACACTACTGCACAGAAACAGGAACACAATTTTAAGAGGGCAGGCCACATAGATATCAATTTCACAGTGAAGAAGAGTGGTTTGGGACTGGCCTATTGCTGGGTAACCATGACACACTGCTGTTTCCTACTACTTAACCTGAAGCAAAGAGGTGGTAGCAAATGGCTGATCTCACCATATTAAAAAAATCAGTACAAACCAATATCGCATTCAGATACAGCAGTCCAAATTCTGGTATCGTCTTTGGAAGTTAATTCACTTAGAAAGCATAGAAAAATAAGGTTTATTTAGATTTTTTCCTATACATAAACTATTACCAAAGGCAACTATACCAGTAAATGTCCTAAAGATTTTAATAAAGGGTTCAGTTTTGGAAAACAATTATTTTTTCCTCTCAAAAACTGAAAAACTCTGCCGGTATAACAAAAAAGTTATACCAGATTGTAGTAGGGAGGGAATTTTTTGCCTAAAGAGTAAAAACAAACAAATGTTATTACATAGCCCAGCCTTGAGCGTAGGGGACTGGACTAGATGACCTCTAGAAGTCCCTTCCAGTCCTACACTTCTATGATTCTACGAAACAAACAAACAAAATTCTTCTGCCAAAGATACCACACATCAAGCAGAGAAATTCATGTAAAGTTACTAAAGGGACACAGTCAACTTAAATTAGCCCCAAGTTAAATTTTGTAAAATCAAACTTTTATAAAATTGAAGATCACAAGAATTTTTTTTTCTTAATTTCAATGACATCTGTTTTTACATATTCTCCCTGAAGCGTGAAACCTAGACTTTGCTATACTGAGCACCTAAAAATAAAATACAATTAACCAAAGTAGAACCAGATTGCTGGCACAGAAAATTATTTAATAATCCCCTCCAAAAATTGATAGGCACTAGTGGAAATACAATGCATGCAGTGGGGACATTCAGGATAAAGACATTTACTTAGAATTTAAATCTCTTTCTATATCAGGTGAAGGATAGGATAAAAGTTACAGTGGAACTTCTGAAATCACAGAAATAAATTCTGGAAAATAACGTCAGACTAAGGAGTTAAATACAAATACAGAGCAAAAAATAAATTATAAATGTCTATACGCCAATGTAAGTAGCTTAAATGCAAAAATAGGTGAACCAGAATGCCTTTTAATAGAAGAGGAATCTGAACTTCTGTCATAGACATTAGTGAGTTCTTGAAACTCTCAGGAAAGAGACATGGGTGAACCAACTGGAACAGCTCCAGGCAAACCTCTGCTCAATGCACATCAGTGGTCAAAAACAAAAACAAAGTGTTAAGAGGTACAAGTATGTGATAGAAAATAAGAACAGTATAAAGCAATCATATTCTTTAGTGGTACACTCTCACTTAGAATACTGTGTTCATTTTGGATCACCATATCTCAAAAAAGAGAGAAACAGAAAGGTCCAGGGACAGGTGATTGGTATGGAGACTTCTGAATGAGGGAGACTGAAAAGACTGGGACTGTTTACTTTAGAGAGGAGACATGACAGAAATAATCAATACAATGAATGGTACAGACAAGGTAAACTGGGTGTTCCTATTTAGCCTCTCACATAATATAAGGGGGTATCCAATAAAACTGAAAGGAAATTAATTTAAAACTAATGAATATATACTTTACACAGACACAATTAACTGACAGCTCACTGCCACTGAAAATCATTAAAGCCAAGAATTTAGGAGGATTTGAAAAAAGACTAGAAATGAGAAAAATGAGAACATCTAGAATTACATAAAACAGGATAACTAATTTTTATACATGGGATATAAACCTTCATGTTTAAGGGGAAAAAACGACAACCATTCACTGTCTGTGATTAGGAAGAATCCTTCCATATGGGTAAGTTATTCCATAATTATGCACGGTGAAGCATCTGGTACTGGCTAATCAGATACTGGACTAGATGGACCCGTAAAGGAATTCCTATGTTCTGCAGAGAACTGCAGAACATAAACAAGCAGCATAAACAGTGAAAGTTAATTAAAACAAATTCCAGTAATAGTAATCAAAGGTGTTAATAAATTTGTGTACAACATATACTTTCTTGTTTTGACAGTGCCACTTAACATTTTAACATTAAAGTTTATTAATGTTTAGCTTGTAGTCAGGATTCAGGAGAAAATTATTCTACTCACCAAAATTTATCTTCCTTTCTAAAGCCCCAATCCAGCATGTGAATAGTGCACTCAAGTCAGTAGGACTATTCACATAGTTAAAGGTACACCTGTACTTAAGTGCTTTGCTAGATCAGGGCCTATTAGCAGACACCCTACTTAGAAAGAATTTCCCCTCATGGTTGGTCACCATATTTGAGACAGTAGTGGCTTGCATTACTCTATGGTAGCTTTGGGTCTTGGAAAATGCTTGGAGTAAGGAAATATACTGTTTTACTTGACTAAACAATAATATGAATTTCAACATTTTATCCTCTGTAGAAGAACTCTTGCTCTCCATTTCTGAGTTTCAACACTAATGTTGTCCCCACAGAAATGATGCAAAATCTTGCAGCACTGAGGACTATTTTGGCAGACAGATATGCCAAACTATATTTTGTGGGGATGCTGCTGGATTTTGTGTTAACACTGGCTGCAAAGATTACATTTTTAATTAGTGAGGGGTGTGCAGAATATGAGATAGGTGACTCTTAGTTTTACATATCTACAGCAAATAAGTAAATCAGTAAACATTTTCAGATTTGTAGAGTTCACTGCAGAATAAAACTCCCCGCCCACATGCTTCCTTGGCCAGCTGCCACTAAACTTCCCAATAGGCTCAGCATCTTTAGTACATAGAGAGTCTACTCTTCTCTCTCCACCAGCATTCATCTTTTCCAGAGAAATCCTGAAGCTGGGAGAAGGCTAAGGACCATATTTTTTTCTCCCATCTCCAACCACACTGGATAATCACATTAGTTGGATACTTCTGCTAAAATGGTCAGCAGTAAACTAGTTACAGGGGGAAATTTTGACAGCTTATTCTGAAGCTAGTTCAGTAAATTAAAAAATGTCCCACACAAATTAGGCATGATTCCTCTGATTCCTGAGGCCAATGTGGACTGATATCTGAATTGTCACCATTAGGTTTCACATTTGTTAGATCTATTAATTAAGCTCCAATAATAGCGTACTTGGTACTGCACAATGCATAGAAGAAAATATGGTCCTGGCTCTAAGTAGTGTATAATCTAACAAACAAATCATTCAGACACAAATTCACTGGGATGGCCCAGAGCATGGTTCTATCTCAAAGTGAAGCCAGGTTTTTTTTTTTGTTTTGATAGGTATGCAAGCAATTCTTAGGCAGGTGGGATGAAGGGACACCCTCCCCTTAAAAGAAAAAAATTAGGAGACCAGCAGGGGGGGTGGACTAAAATGGACTGACTTCTGAGGGGACAGCAAAGTAATCTGCCTCCAACAACCTCCTAAACCTACTAACCACGCAAAAAACAGAGCATAGGGTTGCAGAAGATGGGTTCTCAAAAACAAAACAAAACCTGAAAATTTAAATAATAAGAACCAGGCAGCCAAATCAGACAGAAATGTCAGGACTGAAGAGAATCAAATGGCTACCAAGGTAGACATTTGCAAATTGATTTCTGAGATTAAGGCCATGAGAGAGGATCCGATGAGCAAGCTTCTTACAGTAAAGAAGGAAGTTACTGACTTGGGAGATGGAGTCACTATGCTAGTGGCCGGCCTAAGAGAAGCAAGTGACAGACAGAGCTGCAGAGCTTCATGGCACTGAAGGGGGGCGGGGAGGAGAGAGAGAGAGAGCGCTTAAATTGGATGATATAGGAAACAGAGTGAAAAGAAATAACCTCAGAATTAAGGGACTGCCTGAAAACATTGAAAGAGGAAGCCAGTATGTAAACACTTCAACTGTGGATTTGTTAAATCTCAGCTCTCTGCAGGGGTGAAAGTGGAGAGAGCACATACAGCAATGTTGCCCCCAACTGAGCCTAACAACAGTAACAGACCCAGAGATCTAATTGTGAAATTTCACTATATCAGCAGAAAGACTTAATTAGGAAAAAAGCAAGGGAGCATTCAAAGCTCATACTCAAATGCCACAAGCTGCAATTTTTCCATAAACTCTCTGCCCCAACCTTGCAAAAGAGGAAAGCACTGGGAGAAATTACAGCAGCACTCACGCAGGAAGATATTTGCTATAGATGGGGATTCCCATTTAACTTCTCTTTCAACTTGCAACACACAGTAAGAGACTCTAAACAAGGGGGGAAATTTTACTTATATGGAATAGAACTCCAAATCTCAGACACACAAGCAGATACTCCAGAGGTAGAAACCAAGGATAAAATGCTGGAAGACTCCTGACAGATGGTGAAACCCAAAAAAGGAGGATAGGAAAAGAAAAGACAAGGGCCTCTAGAGAACATATTGCAATGACAGAAGTGAAGCTGAACAGGAGAACACAGATACCTGACAAATAACCTACAAGGGATTTCTTGGGAGTCATCAAGAATTAACTGTTGTAAACTATGTTTATGTTAGAAGGGGAATAGTATGAAATGTGCTTCAACTGGGGTGATCATAACTCTGATTGCTGCGTTCTTTATTTTAAAAAGTAGAGAAAATAAAGGACAATAAGGGGCAGTAGGAAGGGAGGTCCCAGGTATGGTGGAGATTGGAGCAAATAGAGAGGGGATGGGAGGAGCCTTCAGCAGGGTTCTGTGTAAATCCCCAGTGTAACTCAAATGATCAGATGGTAATCTATCCCTAAGGGCAGAAGTACCTCCTCTGGATTGAAGAGAAGTAATCCAAGTGTTCATGGGGAGAGTATGAGGATTTAGGATCAGCAAAGCAGTCATTTGGTAGCTGATTTATAAGATCTGTTGGTATTTTATTTCTGAAATTAAACTAAGGGAAATGAGGGAAAATATCACAAGAAAGGCTCTTTCTTTGGAAGTAATGTCTTTGAATGTCAAAAGGCTAAATTATGTGATTAAAAGGAAAAAAGCCCTGGAAGAATTTAAAAACAAAACTACTCAGATTATTTTCTATTTCACAAAACTCACTTTCAGAAGGGGAAAATTATGGGCATGTAAGGTAATTGGTTTCAGCAGACATTTTTTGCTTCAGCCAAAGAAAAGGGAAAAAAAAGAGTGGGCATAGTATTTGCTAAACATGTATATTTCAGATTAATAATCAATTTAAGAAGAAGGAGGGATGGCTTATCTTGTTGAAGGGCACAATTGTTGTGTTATTAATAACAATGGGCTTAGTGTATGCTCCCAATCAAAAGCAAAAAAAAACAAAAACAAAACCTTTTTTAAGGACTTCTTTAAAATACTGCAACACTTTGGGGAAGGGGAAATTATACATGAATCCTTTCTGGGACAGATCTGATAGGGAAGCAGAACTGCAATCAGAGGAAAGAGATTACACTGTTATTCATACACTTATCAGTTATATGCTAGACTAGATTTAATGTTAATCTCTAAATCCTTAATGAAGCTGACAAGATCTGCAGAAATTGGCACCATTAGGTCAGATCATGCACCAGTGGAAGCAATATTTGATAGCTGCTATGGGTCCCAAACATTAATCTTTTGGAAAATGAACTGCTTGCTTCTTCAAGATGTATAAATAAATGATACAGACAATACAAAAAGAGGCCTTCTTTGGGAAGCATGTACGGCACTGGTTAGGGGCCAACTGATATGCAGAGCCTCTCAGCTGAAAAAAAGAAAGAGCTCAAGAAAAGGCAGAACTAAAACAGGAAATAAAAAGGCTACAAGACCTTCATAAAAACACAGGTTCCAAAAAAGTGTATGAACAATTAACAAATATGTGGAAATTGAATGTGTTGATGACAGATGCCTCTTAGGTATACAAAGCAAACAGTTTCTGAAAAAGGAAATAAAATTGATAGGCTATTGGCTTGAAAGCTAAAAAGGATTCAAGAGCAATGAATTGTTCCACCAATTAAAAACAATCAGAAAAAAGATATTTCCTCAGCGAGTGTTACTATGTGCTAATTTTGCTTTTTATTATAAAACCTTCTTACCTCAGATACTCCAAGCTCTAAAGTTATTCAAAAATATCTGGAAGTAGCAGGCTTGCCAAAGATAAACAAAAATTATAAACTTTAGATAAAGAAATAAAAAGAAAAAATCTGAGCAGCAAAAGCAAGTCATGAAAAGTAGTAAAACTCCAGGATCTGATGGCTTTCCATAATAATTTTACAAGGTACAGCACAACCCAGTTTATCTAATTGGGACTGGAGCCAGATCAGATAATCGGGAGAATGGGAAAGTGCGGGGCTGCAGCGCCATGTAGCGGCCACAAGAGAGATCACCCACTCCTGGACTTGTGTGCGCTAGTTGTTTGGTTAATACAGAGAGCCGGGTAACGGAGGGTCAGATAAATGGGGTTCTACTTTATTTAAGGAGGTATTAGTGGGTGCCTTGAGAGGTACCTTCAATGCTATTTTGTTAGAGGATAAACTTCCACAACCTATTAAAGAAGCTACTGTGGTTATTCTCCCTAAAGCTAGAAAAGACCTTACCTTAAGCAGCTCTTATAAGCCCACATCACTGTTGAATCATGACAAAAAAAATAGTAAAAATACTAGTTAACTGATTGGAGTTCATGCTCTCAGCTTATGTAAATCCAGATCAAAATGGATACATTAAGGATAGACAAATGTCAGACAGTATTCAGCGAGTTCTTGAGATCATCCACCATACCAGATCATGAAAAGATCAATTTTTTTATCATCCCTTGATGCAGAGAAGGCCGTTGATCGAACAGAGTGGAGCTTTCCATTTCAAGCCCTGTCCCGTAGGGACATTGGCCCCAGTTCCTTAAATGGAAAAAACTACTCTTAACACCAGCCCCAAAGCAGCTGTGAGTTATTGGGGTTAAATCTCGTGTTTGAATTACACAGAGGGACTAGGCAGGGATGTCCATTGCCTCCTTTACTTTTTGCACTGGTCATGGAGCCTTTCACACAACGATGAGGAACAAGGAATCTATCACAGGAATAAAACTTGCAGGAACACATCAGAAAATAGCTTTAAATGCAGATAATGTAATATTTTTATATAAACCAAATATTTCCCTAAAATTAGTTTCTAAAAAAAAAATCCATGACTTTGGGTTAGATTTGAAGTAAATCTTGCCAAATCTGAAAACCTAGCTATAAATTTGTCCAACTCTGAAAAGCTATTCCTCCAGAAAACATTTGGGTACAAATGGGCAACAAATTCTAGAAGACACCTGGGAATTCAAATCTTAAATAGTCTCGAAGAATTCTATGATTTGAATGTCAAACACTACTTCAGCAAATGGCATGCTGGGGGAAGTATGCAATTTTTTTGATTGGGGAGAACAGCTAGGGTCAAAATTAACATTTCGCCAAGGATACTCTTCTTGTTTCAAAATATTTCTTTGATGATTCCAGATAAAACTCTAGCAGGAATACAGAGGATTTTATTAAAATGTATATGGAATAAGACCAAAAGAAAGTGAAGATACTTTGTACAAGCCCATTAAAACAGGATGGACTAGCTGGTTCCAAATATTCTATGGTACTATCAAGCCAGCCAGCCCAAAGCAGTAGTGGACAGGAGGCGCTTTAACCCATCCAAACACTTTACGGAGCAAGAACATTGTGGTGGTGTGTGCATTGCTAGGCTACCATGGATTAATTAAAAAAAAAAAAAAAATCACACCCTCCAGAAATTTATACACATCCTATAGTAAAGCTACTCTACAGATTTGCGATAGAACTAGATATAAAAGATCTTTTACCTTGCCAAATGATACCCACTGCAAATAATCCAGATATTAACCCAAATTACGAACCAGAGAGCTTTAAAAATTGGGAGAGCCATGGAATATATATGGTTGACCAGCTACTGAATAAAGAAACTTTCCTAACTTATTTAGAGATCAAAATTAACTTTAACTGGCCCACTATCCCATGGTAACAGTACTTTCTAGTTAGACATCATATTTCTTTCAACTCTTTAGAAAAATTGTTTTATACAGAAACCTAACTTTAATAGAAGTGGTGGCATCTGGTCAATTAGGAAACAAATAGGTTATAACTAATTCAATCTTTGCAGACAACTTTCCTAACAAAAAATGTCCATATATGACATGCTAGGAAAAGGACCTGGATAGAAAAATTATACCAGAGGAATGATGTTTGATCTGGAAAAGTGTATCAACAACTTCAGACTGTAGCACAATAAAAGAAAATTATTTTAAGATATTGTTTCAATGGTACCTCACACCAGTCAGGTTAAACATACATACATACATACATACATACATACATACACACACACACTTGAATGGGAACAAATGTTGGGAGAAATCATAGTGAAAGAAGAGATTTTATGCATATATGGGGCACATGCCCAGTCATCAGAGAATACTGGGATGTAATCCATCACCAAATATTTTTGGATATTTATTACCAAATGATCCTTTGGTAATCCTCATGTGGCTTCCTAGAGGAAATGGTCACACAAAAAGTAATGAAGAATTAATCTCTCATCTACTAGTAGCTCCTCAGTTACTGATAGACTCTCATTGGAAAAAGAAAAATAGTCCAACTGTAGAGGAATGTCTCAAAAATATGGAAGGCGGTTATTATAGAAAAATTAACACACCAGTTATGTACTCAGCAAAATAGACAGAGGACAAATAGATACTTAGATGTTTAGTTACCTTTTATTCAATACTCAGACAAAGTACATTGACCTGCAAAAAACCCCACCACACCTGTTCAATTTTTTTTGAATATTTACATTTGATAGACATCCTGGTCTGTTAAATATGTGTTATCGGAGATTTCACTCAATTAAATAAAATAACTAAAAACAAAATGTCATAGGTATTATAATGATGATCACTCTGTAATATGGGAAAGTCCTCCTAAATAGAGATCTGATGTTTATATTCCGGTATAATGTCTCTTTAAACAAAAGCTCATTGTTGTAATGATTATTCTTTTGCTTCCGATATTTACATGGCAAGGATTCTAAACCTGTTAATACTTCCTAAATTAATAAATAGTAAAAAACAACTGCATTTCAATGTAATTCTGAACCAGTACTAAAATACATTCAATGAAGCTCTTCACACATAGTCCTTTAATACTGAACTTGTCAAATTTAAAAATATATTAATTCAGTAAGAAACAGCCAGCTAACAGAGTTCTGGCATTAAAAAATAAATGTTACAGGTTTTTGTTTTTAAAAAGAAAAAACCAACACTTGCAGGTGAAATATTTGTTTTGCCTACTATATTTACAAGAAACACAAAATATTACTTTGACTGAAAGTGATTAAAGAAAATTTTTACTATTTCACTATTCTATTTTTTCCACTTTGTTTATTTTGTGTATTTGACAGCACCACTTTATACATAGTCAATTTCTCCTTTACATTTTGTGGGTTTTACATAAAAAACAAGAGAGAAGACAAATATTTAGGAAAATGTGATTGTAAAACTACAGAAATGGGCAGACACAGTCAGGTATATATATGTAGTACTGGAAACTACTTTCAAATCATATTTTAAATTGATTACATTTCAAGTTGATGTTGATTTAACATTGGTAGGCCATTGGTAACTATTGTTTTAGGTTCTCTGGTTCAGGAAGACTAAGCTTGGAAGGTTTTCTTGGCAATGACAAGGGCTAGAAGCTTAGTTTTTATTTTGAAGTGAAAAATTAAATTTCACAGAAACTAAGAGGTCACCCGTGGACAGACGGAAATACCATGGCTGACTATATGCTGCAATAATTAGCACTCATATGAACAGCCTATCTCCAAAAGCCAAAATAGGTTAGCCGATTTAGTCATTAAAAGGGCAAATACTACTGATATGAACAATTTCTTTACAAAGATTACAACTAGATCCCAGAGCGAGCAGGTAACAGCTTTCTTTTTGTAAAATAAGATGTGTTATTTCCCTTCCCTACCTGTGCAAGAGCTGGTTTGGGGAAAACATCATCTTTGCTTTCTTCTTTGCTTTTCTCAACTGGAACCCATTCTCCATAGACACTGTCAGCTTCCTTTTTCCTGTGTTGAGACCCAGATGAGACAGGGAACTCCTTTGTCAAAGTTACCTGATTTTTTGGTGCTGGTTTTACGATAGGAGTGGTCTTAAAGAAAAAGAAGCATTTTACGATTAGGAAGTGATAAAGCACAATATGCATACATGGTCCTATTCCATAGAAACAATTACTGTAGGTACTGTGAACACTGGGTGCCAAACTTTCAATTTTCTCTCCTTAGCTGGTATTAAAATTAAAACTCTAAAGATACAGTCTCTGAACTAAAATCGGGAAGATGTTATTTAAAATTTTGAGACTGGATCCTTGTTTCACATATGAGTAGTGAAGTGACACCTAAATGGGTAGTTTTTCTTTCAGTTCATAAACAGTGTTAGAATTATTAGGGAGTAAAGGTGCTAAATAAATGAAAATTATTATT
Organism: Platysternon megacephalum; assembly: GCA_003942145.1. NCBI lineage: Eukaryota > Metazoa > Chordata > Testudines > Platysternidae > Platysternon > Platysternon megacephalum. The sequence continues at coordinate 2,573,869 of QXTE01000093.1, read as the reverse complement.
GCTAATGATAACAATACAGGATATGCCTAATTCTAAAGAGTGAAGAAAACATTGATTGCTCTGTGAAAAACCCAAGATGTGACTTTGGACCATTCCCCTCCACATTAGAAAATCATGACGTTTCACAAAATAAAAATAAATGCTTCAGCTACATTAACGGAATACTTGTTGTACTCACACAATTAAAATGATTGCTTTTTAAATCTTCTGGCACATACAGTTTAAGCATTAAATGTGGGGGAAATGCAGGTGAATAAAGAAACTGAAAACTAAGTAACTCAAAGTATCATTTAACAGCATCATCATATCTTTACTTGGTTCTGGAAGAGAATATATTCCTATTTTGTCATAGAGATGACACATTTTGCACTTGTGTTTTATTGAAGTGGACTATCAAAGTAGAATGCTACATATACTTAGTTATGGAATAAAACATGCAAAAACAGAAGATCAAATGTTGTGTGCCCAAGAAAACCAAGACCTAGATGCACTGTCAAAGCTAGATCTTGCCACGTGATGCTTATACAGAATATAAAAATATAAAAACAACAGAGAGCAAGTGTGCAGGTATCACTGATTTCAACCGTGTACAGTATATCCAAAATAAAGAGAAGACAGGACGAAAGAACATCTAAAGTACATATAAAATTAACTTACTATAGTTCTACAATTAAATTTATACAAAGTAACAACTGTAAGCCATTGTTTGGAAAGCATGTATATAAAGAACAATTATAATTAATACATCAGAAAGAATGTATCTTGTTTTGACTCCTGAACAGTGCCATCTCTCTCCTCTTTCAAAAAAATTCTAAAAACTCTCTATATTCTGTAAAGCATTCAAGCTATGAATGTACTTCTCTCTTTGTTCTAATAATACTTAGCACTAATATAGTGCTTTCTATCTTCAACTAGCTTTACCATATTATTTATTCCTCAACACTCCTGTGAGGTAGGTAAGATTTAGACCCATTTTTCACATGGGGAAACAGTCAGAAACATTACATGACTTGCCTAGGCCACAGAAGGAAATTTGTGTCAAAATTTAGGATTAGGATTCAGGGGTTCTTAATTCCAAGTCCCATGCTCTCAGGTCTCCCCTCTATCTGTGTATTGAAACATATTATTTTTCCTGCTTCTGGTTTTACGTTATCAGCTCTTAATGGCAGGGGCCGGCTGAGCACAATTCACTTACTGCATATTACTGTACTATGTACACTTGTAGTACTATAATAACACCATCTTGATCAATTAAATCTTAGGCAAACCTAGCCAAAGAGAAACCTGCTAGAGTTGTACACAGATGACGGACTGATGTCTTGGAGGGGATAATAACAGACTCCACCTCTAGATGAGAAGTCAGGAAACTAAGTGCCCACAAGGTACAGTCACTCTAAATATCTGATCACACTAGCAAGAGAGAACACATTGCCATAAAGAACTGTCCTCACTCTCTTCCCCTTGTACTGCATATTCCTTTTGGGAGATTTAAATATATAATGAAAACCAAATACTATTATATCAACAAAAATAAAAGATTAACAGCAATGAAACCATGGAATCTAATTAAACTGAATCAGTTCTCAGACAAAATACAATATACACTGTCCAAAAGCTACACTATCATCTACAATTAATATATTACCAGAAGCTTCTTCAGGTTTACAAAACACATGGCTGATCACCTCACTCTTGGTACAGTTTTTTGTGGATACAGCAAAAATAAAGTCCCAGAGTTCCCTGAGCTGTGTTTAAGGTGATAAAAACTTTTCTTGTATTGTAATAATGCTGACATATAATCCAAAAAGATTTTAGTTTGAGAAGATGCAAACTCCAGCATTTCTAAGTTCCTTGCTATTTATAGCAGTCTGTGTTGCAACTGAGGATTTCTGCATACGAAAATAGTACAGGGAAAAGGGTTTTGTTTGTTTTAAGTGGGATGCCTTTCACTCAGCATGAAGGCAACAGTTCCAGCAGGCAACAAAGATCCTAGAATATTGGTAAGTCTTTTAGAGAAGAGAGACATTCAATAAGCATATTCCATTTTTCTCTGGTACCCCCAGTCCATCAAACTCTTCCTCTGTCCATCAGTATTATTTTGAAATGCTTTGTTGTCCTGTATAAAACTAATTAAATCTGTATGATCTGAAGAAGTTTTCTTCCAGTCACTCACCCACTGTAGAACTGCTTCCATTTTGCCATAGAACTTTTTCAGCATTCCCCCCCCCCCCACTCAGTACCTGAAAGAAGTTCCACAACAGTGTGTAAATGATTATGCAGCAAGTCCAAACACTTAGACATTGCCATTTTGAGGTGCTGAATGTCCCCAACAAACAAGGAAGTGCATTTGGTAGATTGATTTAAAATGAAGGCAAGTGATGGAGGATGTGCTCTGTTCACTGTTCTTGACTCTCACAATGGACTTCAATCAAAAACTTAGCCCCCCTAATTAACTATTTTTAAACTTCTAGTTTCTACATTGAGCAGCAATGACAGTATCTTTTGCTCAGCCATCACATGACCGGTGTTTGGTCCTGATCCTGTGAATAGCTAAACACATGAGTAAGAGCTTCTCTATACACAGAGAAATTATACCAGTAGAAAGTAAGGTATGAATTTAAACCACTGGTTGTATTGGTATTACTCCTTGTGTGGACAGACTTATTCTGGACACTCATTTTGGAAGGGATTTAAACTAAGCCAAAAAAAGCCACTCTTACTCCAAAATAAGAGTGTCCTTATGGTAAATAACCTGGCAAAAATATACCGAAAACTCTCTGTAAGACCATTACAAACTTCAGTCACAAGTTTTCCACATATTCAAGAATGTTTTAAAGTGGAAAAAATGTTCTATATTTCATTTTCTTTCCACTCATTCAAACCTGAAAAAACAGCTGAAGGTATCTTCTTCAATCTTTCAAAAAATAAAAAAAATCCACTTTTGGGGAGAAGCCAAACAGGGAAAATTTTACCCCAAAGGTGAATACTTCAGAAAGTTTTGAGCATATGAAAACATGAAACCAACAAAAATGTATCTGCATTCTAAACTATAATGATCATAAGCCGGTTCGTTTATAAGCCGACACCCCCCCCCCCCCCAAGATGGATAAGTAAAAATGGAAAATTTTTATAACCCGTTCATAAGCCAACCCTATAATTCAGGGGTCAGCAAACTTTGGCTCCCGGACCATCAGGATAAGCCGCTGGTGGTTCGAGACGGTTTGTTTACCTCGAGCATCCGCAGGCACGGAGGTAAACCTAAGTAAGCAAAGTGTCCCAGCGCGCCAGCTGCTTACCCTGACAGGCCGGGACAGCAACTGGTGGGGAAATTTTTTTTTTTTTTTTGGGGCGGGGGGAGAAGCTGGGAGTCAGGGGAGTAACCCCTGTGACCACCCCTCACATGACCCCCACCCCTAGCCCGGGACCCCCACACACTCCCCATCCCATCCCTTCCCACCTTAACTGGGAAGGGCCAGGGGAGGATGTCTCTGACCTAGCTGGAGCTGCTCCGGCAAGCTGGGCAGCGCGGCCGCAGCCTGCTCCGGCGGGCCAGACCGGGCGGCGCGGCCACAGCATGTTCCAGTGGGCTGGGCCGGACGGCGTGGCCACAGCGTGCTCTGAGGGGTGGGGCCGAGCGGCACGGCTGCAGCCTGCCAGCCCCGGAGCTGCAGCTGCTTTGGAGGCTGGGGGGAGAGCAGTGTGGCCAGAAGTGGAGAGACTCTGGCCCCGCCTCTTCCCTTCTGGCTCTGCTGGCTGTGCTGCCTCTCCTTGCCCCCTCTGTTGGGGGGAGGGGCTGTGTCCCACCTCTCCCTCTCTATACCCGTTCATAAGCCGACCCCCTTCTCTGGTGCTTCCCTTTTTTACTAAAAAAATTCGGCTTATGAACGAGTATATACGGTACTTGCTGCCAGCATAAGAGCAGGAGCTGCACTGGGGTCTGTGCTGCTTTCCCGTAAGCCAGAGGTGCTGTTTTCACGCTCCCCTCCCCCGACCTGGGGGAGGAGCTGTTTTCACCACCAGTGCCCCTCCCACCCCACCCAAATCGGGAGAGGAACAAGCTTGCCCAGGCCAGGAAAGAAGCTGCCTGCAAGGAAGTGCCTAGCTGCCTCTGGATCCTGGCACGGAGTGTGAACTGCTGGAGCCAGAGCTGCATTTTGTTCAGAGTTACGAACATTTTGGAGTTACAGATAACCTCCATTCCCGAGCTGTCCGTAACTCTGAGGTTCTACTGTAAGTACTGAAAAATTAGCTTTAAAAAACTGTTAAAGGAAATCAGTTATTATTAATTTTAATCAGACAATGTCTCTAGAAAGAAAAATAGTGAGTTTTAATCTAGCGCCAAAAGTTTCTCTTAACTTGGCCATGGACTTCACTGGGTTTTGACCAGTCTCTTATTATGGCATTCAAGTAGGTATGTTGTTGCTGAAATTTTGTTAACATTCCACTGCAAATCCATGTCAAGATAAAAACTATAATTCTGTAATAAACTAAAATTTCCTCCATTGATAAGGGTCACCAAATTTGTTTTTCCTGTACCTACATAAATTTTCTAAAATAAAACAAAATTAAGACTTATAATCTATAATTGACTAAAGTACTTACATTTAAGTTGAAAAAAATGGGTTTAGGTTCATTGAGTTTAAAAGGATGATTATAGAAAGGGCGTTCTTCCTCCTCTTCATCAGAATCATGAGGCTTGTTCACGATCACGTCATCTGTGCTTTGTGCAATCTTCTTGCATTTCTACCAAAAAATAACTCTGAATCAATCTGAACATCTGGACAGAAACATTCCTTATTTCTACAAGAAATGACAAATTCGTTGAAATAAATATTTAAAATCAGGAATAAAGGAATTATAAAGGAGGAGTTGATCGTTTGGGGAAATCTTTAAAAAAAATTCAACTAGCATGAACATATACCTCTGCCATTTACTTGTACATCGTCTATCTATTGAAGTGTGTCCATCTTGTCTAGATAGGCTTTGAGCCCTACTCTTATATCCATCGAGAGCCCTACTATTATCAAAGGGGCTGCACGGAGCTATTTGCAGGATCCAAGGCTAAAATTATGAGCTCTTCAAAAGCACAGACTGTCTCTTACTATGTGCTTGTACAGCACTAGCACCCAGGACAATGGGGCCCCTCTCCTGATTGGGGCTTTTAGGCACCACAACATAAATGTTTAATAATAGTAGTAGTAGTATTAATAAATAAAATAAATTAATTATTAATTATTATAAGACAGCTCACTTATTTAGTTGGCCTGCAAGAAGATTTCCACACAAAATGACTGCAAGGAAAAACCCAAGAAACAATTACTGGTTTTCATTGGCGGTGCAGAAATCTTCCCAGGTGCAAGGGTTTTAAAAGAAAGATTGGGACACCTATGAAATGTTTTGCAGGTTAGAAGAACTGAACAGGACAATCCCACTTTGCATACTGTGGAAGTGAAACCTAAAAATGTATAGTAAGTGGGGAGGTGCTAAGAACAAATCTATGTGGCAGTCCAAGTTGTTACTCTACCAGGAATATGTAAAAGCAACTTTAGGATAGGCAGTAACAGTATGACTGGAATATGAGAATATACAGGTCTGTCTCATCTTACGCTGGGGTTACGTTCCGCAGTCAGTGCCTAAAGCGAAAATCGCGTACAGTCAAAATTACATTGAGTGTAATGGCGGGCAGAATCGCCTGCACTACAGAAACAGTATTTAAATTGTTATTTTTCTCTTTTTTGTTTTGTTTTTGCCAACCGCGTAAAGTTGAAATCGTGCATGTTAAATGCGCCTAAGATGCGACAGACCTGTAGATGTTTTCCTGAAAACAACTGGTGGACTAGCATTTAATAACAAATTACTATTTATTACTTATAGACTGGCTTGTACTTTTTGCTCCAGAGGTATCTGTAACTGCATTGGTTTGAGGTGAGTTTGAGAACATTATAAAGTTGGAAATTCTGACAGCCAAAATAACTAATGGTGTTTTTCTGTCATGAAAAGGAGCAGAGAAAATAGTGGCAATGTCACCATTCATCATTATATATTAGCAACAAATTGGAGACATTACGTGGCTCAGGGGATTGGTAAAAAGATTTAGAGCGAATCATCTATAACTTATTGGTTCAACTCCAGTTCATATCAACAGCAATCAGAAGTTATAACCATTTGATGATTGTTTGACGGCCTATTCGGAGTTGAGAAGGAGCCATACCACAAAAACTACCATTGCAATGGCACACTTCTTGTCAGTCTCAGCAGAAACCAAAATCTGAATAGACTTGGAGACTGTGCTACTATCTGTGTCAAGTCCCTCCAAGTCAAGGTTGAAGCACATCTGTGTCGTGGGGCAATGGGGGGAAGCCTGCACTGCCACTATACCATGTTATGCCTAATATGTGGATAGTCAAATTTCAGTCTTTATTTATGTGAAATGGCATCTTTTCCATGAACATTAAAATTATTATTTTATTTTATAAAAAAAAACAACTTAGATGTCAGAACTGTGATAGTTTTTAAAATGACACAATGGCATCTTTGAATAGAAATTTTTCAGTGTGAAAACTTGAGAACACATCCCAGAACTTAGCAAAATCAGACAGCATGAAGTTTCCTGTGACAGAAGAAACAAGGTGCAAAGATTTCTTTCGTGATTTGAACAAAAAGAACTTTAATATACTGCAATTGGCACAGGTCAAAATTTTAATCATCACATTCTGTCCTTGGGTACGCATAGGGAAGTCTCACCAAAATCTAGAGGAGCTGAACATGTGCAGTAAAGGATAAAATTTGATTCAGAGTAAAAAGTGTGAAATGTTTATATTTTTAAATTATAAAAGTCAGTGACTGACTGCTATAAGATGACAAATATTAATATAAGTTGTAAAGAAAACATGATAAACAATTAGGGTTCAATCTTGCAGTCTTCCCACAAGCAGACTTTCATGAGAATTATACATATAGAATTACAGCTTGACCAGACACCTAGTTATTAACAGTAACAGTTGGTTAGTTATTTTCTAATTTAATCCTTACCTCAGTGAGCTCCTTTATTGTATCTCTTGCTGACTTCTGAGTAACTTTCTCCTCCTTCTTTGCTGGAGCTATAATAGGCAGTAGGCTTGGTGGCAAGGGGACACCAGCCTTAGCACACATGGCAGCTGCATTAGCTTTGGCTATTTCAAGTAGCTGGGCCTTGTCTATAAGAATATTAAATATTAATTAGTGGGCCTTTAAAGATATTTGAAGGCCAACGTATATGTATAGATATACATATATACTGTATGTACTCGATCATAAGCCGGTTCGTTTATAAGCCGATCCCCCCCAAGATGGATAAGTAAAAATGGAAAATTTTTATAACCCGTTCATAAGACGAACCTATAATTCAGGGGTCAGCAAACTTTGGCTCCCGGGCCATCAGGATAAGCCGCTGGTGGGACGAGATGGTTTGTTTACCTCAAGCGCCCGCAGGCACGGAGGTAAACCTAAGTAAACAAAGTGTCCCGGCGCGCCAGCTGCTTACCCGGACGGGCCGGGACAGCAACTGGTGGGGAAATTTTTTGGGGGGGGGGAGGAGAAGCTGGGAGTCAGGGGAGTAACCCCTGTGACCACCCCTCACATGACCCCACCCCTAGCCCAGGACCCCCACACTCTCCCCATCCCATCCCTTCCCACCTTATCTGGGGAGGATGTCTGTGGCCTGGCTGGAGCTGCTCCGGCAGGCTGGGCAGTGTGGCCGCGGGCCAGACCGGGCAGCGCGGCTGCAGCGTGCTCTGGCGGGCCAGACCGGGTGGCGCGGCCGCATCCTGCTCTTGGGGGCGAGGCCGAGCAGCACGGCTGCAGCCTGCCAGCCCCGGAGCTGCAACTGCTTCGGAGGCTGGGGAGAGAGCAGCGTGGCCAGAAGTGGAGAGACTCTGGCCCCACCTCTTCCCTTCTGGCTCTGCTGGCTGTGCTGCCTCTCCTTGCTCCCTCTGTTGGGCGGAGGGGCTGTGTCCCACCTCTCCCTCTCTATACCCGTTCATAGGCCGACCCCCTTCTCTGGTGCTTCCCTTTTTTACTACAAAAATTCGGCTTATGAACGAGTATATACGGTAATAATTTTAGGACCAGTTGCAATACTAAATAAGTTTTTCCACCAGGCCAACCAAACTTTAGGAAAGTAAAAACAGCACACACAAACACACACAAAATATTATTCACACTTTATATATATTTAAAAGTAACAAGGAACATTGCATTCACTTTTCCTTCATATCACAGGAGGCATATAATTAAAGAGACCTGCACAGGAGGAAAAAATTGGGTCTGTGCATTTTTTTTATTTTTGCTTCTTTATGGTGTATAAAGGCCTGAAGGGTCCCCCCCCCAAAAAAGTGTTAGTTTTTTCTGCTTGGTTTTTACTTTAGAAATTCAGGTCTGTGTGACTTGAGAAACAGTGAAACAAAAACTTTACAAGAGTGAGAAAACAAACTGAGAAGAGAAGAAGTCCTTAAGACTACCTAAAATTCCAGATATTTGTGTGTGTGTGTATTTTGGTCAATGCCTATTTAACTTAATTGACTAATTAACATTTTGGAGACATTGTTTAAAGATTCAACATCATGGCCTCTTATATTAAGGTGAAAGTTCACAATATTCATCCTCTAAGACATGTGAAAGGTACTCCCACAAAAAACTATGGAAGACCAGAGTTGACATTCCTGATATTTCTCAGGTAAAAGTGAGGGAGAAAGAAGAAGTCATAAAGAAACAAAAATGGGGCAACAAGCCCGATTTTTCTGAAATCCTTTGCAGCTCACTTTTAAACCATTCCTTGAAATAATATCTCAAAACACAAAGTTAACTAAAAAGGACAATATTAAATATACTGACTATAACCAAAACAATCAGGAATTTAACAAGCATTTTATGTCATAGGTTAAACATATGAATATATATCTCAAACTGTTAAGAAAATTACTACATATTAAAAAAATTTAAACATGACAAGATTTTGCTTTTTCATGGAAAATAATAAATGTGGCTTCTAATGTGTAGATGAGTCAGGTAATGGAAATACATGTGTATTCTAATAATTGTGACTCTTAAACCAGTTTCCAAAAAATCCTGCAACAACCAAATAAATGAAGTATCATCACCTTAAGCAAGGAGTTACACAGGTAAACCCTCACATATCAGGATGAGATTCCCCTTACTTTTTAAGCAATTAAAAAGATCACACAGCTTCATAGTTTGCAGCGACAGAAAGGCCTCCAAGTGAAGCTTTAAGTGAAACTGCAGCGGCAGAAGCTCGCCTCCCCGAAAAGTGCTCTCACTCCCCCAGGGAAAGCTGAACATGCTGAGTAGGGGCTACATCTCTGCTCATGCTAAGCCAGCTCTTGTTTCCAGATATTTTCTCCCTCCACTGGCTCCAACAATGTGGAATGGGTGGGACAAGGCAGCATGCTGAGCTGTTCAACTCTTCATCCTCTCATTTCTTCAGGCAATGAGACTAGCTGGGGTTGGGAACAATTTAATAATCTGCCTCCCTTCCCAAATGCTGTGAATATAAAGCTACTCTAGCACCTGTAGTGTAGCTAAGAGAGGGAAAAGACAAAGGAGTGAAGTGAGGGGCATAAGATGTGGCCCAAGGTGAAGTCAGGAAGCAGAGCACACACATAAGGAACAGAAACAAAACTATTCCAAAAATCAGGGAGAATGGATAGGAACAGATAAACCAAAGAAAATGTATAAATGACTTCTTTATTTTAGGGTGGGAGTATACTAAAGTTTCTTTCAGCTACAGACCAAAATAACTATTACATCTAAATAACCAATAGCAAAAAAGAAACTCAAGAAATATCAACTCCTTCACAGTGGGAATTCCTCCTCTTCCCCAAAGATAAAAATTAAATTGAAGCTCTGCTCCTTGTGGCAGGAAAGAAGCAGAGGATCCAAGAAAACAATGTGTGATATTACTGTTTTTAGCCTTAATTTTTGGTTGGTCTCCATTTTTGCATAAAGAGACACCCACCAGTCATATCAGAGTCTCAAAATCTGTTGCATCTTGCCACAGTTGAAGAGCTGTTTTCAGTGCTATAATCATATATGCGATGTTAGGTTATGGTCATGCCCTCAATAAAGAGTTTAAGTTCCTCACATTTCTAGGTAAGTCGTCTTCCACATCTTGATCTGGAAGTCATTCCTGATGCAGGCAGCAATCAATGAGGAGCAAATGAACTTCCATACTACAGCTTTCCAGCATCTGGAATAACATCCCAGGTGTCTTGAGTCTTGCCTCTGACTAAGGCTGCCTCAGTCACCAGTCTTACGTGGAAACGTGTAGTTAACATAATGGATTTCTGCTCAACAACTTGGGAAGCAGCTAGTTTTATCCAAATATAGCCACCTTACTATGTGATATAGAATATTCTGACAACCTATGCATGGTGGCAAAGTGAGTAGATCTATTCAATATACTCAGTGATTTCAGCCCAGCATCCTTAAACGGTTCTAACTTAAAAGAAATAGTCTCAATACAGGGAAGCTCAGCTCCTAAGGGGAGTAAGTAAGGAAGAGTTACTAGATTTTTCGTCCTCAAGCGCCATGGAAATTTGGAGTGTATCACATGAATCCTCTAGCTCACATCCTTTGTTAACCAGATTACTTGCTCAGTCCTGCCTGTTTTCATATAAAGAAGGAGGTAGTTTTGAACAGCAACAGAAGCTGCGAATGAGGTAAGAGAATTAATATGACTGGCAAAGAAACATTATGCTGACTGTAGAGGACTCCCACATGTATATTTTGTTTTCCATTTTCTTAAATAAATGTGCTATATGCTCTTGGGGAAAAAATAAATCTGGTGAATCACTGCACCTTAACAAAAACATTAAGGCCTTGATCCTACTATTACAATGTGTGAGCAAATCCTTGTGCACTTGCACCTGCATAGACTCGTATCCTCAGTGTTCATCATGAGTGCAGGGGTCTGACCATGTGAAGTAACCTGTAAAATCCTGTACCCTTCACATTTTACTGCTGCATTTTCAATCAAACTACACACTTGAATCCTCTTGAATCCCCTAAAAGTGCATACTCAATGCCAACAAAAAGTCTGTTATTAAAATTAAACAATTGCTTAAAATTACTTAGAAGAGATTCCTGATGAATGCCAGGGTTTCACTCTATTATCTTCATCAGAGGCAGGACGAAGTTTACATAGGTCAACACTACGCAGCCATGAAAATGATTGACGATAAGAGCATTACTTACCTAAGTCTGTAAGACGTTTAGGTGATCTGCTTGAAAACTTATCGGATGATCTGGACCTTCTTTGACGATCAGGTGATCTGCTATAGCATCTTCTTCTCCCAGGTGATCTTGATCTTCTTAGTCGAACTGGTGATTTGCTAGAGCTTCGTCTTCTTCCCACTGACCTAGACCGTTTTCGTCGAATAGGTGTTCGACTTCTGGTCCGTAACCTGAGCACTATTCGGTTATCCCTTGAGTTTGATCGTCTTCTTCTTCGATCAGCAGACCTTGATCTGTTCCTTTGAGATCTTTTGGGTCTCTCTCTTGATAAAGACCGTCTCCTTTTTGACACTGATCTTGACCGAGTCCTCCTCCTGTGTCTTGAACGTGACAGAGAGCGTGTCCGAGATCGATGATTCGATTTAGATTTTGACAGTCTTTTACGTGTTACTGACCGAGACCGATTTCGTCTAGACCGCGATTCGCTATCATGTTTTTGTGATTTGCGCTCAGAGGATTTAGAGCGCTTACTTCTAGACCTCTGTGAAGATTCTTTGCCCTCTACTTTTTCAACTGATTTGGATCTAGACTTGACACGTTCAGAAGATTTGGAGCGTTTTCTTCTAGACCTTTGTGAAGACACTTTGACCTTTGTTTTTTCAACAGATTTCGATCTAGACTTTTGAAGTTCAGGAGACTTGGAGCGGCTACGCCGAGACCTCTGTGAAGACCCTTTGCCCTTTATTTTTTCAACAGATTTCGATCTAGACTTTTGAATTTCAGGAGACTTGGAGCGCCTACGCCGAGACCTCTGTGAAGACTCTTTGCCCTTTATTTTTTCAACAGATTTGGATCTAGACTTTTGAAGTTCAGGAGACTTGGAGCGGCTACTCCGAGACCTCTGTGAAGGCTCCTCAACCTCTATTTCTTCAACAGATTTGGATCTGGACTTGTGACCTTCAGAAGATTTGGAGCGGCTACTTCGAGACCTCGGTGAAGAATCTTTGCCCTCTATTTTTTCAACAGATTTGGATCTAGACATGTGATGTTCAGAAGATTTGGAGCGGCTACCTCGAGACCTCTGTGAAGGCACCTCAACCTCTATTTCTTCAACAGATTTGGATCTAGATGTTCGACTTTCCGAAGACTTGTAGCGGCTACTTCGAGGCCTCTGTGAAGAATCTTTACCCTCCGTTTCTTCATCAGGTTTGGGTCTCGACCTAGGAAGTCCCGCTGACTTGGCGCGGCTACCTCGAGACCCCTGTGAAGGCACCTCCACCTCTATTTCTTCAATAGCTTTGGATCTGGACTGGGGACTTTCAGGAGACTTGGAGCGGCTACGTCGAGACCTCGGTGAAGGCACCTCAACCTCGAGTGCTGCAACACATGTGGATCTAGACTTGTGAACTTCAGGAGACTTGGAGCGGCTACCTCGAGGCCTCTGTGACGAATCCTCGCCCTCCATTTCTTCAACAGATTTGGATCGGGACTTGTGACCTTCAGAAGACTTGGAGCGGCTACTTCGAGACCTCTGTGAAGCATCTTTGCCCTCTATTTCTTCAAAAGATTTGGATCTAGATGTGCGACATTCAGAAGACTTGGAGCGGCTACTTCGAGACCTCAGTGAAGGCTCCTGAACCTCTATTTCTTCAACAGCTTTGGATCTGGACTTGTGACTTTCAGAAGACTTGGAGCGGCTACTTCGAGACCTCTGTGAAGAATCTTTGCCCTCTATTTCTTCAACAGATTTGGATCTAGATGTGCGACGTTCAGAAGACTTGGAGCGGCTACTTCGAGACCTCAGTGAAGGCTCCTGAACCTCCATTTCTTCATCAGACTTGGATCTGGACTTGTGACGTTCAGAAGATTTGGAGCGGCTACTTCGAGACCTCTGTGAAGAATCTTTGCATTCTTCTTTTACAGCTGCTTTGGCTCTCGACATTTGACGTCCCAAACTCTCGGAGCGGCTGCTTCGAGACCTCTCTGCAGGCTCCTGAGCCTCTATTTCTTCAACAGATTTGGATCTAGATGTGACACGTTCAGAAGACTTGGAGCGGCTACTTCGAGACCTCTGTGAAGAATCTTTGCATTCTACTTTTTCAACAGATTTGGATCTAGACATTTGATGTTCCAAAGACTCGGAGCGGCTGCTTCGAGACATCTCTGCAGGCTCCTGAGCCTCTATTTCTTCAACAGATTTGGATTTAGACGTGTCACGTTCAGAAGACTTGGAGCGGCTACTTCGAGACCTCTGTGAAGAATCTTTGCATTCTACTTTTTCAACAGATTTGGATCTAGACATTTGACGTTCCAAAGACTCGGAGCGGCTGCTTCGAGACGTCTCTGCAGGCTCCTGAGCCTCTATTTCTTCAACAGATTTGGATCTAGATGTGCGACATTCAGAAGACTTGGAGCAGCTACTTCGAGACCTCAGTGAAGGCTCCTGAACCTCTATTTCTTCAACAGATTTGGATCTAGATGTGTGACGTTCAGAAGACTCGGAGCGGCTGCTTCGAGACATCTCTGAAGACTCCTGAACCACTATTTCTTCAACAGATTTTGATCTGGACTCGTGACATTCAGAAAACTTGGAGCGGCTACTTTGAGACCTCTGTGAAAATTCTTTGCCCTCTATTTCTTCAACAGATTTGGATCTAGACTTTTGATGTTCCAAGGACTTGGAGCGGCTACTTCGAAACCTCTGTGAAGGCTCCTGAACCACTATTTCGTCAACAGATTTGGATCTATACATGTGACGTTCAGAAGACTTGGAGTGGCTACTTTGAGACCTCCGTGAAGGCTCCTGAGCCTCTATTTCTTCAACAGATTTGGATCTGGATTTGTTACGTTCAGAAGACTTGGAGCGGCTACTTCGAGATCTCTTTGAAGATTCTTTTCCCTCTATTTCTTCGACAGATTTGGATCTAGACTTGTGACGCTCAGAAGACTTGGAGCGGCTACTTCGAGACCTCCGTGAAGGTTCCTTCACCTCTATTATTTCAACAGATTTGGATCTAGATTTGTGACGTTCAAAAGACTTGGAGCGTTTACTTCTAGATCTCCGTGAAGACTCCTTGCTCTCTCTTTTTCCAACAGATTTGGATCTAGATCTAGACTTTAGACCATCAAAGGATTTCGAGCATCTGCGTCTGGACCTCCATGAAGACTCTTTGCTTCCTAGTTTTTCAATAGATTTTGATCTAGATTTGAGACGATCAGAGGACTTGGAACGTCTACGTTTTGACCTCCGTGAAGACTCTTTACTACCTATTTTTTCAACAGATTTGGATCGAGACTTGTGATGATTAGTGGATTTGGAGCGTCTACGTTTAGACCTCCGTAAAGAGTCTCTGCCCCCTCTTTTTTCAACAGATTTGGATCTAGATTTGAGACGATCGGAGGACTTGGAACGTCTACGTTTAGACCTCCATGAAGAGTCCCTGCCCCCTCTTTTTTCAACAGATCTCGATCTTGACTTGAGACGATCAGAGGATTTCGAGCGTCTGCGTCTGGACCTCCAGGAAGATTCTTTGCCACCTCTTTTGTCAACAGATCTGGATCTGGATTTTGATTTGAGACGATCAGAGGACTTGGAGCGTCTGCGTCTAGACCTCCAGGAAGATTCTTTGCCACCTCTTTTTTCAAAAGATCTGGATCTGGATTTTGATTTGAGACGATCAGAGGACTTGGAGCGTCTGCGTCTGGACCTCCAGGAAGATTCTTTACCACCTCTTTTTTCAAAAGATCTGGATCTGGATCTGGACTTGAAACGATCAGAGGACTTGGAGCGTCTGCGTCTGGACCTCCAGGAAGATTCTTTGCCACCTCTTTTTTCAAAAGATCTGGATCTAGACTTGAGACGATCAGAGGACTTGGAGCGTCTGCGTCTAGACCTCCGTGAAGAGTCTTTGCGCTCTCTTTTTTCAACAGATCTGGATCTAGACTTGAGACAATCAGAGGACTTGGAGCGTCTGCGTCTGGACCTCCAGGAAGAGTCTTTGCGCCCTTTTTTTTCAACAGATCTAGATCTGAGACGATCCAAGGACTTGGAGCGTCTGCGTCTAGACCTCCGTGAAGAATCTTTGCGCTCTCTTTTTTCAACAGATCGGGATCTAGACTTGAGGCGATCAGAGGACCTGGAGCGTCTGCGTCTAGACCTCCGTGAAGAATCTTTGCCCTCTCTTTTTTCAACAGATCTGGATTTAGACTTGAGACGATCAGAGGACCTGGAGCGCCTGCGTCTGGACCTCCAGGAAGAGTCTTTGCCTTTCCTTTTATCAATGGATCTGGATCTTGACTTGAGACCATCAGAGGACCTGGAGCGCCTGCGTCTGGACCTCCAGGAAGAGTCTTTGCCCCCTCTTTTTTCAACAGATCTGGATCTAGACTTGTCATAAGATGTGGAATGGTTCTTTCTGGAATCTGAGTAGTTTCTGCTCCTAGACCTTGCTCTTTTATATTTCAAATGTTTAGAGACAGAACGTGACCTGGACTTTTTTTTCCGCTTCCTGGATCGTGAAAGAGATTTAGATTTACTCCTTTTTAATTTCTTTGCATCTTGTTTATGTTTATCACTACTCTTGTTACTTTTTTCATATGCTTTCTTTTTTTTTAAAAGATCATCATTCTTCACTTCTGCCAGAGATCCTGGAGCCGCTTCGGAATCTTTTGCCTCTGCCACAGCCACCACCAATTCTGTAGCCACTCCCGAAACTTCCACCGCTGCCACAGCCACCACCGATTCTGGAGGCGCTCCCAAATCTTTCACCTCTTCCGCCACTGGCCCAAATGCTGGAGTTGCTTCCGAATCATTCACCTCTGCTGTCACTGCAACAGATTCTTGAGTTGTTTCTGAATCTTTAACGTACAGTGTATACAGAGAATCTGGGGGTGCTTCCAAATTTTTCACCTCTGCCATAGCCACTACAGATTCTGGAGCTGCTTCTGAATCGTTCACAACTAAAGCATGCAGAGAAACACTAGCTGCTTCTGAATCTTCTACCTCTGCCACCACCACCAGAGAATCTGGAGCAGTTTGCAAATCCTTCACCTCTGCTGCTATCGCCACAGATTCTGGAGCTGCTTCCAAATTTTTCATCTCTGCAGCCACCCCCACAGATTTTGGAGTGCCTTCTGAATCTTCTACGTCTGTCACTATCACCAGAGAAACTGGAACAGCTTTCAAATCTTTCACTTCTGCCACCACCACCACAGCATCTGGAGCAGCCTGCAAATCCTTCACCTCTGCCACAGATTCCAGAACGGCTTCTAAATCTTTCATTTCTGCAGTAGCCACCACAGATTCCAGACTTGTTTCTGAATATTTGAACTCTGCAACTGTCACCACAGATTCTGGAGCAGCTTCTGAATCTTTCACCTCTGCAGCCACTACCACAGATTGTGGAGTTCTTTCAGAATCTTTCACATCTTTGGTGTGCAGAAAATCTGGAGCTGCTTCCAAATCTGTCACCTCTTCAGCCGCTATCACAGATTCTGCAGTTGTTCCAGAATCTTTCACATCTACAGTACACAGAAAATCTGGAGCTGCTTCCAAATCTGTCACTTCTGCTGCCACCGCTGCCAAAGATTCTGGAGATGCTTTCAAATCTTTCACCTCTGCCACCGCCACCACAGCATCTGAAGCAGCCTGCAAATCCTTCACCTCTGCCACAGATTCCAGAACGGCTTCTAAATCTTTCATTTCTGCAGTAGCCACCACAGATTCTGGACTTGTTTCTGAATATTTCAACTCTGCCACTGTCACAACAGATTCTGGAGCAGCTTCTGAATCTTTCACCTCTGCAGCCACTACCACAGATTGTGGAGTTCTTTCAGAATCTTTCACATCTTCAGTGTGCAGAAGATCTGGAGCTGCTTCCAAATCTGTCACCTCTTCAGCTGCTATCACAGATTCTGTAGTTGTTCCAGAATCTTTCACATCTACAGTACACAGAAAATCTGGAGCTGCTTCCAAATCTGTCACTTCTGCTGCCACCACCACAGATACTGGAGCTGTTCCAGAATCTTTCACATCTACAGGACGCAGAATATCTGGCGCTGCTTCCAAATCTGTCACCTCTGCAGCCAAAGATTCTGGAGCTGCTCTCAAATCCTTCACCTCTGCCACCACCACAGATTTCAGAGATGCTTCTAAATCTTTCATTTCTGCAGTCACCACGAGAGATTCTGGACTTGTTTCTGAGTATTTCAACTCTGCCACTGCCACCACAGATTCTGGAGCTGCTTCTGAATCTTTCGCCTCTGAAACCACCACCACAGATTCTGGACTGGTTTCAGAATCTTTCACATCTATGGTATGCAGAGAATCTGGAACTACTTCTGAATCTTTCACCTCTACCAGCATCGCCACATATTCTGGAACTGCTTCCAAATCTTTCACCTCTGCTGCCGATTCTGGAGCTGCTTGTAAATCCTTCACCTCTGCTACTGCCACCACAGATTCTGGAGCTGCTTCCAAGTCTTTCACCTTTGCAGCTGCTGCCAATTCTGTAGTTACTTCCAAGTTATTCATGTTTACTGTGTGAAGAGAATCTGGAACTGCTTTCAAATCTTTCACCTCCACTGTGGCCACAGACTCTGGAGTAGCTCGCAAGTCATTCACCTCTGTAATAGCCTCAGATTGTAGAGCTGCTTCAGAATCTTTCACCTCCATTGTTAACTCAGGAATCTCAGGCGTTTCCGGAAATTTCAGATCCACAGTGTGCCGAGATTCTAAAACCGTTTCCAAATCTAGCACTGGATTAGGACTTTCTACAGTTGTTTCCAAATGTTTTCTCTCTGCTATGCCCACAGATTTCAAAACTGCTTCTGAATATTTCACCTGCACAGTGCCCGAAGTTTCTTCCAAATCCTTCAGATCTGTTGCAGCCTCAGCTTCTAGATCTGCTTCCAAATCTTTCATTTCCTCAGTGTGCAGAGATTCTAGATATGCTTTTGAATGTTGTTTCTTTTCCACCGTCAAAGATTCTGGTGTATCTTCCAAAATTTTCACCTCTACTGTTTTCTCCGATTTTAGAGTTGTTGCTGAGAATTTCAGATCCATCACAGCCTCAGATTCTTTCACCTCTACCATTGGCATAGATTCTGTAATTTTTTCCAACTCCTCCACCTCTGCGGTGTACAGAGATTCCAGAGTTTCTTCCAAATCTTTCATCTCTGTCAACACCTGAGCTTCTGGAGTTGCTTCCTCAGATTCCGGAGATGCTTCCAAAATTTTCACATCCACTGGCTGCCAATGTTCTGGAATTTCTTCCAAATCTTTTACCTTCATCCTGATCACAGATTCTGAAGCAGCTTCCAAATCTTTCACATCTATCATGACCTTAGATTCTAGGGTTTCTTTCAAATCTTTCACCTTTGCTGCCGCCTCCAATTCTAGAGCTAATTCCGCAACTTTCACCTTCGATGAGCAGAGAGATTCTGGAACTGCTTCTGAATCCTTTACTTTTGCTTTATACAAAGATTCTGGAGCAGCCTTAGAATGCTTTACATCCATGATTGCTTCAGATTTTAGGGATGTTTCCAAATCTTTCGCCACCACTATCTCACACTCTAGAGTGTCCTTCAAATCTTTCACCACTGTTACAGTCTCAGGTTCTAGAGTTGATTGCAAATCTTTTACCACTATATGCAGCAATTCTCGACTAGCTTCAGAATCTTTCACCAGAGTGATGGGCTCCAATTTTTGAGTTGTTTTTGAATCTTTCATTTGCATCATCACCTCAGGTCCTGGAGTTTTTCCAGAATCTTTCAAGTCTGTAAGGTGTAAAGATTCTGAGGTAGCTTCTGAATGTTTCAACTCTGCCTTGGCCTCAGATTCTAGAAATTTTTTAGAATATTTTATGCCAGTTACTGCCTCAGATTCTGGTGTGGCTTCCGGATCTTTCACCTCCACTACTGCCCTAGATTCCAGAGTTGATTCAGAATCTTCCACCTCTATTATAGTGGCATCATACTTTGTAACTGTTTCAAAACCTTTCATCACCTCCACCTCAGTATGTGGAGATATTTTCAAGTCACTTACTTCTGTCATGACTTGGGATTGTGGAATTGTTTTCAAATCTTTCACTTCCATCACCACCTGAGTTTCTGTAGTTGTTTCTGAATCCTTTGACTCTGCCACTGCCTCAGATTCTGGGGTGGTTTCCAAATCTTTCACTTCTGCCAGTGATGCAGATTGTCCAATTATTTCCATGTTTTTCACTTCCGACGTGGTCTCAGATTCTGGAGTTACCACCAAATCTCCCTCCATGCACAGAAATTTGGGAATTGCTTCCAAATCTTTAAACTGAGCTGTGACCTCAGACTCAGCTCGTACAAGTTTATTTAAATCCTTCACCTCTACCATGACTACGGACTCAAAGGCTGCTTCCAAAGCCTTCATCTTCACCACAGACATAGATTCTAGGACTCCTTCTGGTTCTGTCACATCTTCTATTTGCAGAGATAGTGGAGGTGTTTCTGCACTTTTCTCCTCTGCCCTGGCCACAGGCCCTAGGGTTGCTTCTGAACTTTTTGCTGACACAACAGATTCTAGGGTTCCTTCTAATTCTTTCACATCTTCCATTTGCAGAGACCGAAGCATTGCTTCCGAATCTTTCACCTCTGCCACAGGTTCTAGAGTTGCCTCTAAATCTTTTGCCATGGCCTCAGATTCTAGGGCTCCTTCTGAATCTTTCACATTCTCCATTTGCAGAGAGAGAACTTCCAGACCTTTAGCCTCTACCATGGCCACAGGTTCTAGGGTTGGTTCTGAACCTATTGCCCTGGCCACAGATTCTAAGGCTTCTTCTGAATCTTTAACATTGTCCATTTCCAGAGACAGCAGAGTTGCTTCTGAACCTCTTCCCTCCCCCCCAGCCACAGCTTTTAGGGTTGGTTTTGAACCTTTTGCCATGGCCAAAGATTTTACACCTCCTTCTGAACCGTTCACATCTTCCATCTGCAGAGACAGCGGTGCTGGTTCTGAACCTTTCACCTCCGAGACAGATTCTAGGATTGCTTCCAAGTCTTTTGCCTCTGTCACTGGTTCTTGGGTTGCTTTTGAGCCTTCTTCCATGGCAATAGATTCTAGGGCTCCTTCCGAATCTTTCACATCTTCCATTTGCAGAGATAGCGAAGTTGGTTCCACACCTTTATTCTCTGCCAAGACAACATGTTCTAGGGCTGCTTCTGAACCTTTTGCCACTGCCACAGATTCTACTAGGGCTCCTTCCAAATCTTTCACTTTTTCCGTTTGCATAGAAAGTGGAGTTGCACCTTTCGCCACAGCCACATGTTCTAGAGCCACTTCCAGACCTGTTGTCATGACCACAGGTTCTAAGGATGCTTCCAAATCTTCCATATCCTGTATGTGCAGAGATTCTGGAATTCCTTCCAAATCTTTCACCCCTGTCACCCCTGCAGGTTCTAGGATTGTTTCTAGACCTTTTGCCACCCCTACAGGGTCTAGGATTGTTTCTGGACCTTTTGCCATGGCCACAGTTTCTAGGAATCCTTTTGACTCTTTCATATCTTCTATTTGCGGAGACAGTGATGCTGCATCTGAATCTTTTGCCTCTGCCACAGGAGCAGGTTTGAGGGTTCCTTCCAAATCTATTGCCACAGCCACAGATTCTAGGGCTCCTTCTGCACCTTTCACCTCCTCCATGTGTAGAGATTCTGGAGTTACTTCCAAATCTTTCGTCTCCATCACAGGTTTTAGAGCTGCTTCCAAATCTTTTGCATTCACAACAGGTTCTAGTGTTGTTTCTGAATCTTTTCCCAAGATGACAGATTCTAGGGTTCTTTCTAAATCTTTCACCTCCTGCATGGCCACAGGTTCTAGGGCTGCTTCTGAACCTTTCACCTCCACTATAGATGCAGATTTTGGAGTTGATTCCAAACCATTCACCTCTGCCTTGGCCACAGATTTTGAAATTGCTACCAAATCATCTGGCACAGTCACAAATTCAAGACCTCCTTCCAAACTTTTTGCCTCTGCCACACCCACAGTTTCTAGAGTTGCTTCCAAACCTTTCACATCTGTCATGACAACAGATTCTGCGGTTTCTTCCAAAGCTTTCATCTCCATTACAACTACAGATGTTGGAGTTTCTACCAAATCATTTGTCACAGTCACAGATTCTAGAGTTTCTTTCACCTCTGCTATGGCCACAGATTCTAGAGGGGCATCCAAACCCTCTGAAGTCGCCATAGTCAGAGATTTTAGAATTGCTTCTGAAAATTTAATCTTTGCCATGGCCTCAGATTCTAAGGTTGTTTCTAATTCTTTCACCTCCACCATGCCCATCGATTTCAGAGTAGCTTCTGAAGTAGCTTCTGAATCTTTTAGTTCTTCTGTTATCTCAGAGGCTGGAATAGCTTCCAAATCCTTTTCAATTTCAGTTTTACCAGCAACTCCAGTTCTGCTGGTAGACACAGTACCATTTTCAGTGTCTTTAACTGGTAAAGGTCCACCCTTTGCATTCATATTAATAGCTATATGATATATACTTTCATGAGTCTTATTCACCAATAATTTTACTTCAGCTTGCTCTTGAATTTTCATTGTACTAGTATTTTCTTCCTGGGTATCCAATTTGCTGGTTTCTGAACTGAATGTACTGTGTGTATCAGTCAAGGCCAAGTTTGTTTTTTCACTCCCAAGTTTTTCCACAGATGATTCAGAATCTGATAGCAAATGAGGTGAGAGTCTTTTAATTGAATGCCCCATGTACTCTGCACTCAATTTTGTGCCCAATTCTTCTGGCTGCATTTGACCAGCAAGATCTGAATCTGCATGTCCTCCATGCTGTGTGATCAACTTTGAGCCCAATTTTTCTGTCTTTGAGTGAGAAGCAGGTTGTAAATCTGCATGCTCTCCATACTGTGCACTTAATTTTGATTCCTTTGGCTGTTTTTTATGTTTTTTTTCTTTCTTCCTTTTCTTCTTCTTTTTCTTCTTCTTCTTCTTGCTTTTGTGTTTCTTGTTCTTTTTTGACTTTTTTCTTGGAATTTCATCTTCTACTTCGTCAGTAGGGCCTCTTTTTGTAGATGAAGAGCTATTTTTCACTGAATCTTCCTCCACACCTAAAAAAAAAAAAGATTTATTTAAAACTAATTTTATAAAAAGAAATTCAAATATAAAATATTTTAAACCAGTATTTGGGCACAGGTGCACATAAAGTTATACACAACCTGAAATCAACATTTTTTGTGATAACATCACGAGTTACATTTTCCCTCAGTAAGAGGTTAAAATGTCTGGGTTAAAACCAAAAATTTAGCTTTCAAAAAAATTAAACCAATCTTCAAACTGCCTCTTGCCAATTTTTTGGTAGGATTTCTATACTTAAAAACAACAAATAAGACTGTTAAGATGATGTGATAGCTAAAACATTTATAATGCTAAACATTCAGTAGCTAAAACATTTATAATGAATGGAAAACTGCAAAGACTATGCCTGAAAAAATAGCACATATTACAAAATTACACAACTATGAAGAAAATGTGCCATTTGCATTATCCAAGAAAGAGACTTCAACAAAACTTTTACTTTAGTTGTTAAATACGTCTTAAGATTTATTTATTTTTAAGTGACAGGTCAACATTTTCCTAAAATTGAATGTGTATGTTTAAAAAGCCTTAAATATTTAAGAAAATTTCTCAAGGTTATTTATTAATTCCAATGGAAACACTTTTTCTTTAAAAAAAAAAAAAAAAGATTGCAACCACACATTGCAGCATTTGCTCGTACATGAAGACTAGCAAAAAACTGATCAGAAGCTAAAAATAAAAATTCAAATTCACTAGCTTTCATTACCCAATCTGAGAGAACTTGAGAAATACACAAAGAGCTTAAGCAGGGAGGTATACAAACATCTTAAAGCCCCCTTAAGTATGCCTCAATCCTGCCAAGATTTACACATGTGCTTAACTATGCACTGAGTAGTGCCACTGAAACCAACGGCATGTAAATACTTGCAGAATTGGGCGCTAAAGTGTTTAGTAAAAACATCATTTTTAATACAGTATATAATTCTAGTCGGCCAGGTTCCTTTAAAAAAAATAATTGCACCGAAAAAAAAATTTTGTACGTTGCAGCAATCCAGCAACCTTAAGCTGTAACATAGGACTATGATTTACTTCTATCCTCAAAACAATACTTAAAAGGAGAAAGTGATCTTGGAATAAAAGAGTTGATATAAAAAAAGTAAACATTCAGATTCTATGATGATGGGCATACTATAAAACGCATATGGCCCTGATCATGAAAACATGCACGTAACTTTACACACACACAAGTGTTTGTATGACTATGGCCTATATTAGCTAATTTATTTATTTTTTATTAAAACAAAGGCATTTCTATCCATGTTCCTTCGACTGCCATGAAGAGTATCAATAATATAGGGTCAGTGTCCTTTTCTGCACAACTTTTTCAATAAATCCCAAATCTCTGCTGTAGCTTCACCTTTACTATTACTGGTGGGAGCATTAGCGCATAATGGTTGCAAGTCTTTACTACCAAATTATCTAGTCTTCTTTTGAGAAGAATTAGACAAGTTTTAAAAACACAAATGGCCAGTTTGCACTAGTGCTCCCACTGTTCCTTGTTCTATTCGACCAAGACCAGTTCTACACCAACTGCAAGGAAGATTTCTGAAAATGCTCAGTGTAGAAAAGCCATAGTACATTATGGAAAGAAGAAACATTATCAGAAAAAAATTGCAAATGTAGCCTTTGAGATTATTCAGATCCAAGATCAACCACAAAGTTCAACATTGTCTTCTGTGGAAACACTTAGAATCTATACTTACCAAGTGCACAGCAGTCCTATCATTTCCATGACAAAACAATGAAAATGCATTTTTTGTAATCAAGTAGGACCCCAATACTGCCAACTCTTACATATACAAGTAACTTTACTCATGTGAATATCCCATTGAAATCACTGGAACTACTCAAATGTAGACAATGCTTGCAGGACTCGTTTTTGCTGGATTCATTGTTATCAGAGGGTCTATACAGGCATTTTATTTAGTGTATTACATTTGAAGCAACAGAAAGCTGAATGCCTGTTTTTTTTCCAATTATAAGTACATTATTCACTAATACCACCACCAGTAAATTACTTTATTTCATACCTTGCTATCTGATTAATATACTTGGTCATACAATTTTGTAGTTTGATAAACGATGTGAGGAGTAATCCTATAAACCTTACTCAGGCAAAACTTCCATTGATTTCAGAAAGTTTTGCCAGAGTTAGAACTGCACAACAATGCCTTGAAGAAGATACTTATGCATTGCTACATGCCTTATTTCATAAGTAATCTTTAAAGAGGCATTTGTCAACTAAGAAAAAAAAATTATATTCTCTGATTTTTTTATCCTGTTACTGTCACAAATAAAATTGAAAATTAATATAACAAAGAAATAAGGGGGGAAGATTACTTTTCTCTTAATTTGTGCACTTGACAGCACTATGTGGATAATCAGTTTCAGAGTATTATTATATATGTAAAATATATATTACATTTTTACATATATGTAAAATATTATAAAACCATTAAAAAGTATCAGGGAAGTGCACGGCAAGAGTAGTACTAGAAACTTTTATTTCATTTTCAAAAAACCTGACTAGATTTACTCTTGATGGTGTCCCCTTGAAGAAAAACATATTTGCAATGTTTAAGCATTTTCATTTACCTGATTTACACTGTAGCTCTGTATCAAGGGCCCCAGACAGTACTTCCTCTATTTTCTGAACTATCTGATCATTCTGAAGACTCCCAGCACCCGTAACTGTGTCATCTGAAGTGTTTGCTTGCTCAGCTGGGATTGTTTCACCATTCTGCTGGCCTTCTACCTTTCCACTAACCGAGAAAAATATTAACAAAATTCAAGTAATTTCGAGCTTTATTTTTATTTTTTAAAGGTAATGTATTCACATTTCTTACAGCCAAACCTTCTAAAGAATATTTTAGCCTCCTGAAGAGGCCTTGCACTTTAGTGAAATATTAATCTTTTGGTCTGTTTTACTTACTGCGTTCTTAGACAAAATACTTCGTTAGCCACTAGAACTATGCCAAAGGGAGGAAAATATTTTCTCACTGTTTCACCCCAGGCCTTTTCGCAACACAGAAATTTCGTTTCCCTCCCCCGCCCCCCAAAATAAAACCCACCCTACCAAGCACTCTTGTTCAGACTGAAAACACACCAGCGTGCACGTGTTGTGAGGAGCATCAAAGCATTGCGAAATTAGCCCATCCAAACTTGTTATTTTCACTGAAAAACTGGACCGCCCGGAGGGGCAGCGGCCTGGTTGCACCATAACCGGATGTCGCCGCTGAGCGCCGGGCCAGGCCCTGTATGTTCGAGTGACCCGCAACGGCCGCCCCTCCCCCACCTAACTGTCCCCTAGTTGTCCCCCGTCCCGCCCCCACCCACCCTCCCACTGTCCCCCGTCCCGCAACTGCCCCCTGGACACCGCTCCCCGCCCCCACCCCGACTCCGCTCCCACTCGGCTCCCGTCCCACTCCGCCTCCCCCGCGGCCCCGAGCCGGCTCGTTACCCGCCCAGCTGCTGCTGCTGTTCCTGCTCCTCCTGGATCTCCCGGAACTTGCTGACCACAAAGGACCGAAAGATCTGCTCGATGTTAGTCGCCATAACAGCCCCACGGCTCGACTCCCCCTCCATCCGCAACGCGGGTCCTCCACTACCCCACAATGCACCAACGCAAGAAGCCACGGGCCAGCCCCCCCGCCGACGCGTTCCCTTTATGCCCTCCCGCCATTGGTCGCCCTCTGTGGAACCAGAGGCATGACGGGACGTCAATCAGCCGCTCTGCCCCCACAGGAAACCATAGAGCGCAGCCTCTCGGGGGGGGGGAAGGCCCGTGGACGTTCCCCTCCCCCCGCAGGTGCCTGGGGAGGAGGATGGGCCCCGGCAGCCATGTTGCTGCACCGAGTCCCGTCCCCCCCCCAATCCACACAGGGCGCCGGTGGGCGCGGGGCCGCGCTGCCCCTCCACCCAGGGGATGAAACGCGGCCCCCTCTCTCCCCTCCCCCACCGGGCCAGTAAATGGGGCTCGGCCCGGGCGGGGGCTGCCCCGGGATCGCGTCCGCCTGTAGGCGCGCGACGGGGGCTCGGTTGCCTGCCCGCCCGCCCGCGGGAGACCCGCACGCCCGGCACCACTCACCTCCGCGCAGGCCGGGGATCCGGGGCCGTGACCGCCTGGAGCCCGAGCCTGCCGCCTCCGGCCGGGCCCGGGCCCGCCGCAGCCAGTGGGAGCTCCGCCATGGGGCTCAGGCAGCGCCGCCGCACCAAGCCCCGCACTTCCCTTGCGCCTCCCGTGCGCGAGAGAAAGACGGCGGGTGACCGCTGCAGCCGGGGGTGCGGCGCGGCTCCGTGCGCTGATGGCTGCACACACAGAGAGCAGCTGTGTAAAGTCACGCACAGGGCAGAGCGTGTTTACAGGGAGACCATGTGAGGGAAATC
The DNA here is from genome assembly GCA_003942145.1 of Platysternon megacephalum. NCBI lineage: Eukaryota > Metazoa > Chordata > Testudines > Platysternidae > Platysternon > Platysternon megacephalum. Next base: position 2,547,135 of record QXTE01000093.1, on the reverse strand, counting down.
CCAGCGCTTAGGAAGCCTGGATCTGACCTGCGTCTGCAGGTTTGTCGGGGGGACCGGAATCCAGAACTAAATTCAGATAAATAAATAAACCCCAACCTGAAAGTCAGCCTCTGCCTTGGCTCCGCTAACCAGACAATGCCTGGTTTGGGAAATGTTTTACTAGATCATCACTACAAACGGATCAGCTGCACTAAATCCAGCTGCCCTTGTGGCAGATATTTGGGGATATTATCCTCAAAGCACTTTCTCACACACATATTTTGGTGTTCCACTGATGCAGCCTTACCCCTTTCCTTATTTGGTCTGTGAGAGAAAATAGCCAAATTGGGTGATGGAATACAGTTATGTGATGATTCTGTATTCTTGAGTGACAAAGTTACATTTTCAAATATTAATTTACCCAAAGTAAATTCTATACATTGTATATGTCCTCAAGACAAGCTGCATGTGTGACCGTTTCTGGAAAGCCAACCTACACTAATTTGACAGCAAATCAATTGCTGCTGAGATCTTATTTATAGTCTATGCCATGGGACAAATTCAATGCTATTTGTTGCCCCCAGGAAGACCTTTTGATGATAGTGTGGTTATATGCAGTATATATATTAGTGCAGAATGTGCCCCAGTGCTAACTGAAAAGTACTGTGTTTTCAGTTACAAGATGGTTAAGTCCAAAGCAGACTGTGAAGAGTTACAAAGGGATCTCACAAAACTAGGTGACTGAGCAACAAAAATGGCATTTTAAATTCAATGTTGATAAATGCAAAGTAATGCATATTGGAAAGTATAATTCTAACTATACAGACAAAATGATTGGGTCTAAATTAGCTGTTACCACTCAAGAAAGAGATCTTGGAGTCATCATGGATAGTTCTCTGAAAACATTCGCTCAATGTGCAGCAGCAGTCAAGCTAATAGAATGTTAGAAAATCGTTAGGAAAGGAATATATAAGAAAACAGAAAATATAATGCTGCTATATAAATCGCCCACACCTTGAATACTGCATGCGGTTTTGGTCACACCATCTCAAAAAAATTATAAATGGAAAAAGTACAGAGAAGGGCAACAAAAACGATTAAGGGTATGGAACAGCTTCTGTACGAGGAGAGATTAAAAAGACTGGGACTATTCATCTTGGAAAAGAGACAATTATTGGGGGGAATATGATAGAGGTCTATAAAATCATGAATGCTGTGGCGAAAGTAAATAGGGAAGTGTTATTTATCCCTTTGCATAACACAAGAATCGAAGGTCAACAAATAAAATTAATAGGCAGCAGGTTTAAAATAAAAGGAAGTGCTTCACACAATGCACAATCAACCTGTGGAACTCACTGCCAGGGGATGTTGTCATGGCCAAAACTATAACTGGATTAAAAAAATAATTAAAGTTCATGGAGGAAAGGTCCATCAAGGCTATAAGCCAAGATGGTCACAGCTGCAACCCCATGCTCTGGGTGTCCCTAAGCCTTTGACTGCCAGATGCTTAGACTGGACAATTGGATATATAGATGGACAATTGCCATGTTCTATTCATTCCATTTGAAACATCTGGCATTGGCCACTGTAGGAAGACAGGATACTGGGCTAGATGTTACTGGCTCTTTTAGCTTATTGCATATAACCACATTGTCATCAAAAGGTTTTCCTTATACCATAATAGATCTATTCAGTTTTTAATAATTATGCAGCACCTATAACTCTGACAGAGGCACCTTTGATAAATAAGAATTAAAGCATTTGATACTACTCTGACAATATCACACATACTTTAGACAAGAATGAGAGGATTACCAAGAAATCTCATTGGTTTGAAAAATTGTCAGACTGAATCATTTATTTCAAATCTTGCTCACATAGACCTTGTCTAGACTGAAAAAAGATGTTTTGTTTCAATTGAGTTACCGCAATCAAAGTAGCTTAGCTCAATTGAAAACTGGGCTTAACACTAGTGTAGACAGTGTAACAACTTAATCTAGATTGGTGGTAAATGAGATTTTCAACTGAATTGAACTAGTTTCATTAAGCAAACTCAAATTAAAAAAATGTATTTTTTTTAGTTCATAGTGATTATATATAGATAAATTACTGTTGACCAGTTTAGGGCCCAATACTGCAATTGTTTATGCTCTGGAGTAATTTTTCTCCCCATAGTAGTTCCATTGAAGTCAATCGTACCACTTACAAGACGAAAGCTACTCCAGAGCTTGATTGTGGGATTATTTTTTAAACCAATGATTCTTCGAGTTACACATATATGTAAAAGTATTTAATAAACTGATACTTTATTTTGATACTCATAATTTAAAAAGATCTGATGCAACATGATACTGTGCCTTTTCAGAGCATATAATTTTTCATGCATACACAACTCCTATTTGCATTCAGAGGAATTACTTACTCCTATCAAGATATGAGCAAAATTCAACAAAGAGTGAGTCCTTCACAACTATATTACGACTCTTGGAAAGCAAAGAAACTGCAGCAACATGAATAACACCTTTGTGCAGTGTTGCTGGAACAATTTTTATAATGGAGGTGCTGAAGGTGGAAACCACGTATTTGGGCTGGTTAATACTACTTCAAGACAGGGGGTGCAGCAGCACTCCTAGTTCCAGCACCTATGCCTTTGTACCATTTTAATGCTAAATTTAACATGCTACAGTATCCCCACAATTCTTCATAATTAAAGCTGATATATACAATAAGTATAAGGTATTAATTATTTGTTGTTATTTAATACTATAATATTCCCAAGAGCATTTGCCCTAGTAAAATAGTAAACAGTACTAGTCTTAGTAGGATGAACATACAGTAAGAAGATATTTATACATACAGAGAACATGAGAAGGTGGAAGTAGTCATACCAACTGTAAGAGGCTAATTAATTAAGAGAAGCTATTAACAGCAGGGGAGAAAAAACTTTTGAAGTGATAATCAAGATGGCCCATTTCGGACAGTTAACACGAAAGTGTGAGGCTACTTCAACATGGGGAAATAGATTCAATTAGTGTAATGACCGAGCCATTCCCAGTCTCTATTCAAACCTAAGTTAATGGTATCTAGTTTGCATATTAATTCAAGTTCAGCAGCTTCTCGTTGGAGTCTGTTTTTGAAGATTTTCTGTTGCAAAATTGCCACCTTAACGTCTGTCACTGAGTGATTAGAGAGGTTGAAGTGTTCTCCTACTGGTTTTTGAATGTTATGATTCCTGATGTCAGATTTGTGTCCGTTTATTCTTTTGNGGGCTGGTCCACACTAGGGGCGGGATCGAACTAAGGTACTTCGACTTCAGCTACGCTATTCGCGTAGCTGAAGTCGAAGTACCTTAGTTCGAATTTGGCGCGCTTACCTCGCGTCCGCGCGGCGCCGCGATCGAAGTTCGCGGCTCCCACGTCGACTCCGGTAACTCCGCTCGCCCTGCAGGAGTACCGGAGTTCGAAGTAGCGCGTTCGGGGATCGATTTATCGCGTCCAGACAAGACGCGATAATTCGATCCCCGATACTTCGATGGCTACCCGCCGATTTCGGCGGGTAGTGTAGACGGGGCCTTAGGTGCCACAAGTACTCCTGTTCATTTTGCTGATACAGACTAACACGGCTGCTACTCTGAAACCAGTCTTAGTAGGGTATCATCCAATTAACCCATTAACTATCAATGTTTCACTATAGAGTGATGTTATATTTCCTCCATTATATCATAGAATCAAATAATCTAGAGATGAAAAAGATCTATTAGCTGTAGTCTGTAACCTTACAATGCAAAATTATTCACTGTCGTACATTTTCTGGTGTTTGTCCTATCTAGTTTTAAATGTAGCCAGGATGGGGCTCAACTACATCCCTTGGGAAATTATTTCACAGTCTATTAGACTGCCACCCGGATAATGCAATCAGATCTACATAGGCAGATCACTACATTTATGAAGAGCTCCATTGAAGTCAATGGGGCACACAATGGACACATCCATCCTCCTGTACAGAGCTCCTTGCAGCTCCAAGGCCTGTATGTGTCAAAAGAGCCGCCTGCTGTAAATAAATGACTGTAAAATCCCTAGGTTGATGCATAGATAGACTGTGAACTGTTAGTGGCATTCACTATCAGCTTTCTATTTCTTATTTCCTTGATTTATTAGTATAAAAAGTTCTCTTTCTCCGTTTACAATCCCTCCCATTCATTGCTTTTTCCTTTCCTCCGCCTAAAGGGTTAATCAAGCACGCGCATTTCATGCTGCTAGAGACTTCTGGGAACTTGTCTGTCGTTTCCTGAAATTGCCGCAAAAGGTCTAGTAGTCTGGCGGGCGGACGTGCTCTGCTCTCTTGCTTCAGTAAGTGTTTCGTTCATTTTTTAGAAATGTGTTCTATCTAACGCACGTTTTGCATGGATGCTAGCGGAGTTGCACGTGTAGGTTCTGCAGTGAGGCATTTGAAAGAAACAATGTTTTAAGAGACAAATTTGTAAGAGGAGACTTATTCTGTGATCTCGGCCATGTGCTTGGTCTGTGCTGTTTGATCTTCCGTAAAATGGCTTTTCCGCTGCACTGTTGTAGGAACAGCGTTTTGAATGTCAAACCATGCTCACTGTATTTATGTGAGTCCTCCCTTTCAACTGAATTAGTTGCATGAGTAAGACGAGCAACGTTTGTTCTTATATAGCTATAACAAACTCGGGTGGGTGCGTTTAATTTAAACACTCTGGTGTTAGCATTGTAATTATTGTAACTGCAAATTGCTTTTTCTACTGCTTGTTTTATTATTTATAAGGGCAATAGGATTTTTTTTATTTATATGAATTTAAAAATAGCAGTTCTTACTCTTGGTCAGAACTGCCTCTCAGAAACTAGAAATTTCAATTTTGTTTCTTTCATTATGCACACATACAGGCTTGTTATGTTAGTATTATATAAATGCTACACTATTTTGTTTTTTGGCTTTAAACAAGTAGGAAAATATTTGCTTTTTAAAAAGTGAATATTAAACTTTTGACCTATCTTGGTTTGATCTTTAACCTACTTTTATTCTTTCCCCTCAGTTTGCAAATTTGGGGTACTACCAAAATTGGTATTGTCCTCCTAAATTCTTTAAATTCAGTTAGGGAAGCTTGAAATTAGTGGTTAAATTTGCTGATATTTGTTATCTGTTTTTAAAGTATATTTACTTTCAATATGTAAGTATATATGTTGACAATATTTATGCAGGAAGGAAAATGCTTCTTTTCTTTCCTTTATTCTCTCTAGGCCTTATTCTGCAATCTTTACTTAGGTCTGGATCCTGAAAGCACTCTGAACTTTCACTGAATATAATTAGGGTTACAGGTTTGAATACCTGTTGGGATGAGGCCACCAAAACTCCCATTGATTTTTAGTACTGGTTTTTCAGTGAGTGTTTTCCCTAAATTAGGATGCAGAATATGGCTTCAGGTTACTGCTTGTACTTTAAGAAGAATTTTGAGACAAGGTATAACTGTTATGACATAATGATCCGAGTTCCTTCTAAAAAGCTAATCCTTTTTTTTTCCCTGACCAAAGTCATTTTTATCATCTGTTGCTTCTGCCATGTCACCCTCCTCTAGAGTCACTTTGCTGAGAAAGCACTAGACTGGGATTTAGAAGATCTGGGTTCTATTTCCACTTCTGGCACTGGCCTGCTGGATGACACTTAGGGATTTCCCTTTACATAATGGGAATCCTCAGAAGCCAGATTCATGCATCCTCTGTGACCCGGGAGTGCTACAAAGGGGCCCTAGAGGGGCCAAAAATCTGGACTGAGGTTTTTATTAACTCAAATGTGAATCAATAATTGTTGCAGATCATTTTATCTCATTGGTGTGGTGTAGTCAATGGGGCGGTGGCATTGGGAATGGGTGCATCAACTTAACTGGAGACTGCCTTTCTCTTTTGTCATTTGTGTGTCTGGCTACTGAGTATCCCTTCTCTCAGATCAGCGTCATCTAACATTAAGTACATTCTCTGTCCTCTTTTCAGCCTCTGTGTCAAGCACTAATGGAGTGACTTTTGCAAAATCAATCTTTAAAGCATGTATTTTAATTTCTGTGGCTCTTGTGATAACCTTGCTCTTCAAGTCTGTATTGTTCTGCTATGAGGTTCCATACACTGACATGGGAACATGCTTATTGGATTTGACTGATTTAGGAATAAGAGATAACAGTCTAATACATTATATTATTTTTAAAGAAGAAAAAAATGTTTTCCTCTTAGATTACTATCCTTCACTGTGGCCAGTCCCTTAACCTTTCTTCCCTTTTTTTCTTTTACTTGCTTACCTGTCACATCAAATATTTTTACCATAACTGATGATTTTTCATTCCATCACAGGCTGATTAGACCATCTCTAGCACCAGTGTGAATTTTTTGTTAAACATTAATTTTTTTCATGAAAGTAAGCAGATAGCTTTTTAATGGACACGTAACTTTGCAATCAATGTATTTTAAAAATATTTATATAAATCTGCAGTGTTTGTTTCATCAGCATGTAGTTTTGGAAAGCTACCAGTTTAGAGCACCTGAAAATAATTTTTTTAAAACCAAATTTCTGTAGCTAATGGTGAAGTATTTCATGCTTAATTTTCTATACTCTTTTCTCCTCCCCCCAGAATTCATGATTTATTAATGGTTTTTCTTTATTCTTCAAACTCTGTTTTTGTTTTTGTTAAAGTGTTCCATCTCTGAAAGAGTCTTCTATTTGGTACAAGACTTAAAAATGTTATTGCATATAGAATTGAAATATCTTCTGGAAAATGTGCGGGATCTTCCTGCCCACAATTTGCTATTAAGACTTTTTAGGTTTAAAAACGTGCTTTTTCATATATATTCACGACATTATACCAAGTGATCCCTTTGTAGTGGAAGCCATGCCCTGAATAGTAACAATTCCCAGGGATGACACGTTTCTAGTGACTAGTCACCGAAAGGAGTAAAACTAGGTAGCTGCTATATGGAGAGAAGGTAGCAGGGTTTGAGTCTGGCTTTCAGCAGACTAACTACATTTCTCATGAAATATGGCTGATTTGGGTATGAGGCACATACCTTGTCCTGCTGATTGGCTGAAAACCTGCTATCAGTCTCAGCTGTCGTAAGGTCACTTTTTTTAACCATGGAACAATTTGTCAAGGGTCATGGTGGATTCTCCATCGCTGACTATTTTTAAATCAAGATTGATTGTTTTTCTAAAAGATATACCCTAGGAATTATTAGGGGAATTTCTATGGCCTGAGTTGTACAGGAGATCAGGCTGGATGATCACAATGGTGCCTTCTAGACTTAGAATCTATGAATTTTTCGGGGAGACTAGCTCTCTGACAGTTCTTCCTTATTCTTTTACATCGAAGTTCTGGTCTTTAGCCTTCTGTAAATAGAGCTTGTGTGTATGCATGTCCAACATGAATACTGTGCCAAATGCTTTTTGTCTGTGCCCTGCTTTGGGTGAAACTGTACACATGTACAAGAGTGGGTTGGTCACCAGCCTCTTCATGGAAGAAATGCAGGAAGACGAATGTTTGCTAAGATAACAACACAGTGCTGTTTTTTCAATTTGAGTAAAATTCTTATTTAATTGGTGTTCTTCCTCCTAATGAATGTAAGATGGTTTGGACAGCAAAGACACAAGACCCCCTTATTGACCACGTGAAATTTATTGTTAAGCATTAAAAAGAATTAAATTAAAGTGACTGTGGTTGCTTTCCTCTGCATGAAAGCTTTTAAAAATTTATTTTCACTATTTAATAATACTGTTAACTCTGTCTATTTGGTATGTGTATAAACTACTGCCTTGTATGTATTATGGTTTAAAAAAAATAAAACTCTTTCTTGCCGCTAGTACATTTTACATTCAGGCTTAGCAACATCGGTTTGTAGCTACTGGCATTCTGCTTAAATTAATTCTCCTTTACTGGATGGCTTCTTCAAGGTCTAACTGATAGACTGGACTGCTGTGAATATTATAAATCAGTAGTTCTCAACCAGAGGCCTGGGGGCTGCGAGCAGGCTTCAGAGGGGCCACCAAACAGGGCCAGCATTCGACTCACTGGGGCCCAGGGCGGAAAGCTGAAGCCCCACCACATGGGTCTGAAGCCCAGGGCCCTGAACCCCATCAGTCGGGGTTGAAGCAGAAGCCTGAGCAATGTAGCTTCATGGGGGGCCCCCTGTGGCATGGGGACCCAGGCAACTGCCCTGTTTGCTACCCCCCAACATTGGCCCTGGCTTTTATATGCAGAAAAACAATTGTGGCACAGGTGGGCTGTGGAGTTTTTATAGCATGTTGAAGGGGCCTCAGAAAGAAAAAGGTCGAGAACCCCGGTTATAGATTATTTGGTCAATATCTTGGAAATTTAGCTTTTTCTTTTTCAGAAACTCCAAGTTAGAATACCTATTTATTTCTATTAATTCATTTAGAAACTTAATGTAAAGATAAAATGTCACTGAAATGCTTAAGTAATGTCTTATTTACTACAGCAACTAGCTTCTTCTTGTTGCAACTGCTGAGCCTTAGCGTGCAAGACTCTAAGCATTATCAACTCCCGTTGAAGTAATGTGAGTTAGTCTTAGTTCATTTGGAGGTTCCCCCAGCTAACTCTCACTGAAATCTATGGGAGTGTTTCCACTGATTTTTGGGGAATGTTGGAACAGACCCCGGATCAGCTCCTTGCAGGGTCAGGCCCCTTTGTGTTTTAGCAGGACATGCTGCGCTTCATGTGTTTGTCTGTAAAGTTTTGTTTGGAATGCAGTTGCTCTGTCCTGAAGAAGATCGAGGTTGGAAGACATTTCCCTGTTTCATCATTCTGACCCTTTCATTTTCATATAAGGTATTAAGAAGATTTTTAGACATCACTCGTGAGAAGTCTTGAGCTCTCCCATTTAACAAAACCACTAGACAGACTAGCAAATAATTCTTCACTAGTCCAAAGGGACTTTACCTTTGACATTTTCACATTCTTCAGAAACCTATTTAGGTCACAGTATAAAATGTCCTGTGATTAATCACAGCCAGGCCACTAGTGAACATTTATCCATGTCATAAAACTACTGTGTAATTTGGTACAGTTGGTAGTCTGGTAAGGAGAGAACCAGGAATGGTATAGGAGGTTCGTGTTGATGTGCACTGGCAGAACTCAGTGGGAAAACTTCTATGGGGACTGTGCTGTGCTTGGTTGAGCCAGTGCTATCATTACCTTGCTTTCTTGATCACCACATTTATACACAAAACTGCAGGACAACAATTATGTGAAACAGGCAAAAATGGCATCTGCCTTTGCAGTGAGTTCCTCTGCTGCTCTGCAGACCAAAGGTGTTAGCTGATGAGTGTACGCCAGGGGTCGGCAACCTACGGCACGCGTGCCGATTTTCGGTGGCACGCCGCTGCCTGCCACTCCCAGCCCCACTCGGCCCCCCCGCCCACCGCTCTCCCCTGCTGGGGCAGGAGGCAGAGGCTTGGTCCTGCGGCAGCCAAGCTCCCCCACCCCCGCTTCTTCCCCCAACGTGGTGCGTTCCTGCCCCCCCTCCTCCCCCCCAGGTCTGGGGTCCCAGCTGCCAGCCCCATGCCTTTTAAAAGATCAGCCTTTTAATTTAATTTTAAATGAAGCTTCTTAAAACTTTTGAAAACCTTGTTTACTTTACATACAACAACAGTTTAGTTATATAATATCGACTTATAGCGAGAGACCGTCTAAAAAATTTTAAAATGTATTACCGGCACGCGAAACCTTAAATTAAAGTGAATAAATGAAGACTCGGCACACCACTTCTGAAAGGTTGCCTACCCCTGGTGTACGCAATGATGTTGTTGCTTTCCTAACCTGAATATTATTACTTTGGTTGTTTTGCACAGACTGATGGCTGATCAAGTGCTTGTGATTGGTGGTGGAGGCAGAGAACATGCCCTGGCCTGGAAATTAGCACAGTCGCCACATATAAAACGCGTGCTAGTCGCTCCAGGAAATGCAGGAACAGCCAATAATGGAAAAATTACAAATTCAGGTAATAAACGAAAAAGAGAACCTAAAGTAGTTTGTTGTTGTTGTTTTAAATGTGTAGTACCAGTAGTTGAGCCTAAACTGGTTCATTGATAAATGTAGGGTTCTATCTATTAGTGTCATAGGAGTTCTTATGTTTCAGACCCTGAATGCTTATAAAGGTGATGTTTGGATAGGGTGACAAGTAATTACTCAGACTGTAATTTATCTTGTGCAGATTATTTCCCCCTCTGCACCAGCTCAGCTATGCTGGTGCTGCTTTGGGGAGGTGGAGGCAAGACACCACCACTACCCACCCTCTTGTGTAGCAAGAGGCCCTGCAGAGGCTGTAGCTATAAAAGAAATGTCTGAATCCTGCCAAGCCTGCTCATAATTTTGATGGATAATATCAGTGTTTATTTTTAAGCATTTTTTTAATGTATTGATTTTTCACAGTTACAGAAAACTGTGGGGTGGGGCCAGACAGTCGTTATTTAATGACAGCAGATGTTGAGATTCGAAAAGTTAAAGCTTCATAACCGTTAAACACACATTGTCAACATCATATCAAAATGTACAAAGTAAATCACCTTAAATCCAACTCTAATAACTTCTCAAGCAGCATTTTTCTTACTTCGCTTATCTGTTAATTTCTGTTATGAAATTACTCCCCTTATACTTCCTTACTCCCCCTGCACAGGTGTGTAATCTGGGTCACACTTGTACCCACAAGGAATGTTAGGTGTGTATTGAGATATTGCTTACCTAAGAGTTACCTAAGAGATTAGCAAGTTTTTAAGGGTGAATGCTGTAGGTAAGAAAACGTTCTTATCCATGTTTTACATGTCGGGACATAATGAGGTTAGGTTAATTCCAGGTGCCTTTTTCAGAGGTATTAAGTACCTACAGCATCAATTGGCTTGAACTGGTAGTCATAAATTATAAAAGTCAGACCTAAGCTATTTAAAGTTGAGCATCCAAAATTGGAGGTGGCTTTTGAAAATGTTGGCTTAAGTGACTTTCCTAAAGTCACACAATGATTCAGTGGGAGAGCAGGAATAATTACTCAGTCCAGGAGAGGGAGCTAGGAATTACTTGCTCCATTAGATCACACCGCTGAAGAGAATATTTTAATGACTGGCTTATGTTTCCATATATTTCAACGACTATAGCCATAAACTGTATACTTTGAAATATGTTATTACACATAAAATTAAGATTAATGCAGTATATGTGTAGATGTGCATTATATACACATACATGCTGTATATATGCTTGTATAGCATGTGACTAAAATCTGCTTACCACCTCCTGTGAAAACATGAGCCATGACAGATTTCACACATTCTGTATGTAAAATAAATGCTCTAGAGCAGTGGTTTTAAACTTTTTTTCATTTGCAGACCTCTAAAAAATTTGAATGGAGGTGCGGACCCCTTTGGAAATCTTAGACATAGTCTGCAGACCCCAGGTTGAAAACCACTGTTCTATGGTAACGACAACCTTTTGCGGACCCCTTAGACATAGTCTGCGGGCCCCCAGATGTCTGCGGACCACAGGTTGAAAACCACTGATCTGTAACTTTTACTTCACCTGACGGTTCAACCAAAGAAATACCATATTTATTTTTCTCTGTCTTATTTGACCGTTTGCAGTGTCATCAGCCAAACAGAACAAATCTGTTGCTTGTCTTTGAGGGTGAGGGGAAGGGAATGAGCGTTCACATGGAAATCATATGATCCCTCTGCATCCACAATGTTAAACAAAGAGGTTTGTCCCTGTGTTAAATCAAGTTAAAGCCCGTTCGCATGAGATCCAGAATATTAAATTAAATGTCGTTTAAAGAATACTGTTATAAGAATTACTACACTTTTCTGTCACCTCCCCAGTAAAAAAAATGATGCTTCTATCTACATATTGGAGATTCCGGCCCCAATCCAACAAAGCATGAACATCATTTTAGCTACTTGAATAGTCCCCTCAAACACCCGTTTAAGTACTTTGCTGGACTGGAACCTCATTGACTGTGTGTTAAGGGGTAAATCCAAGCCCCTTCAGGCATTAGAGGGGCATAACCTGGATTTGTGAGGAGGTGTGAATTAATATTCTGTGGCTTGTGGGGGAAGGCTTCATCCCACTTCCCCACACTCCCCTTGCATCTCTGTAGAGCCAAGACTTGTTGCTTGGGCCAGGAACTCGGTCTAGATTTCAGTGTGTGTGTGAGAGAATGAGAAATAATTACACAGAGGCACGTGAGCCTTATTATATTCTAAAGCATGGGGATTTAATCCTTTTCCCATGTATGTCAATGGGAGTGTTGCCACTGACTTCAGTCTAATCAAGATTTGGTCCTGGAAGTCTATCCTTCCCTCTCTTTGGCAGCAACGTACAGCAGGATGCACAAGATACCCTTTAATTAGCATTGAAATCCCATGTCTTCTGATTTTCCAAGGGAAATAATGCAAATTTTTAAAAAAATCAATTTTCTCTTTCACAAAAGGTTTATAGTCCGATCACAGTTAAACACCTGTCTCTCAAAAAAAGTGGCTTTATGGGTAACTCATTTTGCAAGTCATTGAGGTACAAAAGGTACAAAAAAAAATCTAATACCAGTTTTCCCGAACTTTAGTCATAGTGGCCAAAATTTTCAAACCTAGGTGTCTGAAGTGAGACTGCTAACTCCATATTTAGGCACCAGAATAAAAGTGCTTTGTTTTGCAAACATGATGAGCACCTGTTGACTTCACTGGGATTTCTGGGTTTACAACACTTCTGATGACTTTTTTATTTAGGTGCCTGAATATGGAGTTAGGAGTCAAACTTTAGGCACCCATGTTTGAAAACTCTGGCCTGTGTTCCTTTCTTCAGGATAGAATACAATAGTCATATGCCAAATGAATGGTTTCAGAAAGAATACAAAAATATTCCCTTTCAGCCTACACAGTCACGAAAATTATGTTGCACATTAAAAAGGTGCATTTTGGAATAATACACGAACAAAATGACTCCTTCATTGTTCTTTCTTGCTGGGACATTCGCACTTACTGTGGATCCTCTGCTAATATTTTGTATGTCATAATGTCTGTTTTTAGCTGAGTCCTGCAGGAAGACAATACAGTAAGAAGTATAATGTCTTGATTTTTCCCCCCGAGCTATTCTAACCTGTGCCAGTGCTGGGACAGAGACTCAGAAACCCATAATCAGGTCTCTCTGACAGAGCACCTCTTATTTGGCTGCATTTAGTAGAAGCTGGGCACAAGAGAGAATCTCACCTAGAGCTGGGGTGAGCACATAGCAGGGATGCAGCAGTCTGACATGATGCTCTTATTTGCCAGTTGCAGTATTGCTAATCTCAAAAGTTTAAACAATCAGGATATAATCCTGTGGATTTAATTTGGTTTTTGTGTCAACCTAAAATACCGCAAAACCCTCACCTTTCTCAGTATATTTCCCGTCCTGTAAACATGCAGCATAGCACCCTCATTAGTAACACTACATCATGAAAATAGAAAAAATCTTAAAGCAAAATATCCCAGGACTAAGAGGATGTATGCTTTTGCTCTGTTTCTCAAATGATGAGAGTAGCTTCAGACTGCTGTCGCTCCCATTGCAAATGACCAATCCAGCTCAGAACTGTGTGAGTTCAGGTGACTCAGCCCACTGTTGACGTTGGATTTATTTTTGATAAAAGTCGTGGAATAATATTGCCTTTTTGCATAGCTTTCATCACACAATTTGATATTTACTCTCTTGCAAGCTTTCTCTTTTTATTTTATATGTAAATCTTCTGTTCTTCATTATACTCTCTGTTTAAATTTCTTTTGCATCTTTTGACAGCCATCTCAATCAGTAATCATGCCGCTCTTGTCCAGTTCTGCAAAGACAATGAGATCAAACTTGTGGTGGTTGGCCCAGAAGTTCCTCTTGCTGCTGGTAAATTTAAAATAAATTGTTATTAAAGTTCCACCCACTTATTGCCATATAACTATTCATGGAATTATGGGTTTTCATTTATTGCTTCAGATGTGCTAGAAAAAATTACCACTGCTGAGGATAGTTGTTGTGTGTTTATTTAGAGGCTTTCTGTGGCATTATAGTATCTGAGCACCTTGTAAACTTTAACTGATTTATGCTGTGAAGTAGGGAGGTATTAATATTCCTGTTTTGCAGATGTGGCACAGAGTGATTAATGGTCTGGTTTTCAGAGGTGCTGAATACCTGCAATGTTTGTTGAAGTTAATAGGATTTGTGGGTGGGCACAGCATCTCTGCAAATCAGTCTCTAATTGACTTGCCCAAAGTCATGCAGGCGGTCAGGAATAGAAACCAGAATCTCCTGATTATAACTTTCTCTGCTGAACAAATGTTCTCTGTGTATTTTTTTATTTTATATTGTTTTGTTTTTGTTTGAGGGCCAGTTTCATACCTTGGGGGGGGGGGACGACTTTCAAGGTCCCCTAGGTTAATGGCATATTAGGCTTTCTTCTCTTCCCACTGAAGTCAATAGCAAGTGTCCAAATCTGTTCATTGGGAACAGATGCAGGCCCATTGTTCCCTGAAGTTCCAGATGGTTGTATTCTGATGAAATGCACATTTCTGAAGGTTCTTATGCATGTAGTTTAAAATTTATGATGTCCTTAACTATTCAGATCTTTTCTTTTAAGTGCTTGGGTTTGTAAATGATGTGTCAATGTTGTCACTTAGCAACCTTAACTAACTTATTAAATGAATGTTTTTGAAAACGACTGACTGATTTGGAAGTCAGCATATAGAGACTTACCTACAGAATTTGTAAGTTTTCGTTCAATTCTCTCACACCTCATGTGATATTCTCCCCCAGTGATTACCACGGACTTTTCGGCTGAGGGCTGTAATAAAGGGGAAAATAAGTTGTATCTGTTAAAGTGGTGTTACTACAGTTACATGGTGCAACAACAAATTCTGACCTAGGAGTCCTAAAGCCCAGATCGTCCCCTGCTAGTTATGGCAAACACTGCCCTTGAGGTCCATGGGGTAAAATTGGCACAATCCCCATGATGTATCCTATACATGGCACAGCGTTTGTAGCTGTTACTCACTAATGTGTCAAAGTGGTTATACAAAGCAACAACTTTATTAACTTGTAACTCTTATAAACCAGCTCAGTACTGTAGTAATAATAACTCTTAAATATCTTTATTGCTAGGCATTGTTGATGACTTGACAGGAGCTGGAGTACGATGTTTTGGTCCTACAGCAAAGGCAGCTCAGCTAGAGTCCAGTAAGAGTTTTTCTAAAGCCTTTCTGGACCGGCATGGGATCCCAACTGCAAGATGGAAAGCATTCACCAATCCTAAAGAAGCTTGTAGCTTTATTACCAGGTAAACAATCTTTCATATTTAGTCTTTTTTATTATCATTACAGTAGTGTGTTTACAATATGTTAAGCACCTAAAGTTGGCAACCCACTAATCATTCAGTTATTCTTTTCAGTAGTGGCACAATGTTCATATATTCAAAAGACACTCTAAAAGTAACCCTGCAAAAATGGCATCAATATGAGTTCTATATTTATTGCTCTTTAATGACAGTTCGACTGTGCTCAGATTACAAGGGAAAATATGTTGTTGTTTTTTTCTTGCCAACCATGCAAACCTAGATTGGGATCTGAAAATCATAATGGGTTCTTTCTGGTTCATGCTTTATTACTAGTAATGCAAATTCTGCAACTGAAGCTTCATTAGCAATCCTGTTGATGATCCACTACTCCAGTGGTGGGTAGCAAGTGGCCTGTCAGGGTAATCTGCTGGCAGGCTGCAAGACACTTTGTTTACATCTACCGCCCGCAGGCACAGCTGCCCGCAGCTCCCAGTGGCTGGTGTTGTCAGTAGCTACCAGCGTGGTGCTCTGCTCTTGTTCGATGCTGATAACAGTCGGCTGCGTGCGTGTTCCCTCTGTGTGCTGCCCCGGCTCTGCGCAGATAGCTGACACAGCAACCCCGAGAGAACCCCCAATGACCACAGACTCTAGTAAGGTACGAAGGAACCCGAGCCAGGTTTATTGTCAAACGAAGCACAGTAATAGTTTCCTGTAGACTCTACAAGACATGCTACGAATTTGTGCCCCCTGGCAATGGACCGGCTCAGTCAGTGGCGGGACTTTCCACTGCCCCCTAGGCCAGACAAAGATGCGCACTCCGGAACCTACTTTTATATAGTTACAGGACAGATTACTCATCCCTACTGACGTATTGAGGTACAGCCTCTTGGCTCATTAGGGTGCTGTCTCCCCTTTGATCATGTTGTTTCAGACAAACAGATCTATCCATCATGCTGTCCTTTTGACTCTGTCTTTAAGATCCACCTGCCTGTTCCTTGTTATGTCTATGGAGTGTCCTTGTATCGGGCTGTCCAGGTGCCATCTTGGCACAAGTTCCTCTTATTAGCACTTATATGTGAATGCACCTGCTTCTAACAACCCTCTTCTCGCCAACTTCTGTGAGCGGGGCCTGCCTCTGGCTCACAGCCCAGCTTTTGCTTAGCAATGCCTGGAAGTACTTTGGTTCAGGCCTCAGACTAGGCCTCTGACACAAGAGTTGATGTTTCAGGGCCTCATCTTACTACAGCTGGGAACGGTGAACTGTGGCCACTGGGAGCTGCGGGCGGCCATGCCTGCAGACGGTCGATGTAAACAAACTCTCTCTCAGCCCACCAGTGGAATACCCTGACGAACCGGAGGTTGCCCACCACTGCACTAGTCAGAAGTCAGTCCCGCTCACTCAGTAGCAGTATTGGTCTGCACTGCTAACAGAAATAAAATGCTTATTTTCCCTGTCAGAAAAGTAGTGTCAGATAACAGTGGAAAGAAATGGCAACCAGAAATAGTGTAGTGAAGTGGGTTGACAGGGGAAGACACTTGATTATATGTGTTTTTTTTCAATCATAGTTAAATGGCTATTGTGATATAGTGAACATATGAACTCTTATTTTCAACCTTCAAAATCCATGAAGGTAGGAGGCTTGGACTTGAAAATGCATCAGAGGCTGACAGGCTATTATGGAATCCCTCAGTCATTCTCTTTTTTTTTTTTTTAAAGCGTGGACTTTCCTGCCCTGGTTGTAAAAGCTAGTGGTCTGGCTGCTGGCAAAGGAGTAATTGTGGCTACTAACAAAGAGGGAGCCTGCAAAGCTGTGCATGAAATCATGCAGGTGAGTTGCAATGTTATGTAAATACCCATTTTGCATGAGAATTTTATGTTTGTTAGTAACGACAGCAAAACGTCAAAGGCATTTTTGTGTGATTTACATGGAACATACATTAGCCTAACACAACTTATAGATTCATAGAAATGTGGGGCTGGAAAGGACTTCGAAAAGTCGGCAAGTCCAGCCCCCTATGCCAAGGCAGGACAAAGTAAAACTAGACCATCTCTGATAGGTGTTTGTCCAACCTGTTCTTAGAAGCCGCCAGTGATGGGGATTCCACAACCTCTCTTGGAAGCCTATTTCAGTGCTTAACTGTCCTTCCACTTAGAAAGATTTTACTAATATCTAACCTAAATCTCATTCGACCTTCAGTGGACGTAGAGAACAGTTGATCACAGTCCTCTTCATAGCAGCTCTTAACAATTTTAAAACTGTTATCAGGTCCCTCCTCAGTCTTCTTTTCTCAAGACTAAACATGCCCAGTTTTTTAAGCTTTCTGAATAGGTCAGTTTTCCTAAACCTTTTATAATTTTTGTTGCTCTTCTCCGGATTCTCTCCAACTTGTTCACATCTTTCCTACAGTGTGGCATCACAGTACTCTAGCTGAGGCCTCACCAGTGCCAAGTAGTGAGGGACAATTACCTCCCGTGTCTTAAATTCAACACTGCTGTTAATACACCCCAGAATATTTGCCTTTTTTGCTACTGCATCACATTGTTGACTCATATTCAGTGTGATCCACTATAACCCCCAGATCCTTTTCAGCAGTACTACCACCTAGCCAGTTCCTCATTCTGATTTTTGATTTTTTCCTCACTTTTGATTTTTACTTTCTAAGTGTATTACTTTGCACTTGTCTTTATTGAATTTTATCTTGCTGAATTCAGACCAATTCATCAATTTGTCAGGGTCACTTTGAATTCTAATCCTGTCCTCCAAAGTGTTTGTAACCCCCTCCCAGCTTGATGTCATCTGCAAATTTTATAAGCATACTCTCCACTCCATTATCCAAGTCATTCATGAAAATATTGAATAGTACCAGATCCAGGACTGACCCCTGCAGGATCCCACTAGATGCGCCATCCCAGCAAACCATTGATAACTACTCTTTGACTATGGTCTTTCAACCAGTTGTGGTCCCACCTCATACTAATTTAATCTAGACCACATTTCCCTGGCTTGCTTATGAGAGTGTCATGTAGGACTGTGTCAAAAGCTTTACTAAAATCAAGATCTATCATGTCTACTGTTTCTCCCCTATCCATTAAGCCATTAACCCTGTCAAAGAAGGATATTAAGTTGGTTTGACATGATTTGTTCTTCCCAAATCTGTGCTGGCTGTTCCTTATAACACTATTATTCTCTAGGTGCTTACAAATAGATTGTTTAATAATTTTGCCAGGTATCTGCCTGGTCTATATTTCCCTGGGTCCTCTTTGTCCCCCTTTTGAAAGATGAGTACTATGTTTACCTTCCTCCAGTCTTCTGGGACCTCACCTGTCCTCCATGAGTTCTCAAAGATAATTGCTTAGAGTTCCAAGATTGCTTCAGCTAGTTCCTTAAATAACCCTAGGATGAATTTCATCAGGCCCTGATGACTTGAACATGTAACTTACCTAAATATTCTTTAACCTGTTCTTTCCCTGGTTTGGCTTTCCCCTTTTTGTTAATATTAGTTGTGTTGAGTATCCGGTCACCATTAATCTTTTTAGCGAAGACTGAAGCAAAATAGGCATTAAACACCGCAGACTTATTGATGTCATCAGTTATTAGCTCTCCATCACCATTAAGTTGAGGACCTACATTTTCCTTGTCTTTCTCTTGCTCTGAATGAATTTAAAGGAGCTTTACTTTTTCCCTTTTATATCCCTTGCAAGGTATAACTTATTTTGTGCCTACATGCTTGTGCTGTTCTTTTTTACTCCTCCTTGGTAATTCATCCATATTTCTACTTTTTGTAGGAGTCCTTTTGATTTTTCAGGTCATTAAAGAGCTCCTGATGGAGCCATATTGTCCTCTTACTATTCTTCCTATCTTTCCTTTGCATCGCGATAGTTTGCAGTTGTCTTTAATATTGTCTCCATGAGAAACTAGCAGTTCTCCTGAACTCCTTTTCCCCCTAGATTTTCTTGCCATAGGACCTTATCCACCAGTTGTCTGAGATTATCCCTTCTCACGCTGTCCTCACACTATTTGGGTGTGTATGAATGAATAAATACAATATTTTATTCCTTCAGGAAGCATTCTCTTTCCAGGCACAATCTGTATGGGCATAAATAAGATCCCATTTTCATACTTGCTTCCTTTTGGATTTGCTTTTTCTCCATCCTTTTTGTGTCCCTGCTATTACAGAACTGGCAGGACTCTAACAGTACTCCTATGATTAAACTGGCTAAGGCAAACTAAAGAAAAAGGTCCTTGAAACTGAACATGCAGCTTCAGCTATAGGTGCTGATTCAGCAAAGCACTTGAGCATATGCTTAACTGTACATGTGTGCTTTAATCCCAATGGAATACCTGTAAAGCTAAGCGCATAGACTCATAGAAGTGTAGGACTGGAAGGGACCTCGAGAGGTCATCTAGTCCAGTCCCATGCACTCAAGGCAGACTAGTAATAGTCCTTAAACCATTCCTGACAGGCGTTTGTCTAACCTGTTCTTAAAAAACCTCCAATGACAGAGATTCCACAACCTCCCTAGGCAATTTGTTCCACTGCTTAACTACCCGACAGTTAGGAAGTTCTTCCTAATGTCTAACCTAAACCTCCCTTTCTGCAATTTAAGCCCATTGCTTCTTATCCTATCCTCAGAGGTTAATGAGAACAATTTTTCACCTTCCTCCTTGCAACAACCTTTTATGTACTTGAAAACTATTATCTTGTCCCCCTCTCTGGGCTGGTCCACACTAGGGGCGGGGATCGAAATAAGATACGCGACTTCAGCTACGAGAATAGCGTAGCTGAAGTCGAAGTATCTTATTTCGAATTTGGCGCGCTTACCTCGCGTCCTCGCAGCGCGGGATCGACGTCCGCGGCTCCCCCGTCGACTCCGCGAACTCCGCTCGCCCTGCTGGAGTTACGGAGGCGATGTGAGCGCGTTCGGGGATCGATGTATCGCGTCCAGACGAGACGCGATAGATCGATCCCCGCTACATCGATGGACCTAGCCTCTGTCTGCTCTTCTCCAAACTAAACAAACTCATTTTTTTCAATTTTTCCTCATAGGTCATGTTTTCTAGACCTTTAATCATTTTTGTTGCTTTCTTCTGGACTTTCTCTAATTTGTCCACATCTTTCCTGATGTGTGGCACCCAGAATTGGACACAATACTCCAGCTGAGGCCTAATCAGCGCAGAGTGGAGGGGAAGAATTACTTCTAGTGTCTTGCTTACAACACTCCCGCTAATACATCCCAGAATGATGTTTACTTTTTTTGCAACAGAGTTACACTGTTGACTCATATTTAGCTTGTGATCCACTATANCCCCTATAAACCCCCCCCCCCCCCCCCATCCCTTTCCACAGTACTCCTTCCTAGGCAGTCATTTCCCATTTTGAATTTGTGCAATTGACTGTGCCTTCCTAAGTGGAGTACTTTGCATTTGTCCTATTGAATTTCATGCTGTTTTCTTCAGACCATTTCTCCAGTTTGTCCAGATCATTTTGAATTTTAATCCTATCCTCCAAAGTACTTGCAACCCTTTCCAGCTTGGTATCGTCCACAAACTTTATAAGTGTACTCTCTCTATGCCGCTATCTTAATAATTGATGAAGCTACTGTACAGAACCGGACCCAGGACTGATCCCTGAGGGACCCCACTTGATATTCCCTTCCAGCTTGACTGTGAACAACTGATAATTATTCTCTGGGGATGGTTTTCCAACTAGTTATACATCCACCTTATAATAGCTCCATCTAGGTTGTATTTCCCTAGTTTGTTTATGAGAAGGTCATGTGAGACAGTATCAAAAGCCTGACTAAATTCAAGATATACCACATCTACTGCTTCCCCCTATCCAGGCCTGTTACCCTGTCAAAGAAAGCTATTAGGTTGGTTTGACATGATTTGTTCTTGACAAATCCATGGTGGCTGTTACTTATCACCTTATTACAGGGGTAGGCAACCTATGGCACGTGTGACGAAGGCAGCACATGAGCTGATTTTCAGTGGCACTCGCACTGCCCGGGTCCTGGCCACCGTTCCGGGGGGTTCTGCATTTTAATTTAATTTTAAATGAAGCTTCTTAAACATTTTAAAAACCTTATTTACTTTATAACTAAACTATTGTTGTATGTGTATATTAGACTTATAGAAAGAGACCTTCTAAAAACATTAAAATGTAGTACTGGCACGCGAAACCTTAAATTAGAGTGAATAAATGAAGACTCGGCACACCACGTCTGAAAGGTTGCCGACCCCTGCCTTATTATCTTCTAGGTGTTTGCAAATTGATTTCTTGATTATTTGCTCCATTATCTTTCCGGGTACTGAAGTGAAACTGACTGGCCTGTAATTCCCCTCTGTTGTCCTTATTCCCCGTTTTACAGATTGGCTCTATATTTCCCCTCTTCCGGTCCTCTGGCATCTTTCCCATCTTCCATGAGTTTTCGAAGATAATCGCTAAATTTTTTCACACCCCTGAGCAACATAAGTTATACCGACAAAAGTGATTGTGTAGACATGGCCTCAGAGAGCCACAAAGTTGCCTTGACAGTGCACTGCATTAATATGTGGTCAGCATGCAAACATTTCCATGGAGCGATGTTCTCGCATTCCTCCGTAAGTGTTCTGAACAAAGTGGATTTTCTGCTCTACGAGGCTGAGAATCATTGCTCCAGTCTGAAATAATATTGGTTCAAAACTTAAAACAAAAATGGTATGAGGAATTGCCAGTCAATAACCCAAGTGGTATCAATGTTGAGTTTATAAACTTTCAAGAACATGTCTGTATTATGAAAAGCGAGGGGGGGAAAAGCATTCAACATTGCCAACATGTCTGATGTGGAGAATGGAAACAGAACAGATGGTTCCAGATGTATTTTTCCTTGCTGTTTGGGAGGATTACAAAGGTTTGAATGTTGTTTGAAATGGAGACAGAAGAAATAAAGATGATTTTTAATGCAGGATAAGACTTTTGGAGCAGCTGGGGAAACTGTTGTTGTTGAAGAACTTCTTGTAGGAGAAGAGGTTTCTGTAAGTATGCTTCTTGTCCTCTTAAGAGTTTGGGTTACAGCTTACTGAAGGAACATTTAGGGACCTACTATACCAAGTTACTTAGAAGATACTGTACAAGTAACCAGTATCAGGGCCTGAATTTTTGTTAATACTAAGGCCCCTTTACACCATCCTGACAGTCTAGAGAAGTCTGAAATGGACATATATTTCAGTTCTACCCACTTTAAGGCCCCTTAACACTGGCAGACTGGTGTAAACAAGCCTTAGTGTAAGTGAGCATTCAGGCCCAGTTTCTAAAAAGATGGCATGGTAACTTTGAATTAATGCTGCAACATAGGAAGTCTAAGTATGGTCTTGGGTTTCTCACTCAGGGCTAAAATAGGCTTGAGGCACACTTGAGCTTTGGAGGGTGATATGATATATATGAAAAATAGCCATCACTGCTTTATTGACCAGTCATAGCGGAGGCCACATCAGTATCCTGCCCTGCCTAAAGAAAACAGAACTGCAGATATCAGATGGTCTTCTTCTTTATAGTGACCTGGTCTGGAACTAAGGGGAACTTAGACTGGTGGTTCTCTCAAGTTAAGTATGTACAAGGTGATACTCTTAATTAGCCAAAAGGACATCAGAGGATTTCAGTACAAGAACATGAAAACTTACTTGAAAGTTCTTTGAGGACTTCAGTAACTCAGCCAGAGGTTAGGGGTCTATTACATGAGTGGATGGGTGAGGTTCTGTGGCCTGAAAAGTGCAGAAGGTCAGACTAGATGATCATGATGGTCCCTTCTGACCTTAGTCTAGGAGTCTATGAAAAAGCAAAAATAGTATTTTACTTGGTTGTCAAAAATAATCCGTCATGGGTGAGTACAATTTTGTAGGGTCTGAGATGCATATGTTGTTTGGCTCTTTTTGCTTATTGTTATAAGGGTACCCTGCCTGCCTCTGAATGGAATTATAAACGGTTCTTGTAAGCGGTCCTGAACGAGCAGTATTTGCAGTTGCCCAAACAGTGATTGAAAGCACTTAATTCCCAAAAGAGACTGGCAGGGGGAGCTCTTTGAAGACACTACAAAGCATGGAAGCATATGGTAGCTATGTAATTTTGAAAGTCAGTTTGTTTTTTGTGATCACGGAAGAAGGAAAAAGAATTATGTAATGCTTCCCTTCCTCGGGAGTAATCTCTGCAATGGAAATTCCAGTTGCTTTTCGTATCTGTGTGCCTCCTCCAGTGTCATTCTGCTGTTCCGACAAAATAACTTGTATATAAGGGTTCTACAGCACAAGTTGATATTTCTTGGGGGAGCAGGGGGTGAGAAGTGTTTAGAATGCTAATGTGTGTTTTATATTACTAGGGGGTGGAGTTAATTGCTTTTACGATCAGGTTTTATAAACCTGAAAACTGGGTTTATATTCACCATTTCCAGTGGTGCTAGTTTGGGTATGTAACTATTCATGTTTCCTTACAGTTATTGTGCTTCACTGATGGTGTCACTGTTGCCCCCATGCCACCAGCCCAGGATCACAAACGGTTAATGGATGGAGACGAGGGCCCAAACACTGGAGGGATGGGAGCTTATTGCCCAGCACCACAGGTGTAATATGATATTGGGAAGCTGTTTTGGTGGCGTTTAATATTAAAAGTGTATGTGTGTTATTTGTTTTATCCTGGCAAACAGGATTGGAGAGAGAGGGCTTCTAGCCGAGGGAGATGACAGTCTGACACAAGGGATTGTGTTTCACCAGGCTTGATTGTCTTGCACTAATGAGTGGTGCATCCTTACTGAATTACATTTTAATTGTGAAGGTGGAACTGCATTTTCTGCCATTTTGCATTTTGTGCCGGTATTTAGTGTTACTAAATCCTGGTCACCCATACCAAGTGGTTAAAAATCAATTTTTCTCTTATTTAAGTTAGAATGATTGACCTTTGTCATATGTCTCTTATGATTTGGTGTCTCTGTTTGACGGGTAACTGTTATTTGCAAAGGGATTTACTTTACTTTCTTTTGATTGGTATTCTGGTCAACTGACTTTCTTCCATTGTAAAAGTAAACTTTGTACACAACATAGCTCTGTTGATTTTATTTGACAGTGATCGTCAGTAATGTCCTGTGTGCATTCCAGCCTTAACTTGTCTTGACCTCCCCTTCCTGCAAACATTTACACACATACTTAATGTTATGCAAATGAGGAGTTCCATTATGTCAATGGGACTACTTGCATGTGTAGAGTTAAACGTGTGTAAATGTTGTGGGATTGGAGCCAGTGTCAGTACTGCTGTATGCTCTTTGTAGATAGATAATGAGATATTCGCTTTGTCTTGTTGAAATTCAGGTGTGAAAGATACCTGGAATACTGCTGCATGGCTCGTAAAAGCAATGCAAAAAAAAAAAAAGCACTTGTATGACACTAGGAAAAAATACATTAATTTCTAATAATATTTTATTAGATTTCCAAAGATTTGCTGCTGAAAATCAGAGATACTATTCTTCAGAAAACGGTTGATGGGATGAAAGAAGAGGGTGTCCCTTATATTGGTAGGTGGAAGCTTTTGTTTTTGTTAGATGTTTATGTCTTCAAACAGCAAACATAACTTACTCCCTCCTCCCATCTCCTGCTACAGGCCCAGTCCAACTCCCACTGAAGTTAATAGCAATACTTGGACTTCTTTGGGAGCTGGATTTGGTTCCAAAGGCTTGATCCAAAGCCCACTGAAGTCAGTGGCTTCTTTCTGTTGAGTCTGATGGATCAGCCCCCAAATGAGCAAGAATGGTAAGGGCAACATTTTCAGATGTAGTCTGCAAAATTGTGTCCACAATTTTTTGTGCCTGTAATGTTAACAGGGTAATCACGCATGAGTGCAGGTAATGGAATTTATGTGTCTCTGCACATATCAGGTAACTGCATGCCTTCATTCTATTATTTGCACCCACAAGTGATTGGATTAAAAGAACAGCAGACGCAAATAATTGTGGACAAAATTCTGCAGGATATTTTGGAGAATTTTTGCCCCAAATGTTTGTTTGAAATTAAGGTTTAGAGTGAACATGGTCTGGCAGCCCCCTAATAATAGCATTGCAAATGCAACATTCATTATAAACAGTTTTAAAACAAATGGCCTGTACAGTCACTTAGACTAGTTGTAATGTGGTTTGTCATTGTAGGTGTGCTGTATGCTGGATTAATGCTTACCCGTGATGGGCCTAAGGTTCTCGAGTTTAATTGCAGGTTTGGTGACCCAGAATGTCAGGTGAGTGACTGAAAATAGTTTGGTATGGAAAATATATCTCACTTTTATCCATGCTTCTTTATTTGCACTGATTATAAATAGGGAAAACTTAGCCAAAGATCTAATGCATAATTATCTAATTGTTTTAAGACTTAAAAAGAAAATTTAGATTTTAAGTTTTATATAGCAATTTCCTTCAAAACAGTGTTAGATTAGTATTTTTCCACATTATTAATTACTATGTGTTTATGTGCCAAAAATAAGAATGGCATACCTTAATGCTTGCTTGCTTTATTTTCAGTTCTAGGCGTCATATATCTTCATTGCATAAGAAGTGAGTCTTTAGAAGGGATTTGAATTTATATTAGTGTTCAAATTTTGAAGAAAGACTGTCAAGTTAAATGTTATGTAGGACCAGATTGTGAACCCTTTAATCACATTGGTGAGAAGATACATATGTATTCCCTTTGGTGACCAGACACTCATATAAGTAAAGCCAATGTAAGGATTTGCAAATATTATTATTTTTAGTAATTTAGAGTTCACCATTAATGCGGATTGTTCAATTACATTTCACTCCATATGGATGACATAAATAGACCAGCCACTTTCACTCTTGTTCATATTCAGTCTCTAGTTAGTCTCATTTTCTGGTTCTTGTGTACAATGTTTTGAGTAGCAAACACTTCAGAGGAGTGTTTACTTTGTTAAAAAATATTTATTTGGAATTTCTCTGATAAGCTTTAAGTTCTTCTTCGAGTGCTTGCTCATGTCCATTCAACTTAGGTGTCTGTGCTCGCCACATGCACTGGTGCCAGACGTTTTTCCCTCAGCGGTATCCGTAGGGGACTGGCTCTGGCGCCCCCTGGAGTGGCACGCACATGCCGCGGTATATAGGGCATCGCCGGTTCCCCCCACCCTCAGTTCCTTCTTGCCGCCAGTGACGTTGCTGGAACTGTTGCTGCTTCAGCTAGTGCTATTGCTGCTCGTTCGTACAAACTAGTTATCTCTTGTATTATAGTGTACATTGTTTTCTGTTAGTGTTAATAAATCCCTTAGCCATAGTTAGAGACTTCATAGGTCCCAAATGGAACTTTGCCTCGGGATGGGGCATGCCCCAGTCCCCAGGCTTTAAGCCCTGTGATCACTGCAAGAGGCCCATGCCCGTTAGTGGCCCACACAGCAGTTGTCTGCGTTGCTTGGGTGAAGGACACGTTAGTGAGAAGTGCAAAATTTGCAAGTCCTTCAAGCCAAGGACTAAGAAGGAGCGTGATATTCGTTTAAGAGCGCTCCTTATGCAGTCGGCCCTCACCCCGGCACCGGAGCAGTGCTCCGACTCGGCACCGAGTACCGTGACCTTGGTATGCAGCGCCCCACTGGGACTGTCCACGGGTCAGCACCGGTCCCCATCCATGGCTCCAACCAAGAAGGCAGTGCGAGGCCGGTCTCCAACCTCCCGCAAGGGAAAGGATAAGACTGGGTGTGAGCAAGGTCCCATGCCGGGCAACTCTTCACCCACGTCGGGAGTTCGGGCCCAAGCTCCGGTGGAGTGATGTAGCCCAACCCGCTCCCCGCCAGCTACCCCAGATAGTGGCAGGGGCCTCTGTCAGCTCCAGGTGCCGTCCACGCCAGAGGCCCTGCAGGCAGCGCAGGAGATCATGTCCCTCCCTGTGCCGCCCACACCAGCTCCTGCAGTTCCCTGGTCACGGGGTAAACTCGCGTTCGGACAGCTTCCGTCCCTACCTCAGCGGTACCATTCCCTATTCTTGGGGAATGGCCCACCAGCGCTCGCCCTCCCGTAGCCGCCTTGCGTCTGACCGTGAAAGGCAGACGCAACACAGCCCCATTCAGTCCCCAGACCTAAGGCACAGGCAGTGTGGCTCGAGGCACAGCTCGTCGGCCACTGGGTGTAGCCCTTTGGAGGCATGCACTCTGTGGCAGGAGTATCGGTCCCAGCACGCAGTATCTCTGAGACCATGGTACCGCTCCAGGGACCCGTCGAGGGATCAATGTCACCATTCCTCGAACCGTAGCTGATCCCTAGGAGGGCATCACCATGTGTGGGCGCTTCCCGACACCAGGCCCATTCCGACTTCCAGTCCCGCTCCTCATCCCATTACCGCTCGTCAAGTGCGAGACCTAGATCGCTGGCTTCAAGCTGTTGCGGATCCGTCAAGCACCACCGGTCCCTAAGATCCCGCTCCAGATCGGACTCCAGGCAGAGTGACTGGCGCCAGTCTCCAGGCGGAGTGACCGGCACCCAACTGAGGGTGGGGGGAACCACCAGCTCCCTACATACTGCGGCATATGGGCGCCACTCCAGGGGGTGCCGGAGCCGGTCCTCTACCAATACTGCTGAGGGAAAAACTTCCGGCACCGATGCACGTGGCAAGCACGCACATCTAAGTTGAATGGACATGAGCAATACATCTCAAAGAACACCAGTTACGGAAAAGGTAACTGTCTTTTTTATAAAATCTGTGCTCTTAAAAAGTCTAAATTTGGGACTTAATTCAACCTTAGTGTCTTTTTAACTTGTCTACATTTTTGTAGGTAATTCTTCCGTTATTGAAGAGTGATTTGTATGAAGTTATACAAGCGACGATCAATAGAAAGCTGTCTAGCTCCATGCCTGTTTGGTCTGAAGACAGTGCAGCCATGACTGTGGTCATGGCTAGTGAAGGTTATCCAGGAAACTATGCCAAGGGCTTGGAAATAACAGGTAAAGACATCAGGAGTAACTTTGCAAGAAGTTTTCCCCCTTATGCCTCGCACAAATTAATCTATGTAATATAGAGGTTTGGAAACGACACAATTTATGACTCTGCGTCAGCAGGAGACAACTGAATTTTAACTAACACACACACACTCTTAGATTTTTAGCTTTCATTAGTCAAATAGAATGTCTTTCCTTTCATATTAAGTTCAGACTGGGAAGGAAAACTGATACTTTACTCTCATACTATAAGCATTGTGGTGACAATCGCAGCATTTCCCACTCATGACATCCTCTTTTTCTGGTCCTCCTATGTTTTTTAAATATGGTATGTTGTTGAGGTGCTGTGAAACCTGAGGATAGCATTAAATTCATCACTGCCCGTTGCTGTTTTGGTGCTGTGTGATGGGGCGTACCTACCCTGCACCAGCCCCAGCATATAAAAGGTAGCAGCCCAGCTCAGTCTAGGCAGGCTGCTGGAGGGGAAGGACGCAGGCTGTGAGCTCTTTCCAGGGAGTTGCTACAGGCCCCGACTGTGGGGCCGGGGCTCGCAGAGTGCCAGACAGACTCCAGGCTGCCCGACGAGCCCCGAAAAGGGGCCGCACTGGTGGGAGCCTGGCCATTTGAGGACCCCAGAGGAACCAGGGAGCTTCAACGAGAGGGAAGGGTAAGAAGCAGCCCAAGGAACATAAACTTTTTGACGCTGAGCGAACTGGGGAACCAGTCAGCGTGTTTTGGGAGGATCCCTGCTGACTCAGTGGTGAGCACTCCCACCACCGACAGGGCCTGGGGTGGGACTCGGAGGAGCAGGGAGGGCTCAAGTCCCATTACCCAGAGTGCCACACAGCCCAGAGTGGCGCCCCACTCCCCCAACGGGCCAACAGGCCATGCAGTCTCAATGAGGTGGGCTACTACGCTGACTCTGGCCATTAGGCCACACAGCTCCTTGTAGAAGGGCCGTTTACTGCCTCTGACCATTGGGCCACATTGCTCCGAGTGGAAGGGCCCTCTACTGACTCTGGCCATTAGGCCATGCTACCCTGACTAGAAGGGCTGCCCTATTGACGCCAGCCACTAGACATCAAACTAACACGTCCATAGTAAAGGTCATTAGTATAAGAACTAACTGGCTGTGGTACAGCCTTTTCCATTCTTTTGGACCACACGTGACCTGACACCCCGTGGCGGGATGTACCTACCCAGCAACATGCCGATCTATTTTGGTCACTCAAGGTCATAACTAAGAGTAGAGTAATGCAAAATACAACTAAAAATTAAATCTGTAAGCAGATGTCTCCGCTAAATGCCTCCTTCCACGTACCAGGGCATTTAACTAACACATTTGTCTGTCCAAAGAATTTAGCTCCTTTATATGTATTTAGTTACCAGAGTGGTTATGTGGGCCTGCACAATCAATCTTGATCCTTGATTGGGGTTCCTAGGGACTACTGGAATACAAATAATTAATAATAAGTGATAGATCAAAGTATTTTAAGTGACTGATTCTTTATATTTATATTGTAAAATATTACAGGATTTTCTAAGGCTAAAGAACTAGGGCTGGAAGTGTTCCATGCAGGCACGGCAGTAAAGGATGGCAAAGTAGTGACTAATGGTGGAAGAGTCCTTACGGTAACAGCTATCAAGAAGGATCTGATGGCAGCACTGGAAGAAGCCAACAGAGGAGTAGCAGCCATACACTTCAAGGGTGCCATTTACAGAAAGGACATTGGTTATCGGGCTATAGCTTTCCTCAGCAATTCCAGGTATATATCTGAAGGCACTGCCTGAAATTGATTATTAGTGCTACCTGAAGTGATCAAAAGACATCGGAAACTCAAGAGATCACTTAACTTGGTGTCTCCAGCTAGTTTCTGATGTACCCAGATGCAGGTAGCAATTTACGGTTGGCATTTCTGTAGTGATCTCAGCAAGAGAAGCCAGCAACTGACTGGGTTTGGAAACTGAATTACTCTCTCAACCTAGAGCTGATTCTTCCAGGTCTGGGGTAAACAACACTGACAAGCAAGTTTAGGGTAACTTGCACTGCTGCTGCCTGTACTATGCCTATTCTGTGTACGGAGGACTTCAGTTTCCAAGGCTCTTACAACAGTAACTTTCTCCTGAACTAAATTCATATTCCCCATTAGTCTAACATTAGAGTCATCTTATCTGTTTATGGGAGAAATGTTAGTGGATTGTTTTATTGGATTCATTCTTAGTATTATTAAAATGTGTGTAAAAGGAGCAAGAAGCTTTGGAACTCCTGCTTTTATTGGGTTTTGACTAACAGCCAGCTTATAATTTGTAACTTATTTTGAAATAGTTCTGCGAGACACGGGTTTATTAATCCTGGGAAGGTGGGGTTTTTTGTTTTTGTTTTGAGCAGTGTCTCTTGCTATTCTTGGCTGTTGCCTTTTGATGTAGTCAGGAACCTCTTGCAAACTTTTTAACTGATGTTACCAGATACGGAGCATTTTTTCTCAATCTGCCTCTTCCCCAGTTCATTAACAGCCTTAATAACTTTTGGTAATAGACCATTATGCAAAGTATAAGAGGCTGTGTTAGTAAGAGTCTCTATTTTGCTACTAGAGTACTGTTTGATTAGTATATTGTAAAGCCATCTATGTGTAATCAATAAATAAACTAAATGTGAAACGGTGCTTGTATTTAGTCTTATTTCTCCTGAGAGTACAGTACACCATTTGATAATTTGTTTAATTATGTGAAAGCGTATAATTGGTGTAAATGCTGTAGTAAAAATTATAATCAAATATTTGTATTACACGAGAAAAGAGTGTACTTGAACAGATACTAGGAGCCTGACCCTGTAAAGCACTGAACTTAGGGGGCATGGAGAGAGAGGGAGCATGGCTAGAATTCCTCTACGCTCTTATGATCTCCGGCTCATGTGTCAGCCCTTTGGAAGCTAGTGTAAGTTCAAGTGGCCCGGAGACTGCTCTAATGTGTATTGGAGGCCAGACTGATGCCAGACAGCCCCAAGTACTGGGAGAACAAATAGGTGATGCAAAATAACCTTTCCCCACCTTGGGTCCTGTGTTGAGCACATGTCACAAGGACCAAAGATTGGGCCCATAAAGTGCAGCAGTAGTCTCTAGGAACTTATTCTGCAAGGTGCTGGAAGGCCTCTGCTCCTGAGGGGGCAGCTCAGGGGAGGCACACAGCACCTGGCAGGATCAATCCTCGGGCAGTAATGTTTCACTCTGTAATGCAGGGGAGGGCAACCTACGGCCTACCACTGCTATAATGCAACCAGAGCATTTTCTGAAAATAAAATACTCTCTTTTTACGAAAAACAAAAACAAAACCCAGCATATATTTAGGAGCTGAAAAATGTTTAACGTTT
The DNA here is from genome assembly GCA_003942145.1 of Platysternon megacephalum. Taxonomy (NCBI): domain Eukaryota; kingdom Metazoa; phylum Chordata; order Testudines; family Platysternidae; genus Platysternon; species Platysternon megacephalum. The sequence continues at coordinate 2,515,496 of QXTE01000093.1, read as the reverse complement.
CTCCTTTTGTATGTTTGAACAGAAATGTGTGTGTATGCAACTTTTTGTAGGGAATTTTTCTTAATAAGACACATTGGGAAGAGGGCAGTCATTCTGACAGATCTCTATTCCTCAACCAGTATCGGGCTTTGCCTTGAGAATAAACCTAATACTGAATCAAAAAAATTAGAGAGCTAAAATATCTATTAGGCCATCTCATCCATACCCATGACCATGTAAGAATTCAAATTGCTCAATCTGAGTTAAATACATTTGCTACAACTGAGCACTGAAAGCAACTACAATGACCATCCCAAAAATAAAACGTCCTTCCTGTGAATATGGGGGTAATAACTTATATCCCAGTTAATAACCTATGTATTCCAATTTGTATACATATATGCATTAACTGAATTGGGGTACAAGTTATAACCAAATATTCATTGGGTGCCTTTTACATAGAGAGAGAGAGTGTGTGTGTGTGTGTGTGTGTATATATATATATATAATACATTGGGCCCTGAAAAATGTGCGTTCTTTAAGCAATTTTGTGCTAGAAATCTTTTTAAAAGTAAGCTTGCTTATTAATAAAAAAATAAAAAAAGATGCACTATGTTTTGTGCTGCTACCACCCGAGTCATTAAGGAAGGACTAACCTTAAATTGAAGGATATGTTCTCAGAGCAGTGCTGATCCATGGAATATCTTCATTATGGGATGCTATTTTGAGCTTCCTGCAAGCCACTGAGCATGCTTGCCTGATCCATCAAAGAACTTAAGCGGATGCTTAATTTTTAGCATGTGAGTAATCTAATTGAAGCCAATGGACCAGTGTCTGCAGAACCGAGCCCATTGTCCCTCCTTTGAATGTCATCTTTGTGCGAATTGTATCTTGGTGTGTAGCCAGTTGGCTTATGTTATGGTCTCTGATGCAGTCCTTATGATGGCTAGGAGTGTTCATATATCACACAGCACAGTACTCTTAGTTCCTATCTTCAGCCATATGCATGAGCTTAGCAAAACAGCAGTGCAGTACCTCAATCTTTGAGTTACTGAGCTGGTCTGAAATACGTGGTATAGTAGATATTGTCTCACTGCTGCTGAATTCTTTCATGCTATTTTAGTAATGCTTACAGCATACGCTACGTTAGCAAAGTACTGTGCAAACATGAAAGGGATGATGCTACTAGGAAAACTCCCATTGAGTTCACTAGGGCCAGGATCAAGTTCTATATAGTTAATTCTCACAGCATCACAGTAATGTAGGAAAGTAAATACTGTAAAAGGCAAACATATTTATGCCATTAGTAATTGGTTACTTTACACTTTTTTTTAACAATCTTTTAGAGGCCTGACTTACAAAAACAGTGGGGTAGACATCGCAGCTGGCAATACCTTGGTTCAGAAAATTAAACCCTTAGCAGCAGCCACCTCAAGGCCAGGTAAGCTCAGATTTGTACCATTATCCCTGGTTCACTCAGTTCTTGACAACCATACATGTCATTAGATCTTTAGAGTGACGCAAATGCTCATGTTTGTGTGTCCTGCCTTGAAAATTCAAGGTTGAGCAAACACCCAAAAGATATTCAAAATGCCGAAATCCCTAAAGATACAGAATCACTTGTCAAAATGACCCTGTAAAACGTATTACCTGAGAGGTGTAGCACATTCTCAACTCCCCTTGAGTTCGACAGAATTGAGGGTGCTCATGCAACACAGAGGTTTATTCCCTAAATTTAAGATACATGAGCAAAAATCTCACCACCTGCTTATATTTTTAAGTAAATATATTATCAGTTTGAGTACAGTATCAGAGATTCATTTTTCTTCAATACATGTTTTGAAAGCCTGTGACTTTTCACTGAAAGTGTAAAACTCCCCATACATCATACATGGAATTACCTCAGTTTTGCATACAAGACACCCATGTGCTCCTCAGATAACTCTGATCAGGTCAGACCCTCGTGCTGGTTTCAGAAACTTGCCTTGCCATAACAAGTCACTAATGGTGGTATAACGAAGTGTGGGTCTGCAATGAATACAGACATTTTGTTAATACAGTTTATTTCAATTTTCAAATTAATTAAGGACCTTCAAATAGCTTTATATCTTTTTCACATTTACCAAAGCTGTGAATAATTTTCATTATTCTGTTTTTTCTAGCTTTGCCCCTTTCATTGTTAGTTTTTTTAATGTGTGCTAATCTTAACAACCGGAAGCCAAACATACATGTACATGACAGTAATAATGCACCGTAGGTAGAGACATAAAATGGGTGTTGCATCTCAGTGGGAGGGAAATGTCCTGTTGGCAACTTTCTTCAGGGAGGAATGGGCTTCAGCCTATTACAGCCATTTCTTATCTGCTTTTACAGAAAGCTTTTTAAGTAGAAAAAGGGACAAATAATCTACATTAACTATTGAATGTGCAATCACAAGGCTTATGTAATTATAAAAATATATCCTAAAAGGATAAGGAACACCCTGTGTTTCAAGGCTTAAGTCCAGTGAAGCAATTAAAGCACATGCTTAACTGGCCTACTCCTGTATTTAAAGTTAAGCGTGTGCTTTAATCAGTGGTTTGCTGGATCAGGGCCCACTGTTCTTGGCTCAGTTCCAATGGGTTTTCTACATTTGGATGATTTGTAGGAATGGGTCATAAGTGGTTAGAAGTCTTCAGTATACCAGGCTGTTAATCAGCACCTTTCACTGGCACCAGGGGTAACATTTGCGAAAGTGCGTAAATGACTCAAGAGCTTAAGTCCCGTTGACTTTTTGTGCAAAGGGGATGTAAAATGTGACCAGTCAGAATAGTAATGGTTTTCAATCACTTTGCACATATTTTGCGCAGGTGTAAGCAGTTTACACAGGGTGTAGGGCAGTGAACAGTCAAGCCCAGACAACCTAAATACAGTTTAGAGATGTGTTTTGCAGCGTTTTAATACTCTCAGTGCTTTTATTTATACTCAGCTATTGCTTTGGAAATTGGATAGTATATTAGTTGGTACGATCCTTCCCCAAAAAACCCACACTGCTTTGTTGTTTTTATCAACAGCATAAATACGTGGGATCAAAATGTATGCCCAGAGCTCAGCTCTTGTTCCCCAAGGGCCCAATTTACAACTGAAATCAATGATAGGGGTTAGATCAGGACCTAGTTTAATAGAGGCTGAGACTGCTGTAGAGGGGCACTTGGTCTTTGGGGAGCTGGGAGAGGGAAGGGAAGAGAGAGTCTTGGGATCCCTTCTGTTGACTAAAGTCATGTTGAGTGGCATCAGAAGGAATCTCTTCAGTGGTGGAGGATCCAGCAGGATCCCATTGGAGTAAAAGTTTAATTCCTTTGTCTTTTTTTTTTCTGGTTGGCAGGCTGCAATGCAGAGCTCGGAGGATTTGCTGGTCTCTTTGACTTGAAAGCAGCTGGTTACAAAGATCCTATCTTGGTGTCTGGAACTGATGGTGTTGGAACAAAACTCAAGGTAACTAAAAACACCTGTGCAGGAAGGATTGTCCTGTTTTAAAAGCAAAACACATGTCCACATCAATGCATAGATTATTAATCGGGGATGCTTATTGTGTTCAGAAGAATACACATTCATACTTTAAAAAAGCATCCTCTTTCTGACACCAGTTCAGCTAAGTACATGCCTGATTTTAAGAAGGTGAGAAGCCCCATTGAAGTTAGGGACTACTCATGTTTAAAATTAGGCCCGTATTTAAATACCTTGTTGAATCAGGGCCTCCATCTCTACACACAAAGTGTCCAATTGCAGAGCCAAACAATAAGACTATATAGTGGCCATTGTATATTTGTGCACACTGATTGGACCATTTTATTCTGAGTGCATTTTGTACTCCCCGGTTACATTTAAAAAATGAACATTCCCTAAGATGAGATCTTAAGTCAGATTCATGGAGCTCTACCAATTTATTCCAGCTGAGTATCTGGCCCACAGTCTTTTAACATCTGTATCCAACGGAGCAGAACGACTGTCTTACTGCTGGGCAGCATGAATTGGAGTTTTTGCTGTGCCCATCAGTTTTTTTTGTTCACACCAGAGAAATTTTTGGAGCTGAGCTCCCAGTTCAGAGATTTAAAGACTGGGACCATGTTTCCCAAAACTCCTGTTGGGAGTTTTAGGTGCACAAATAATGTAGCATTGAGCTGTAAATGAGTGATATTCCAAATCTCAGTACTCTCATAAATGTTTATTATTATTAAAATCAAAGGATCCCTTTCTATGTCCAAGTCATCAGCAGTTGGAAAAGATGGAAATAGAGAGTGGTAACAAAAATAAATGTAGTTGAAGTGAATTTTTATTTTTAAAGTGGAAATAAACTGTAGTTTAAAAAAAAAAAAAGCCACCAAAACGTACTTTCCTGTTGACTCAGAATGACGTTATGCACTATCTACCTTCTCTGTATAATTGCATAATCTTAATGGGGTCCCTTTGTACCATTCTCCAGTGGTTAATGTAGATTGAAACAGGAGGGGGAACTCTCTCCTCATCAACTAAGGAGGATCGGTGTGGGAGCACTCCTTACCCAAGCCAGGAAAAGGCAATTACTAGGAAGCTGTGCTCTCCCCACTTCTTCTTTTGAACCTTGCCCTTCTTACTTTTATTGTTCGTTAAATCCACCTGTATCTTGTCTCATTTTTAGATGGTAAATTTTTCAGGGCGGGACCATCTCTTACAGTGGGGTCCCAGTTTTGATTGGGCATTCTACGTGCTACTGCATTACTATTACTACTACTAATAATGTAGTGATCCAGTTTTATCAGAGCTATTTTGAACTTGGTTGTCATTTTCATTCTTTTGCTTAGGAAATAGGGGAAGAGTTTCTTGTACTTGTTGTGCCTGGTCCAGAAAAGCGTAGTTGTGAAGTACCTGCTATTTCACACTAACTCCATCACTGCAGCTGACGTGCTAAAATCCAGCCATGTCACTTGGTCACATCAAGGGTTCGTGGGCACCCTTTGTTAACTTCCATGGGAGCTATGGTTGTTTAGTGCCTTGGAAATCAGTCTCAGTAGTGTCAACTCTCACAATTTTATCACAAGTCTCTCACTGTTTGATATTTTGCTTAAAGCCCCAGCTCCTGGAGGCAAGGGATTATATGAGAATATCAATCCTGATAATTATTTTTATAGTAAGATTCTAGCCCTGGTGGTTATGGTGTATAGCTTGAAAATATGACATTAATGTAACCTAAAGATTGAAAACTAAGAAGGCAAATAAACAGCCAAAATTTATTTGTTTTAAAATTGCATGATTTTTAGCTATGCTTTTGTAACGTTTGGAGCTGGGAGTACAGCAGGCTTCTTATTTAGGGGCTTGGATATTGATTTTAGGCTCCAAGCTTTAGACACACAAACTCGGTAATTATGACATTGACCACTCTTTGCCTCAACTTCTTCAGTCTACAAAAATGGGGATAATGATATTCTCTTTCTCCACCAGGTGGGTGCTGTGAGGCTTAACTCGCATATGTTTACAAAGAACTATACCATTTTTCAAGTCATTCTCAGTTTTATTTATCTTTCATTCTCTTCCCCTAAAAAAGCTTCTCTCACTTCTTTAAATCTGGTGGTCTGTGTATTACTTATTGGTGGTCTGGGGAGAGCTGGATGGTCACATGATACTGTCTTCCTTCCTTGTTTTCAGCTGCTACATTGCACTAAAGACAGCTGAAACCTCTTAAATTCTTTTCTAATGTCATGTNTGCTCCTGTGCCGCTGCTCGCAGCTATGCCGCTGCCTGGCTGGGCGGCCGCTTTTATAGGCCCCCTCCTCAGCCAAGCTCCGCCCCCTAATTAGGGCTCTGCTGCCCTCTCGGTCGGCAGTCAGGCAGTCAGCAGTCTGCCCCTACTGGCCTCTATAGAACACACACTACAAAGACAGACGCAAATACAGACGCAAATACAAATACCTTCTCCTCCAATGGGAACTCCCACTCAAACTCCCCTGTTAGCAGCCCTGTTCGCCTGCTCCTGTGCCGCTGCTCGCAGCTATGCCGCTGCCTGGCTGGGCGGCCGCTTTTATAGGCCCCCTCCTCAGCCAAGCTCCGCCCCCTAATTAGGGCTCTGCTGCCCTCTCGGTCGGCAGTCAGGCAGTCAGCAGTCTGCCCCTACTGGCCTCTATAGAACACACACTACAAAGACAGACGCAAATACAGACGCAAATACAAATACCTTCTCCTCCAATGGGAACTCCCACTCAAACTCCCCTGTTAGCAGCCCTGTTCGCCTGCTCCTGTGCCGCTGCTCGCAGCTATGCCGCTGCCTGGCTGGGCGGCCGCTTTTATAGGCCCCCTCCTCAGCCAAGCTCCGCCCCCTAATTAGGGCTCTGCTGCCCTCTCGGTCGGCAGTCAGGCAGTCAGCAGTCTGCCCCTACTGGCCTCTATAGAACACACACTACAAAGACAGACGCAAATACAGACGCAAATACAAATACCTTCTCCTCCAATGGGAACTCCCACTCAAACTCCCCTGTTAGCAGCCCTGTTCGCCTGCTCCTGTGCCGCTGCTCGCAGCTATGCCGCTGCCTGGCTGGGCGGCCGCTTTTATAGGCCCCCTCCTCAGCCAAGCTCCGCCCCCTAATTAGGGCTCTGCTGCCCTCTCGGTCGGCAGTCAGGCAGTCAGCAGTCTGCCCCTACTGGCCTCTATAGAACACACACTACAAAGACAGACGCAAATACAGACGCAAATACAAATACCTTCTCCTCCAATGGGAACTCCCACTCAAACTCCCCTGTTAGCAGCCCTGTTCGCCTGCTCCTGTGCCGCTGCTCGCAGCTATGCCGCTGCCTGGCTGGGCGGCCGCTTTTATAGGCCCCCTCCTCAGCCAAGCTCCGCCCCCTAATTAGGGCTCTGCTGCCCTCTCGGTCGGCAGTCAGGCAGTCAGCAGTCTGCCCCTACTGGCCTCTATAGAACACACACTACAAAGACAGACGCAAATACAGACGCAAATACAAATACCTTCTCCTCCAATGGGAACTCCCACTCAAACTCCCCTGTTAGCAGCCCTGTTCGCCTGCTCCTGTGCCGCTGCTCGCAGCTATGCCGCTGCCTGGCTGGGCGGCCGCTTTTATAGGCCCCCTCCTCAGCCAAGCTCCGCCCCCTAATTAGGGCTCTGCTGCCCTCTCGGTCGGCAGTCAGGCAGTCAGCAGTCTGCCCCTACTGGCCTCTATAGAACACACACTACAAAGACAGACGCAAATACAGACGCAAATACAAATACCTTCTCCTCCAATGGGAACTCCCACTCAAACTCCCCTGTTAGCAGCCCTGTTCGCCTGCTCCTGTGCCGCTGCTCGCAGCTATGCCGCTGCCTGGCTGGGCGGCCGCTTTTATAGGCCCCCTCCTCAGCCAAGCTCCGCCCCCTAATTAGGGCTCTGCTGCCCTCTCGGTCGGCAGTCAGGCAGTCAGCAGTCTGCCCCTACTGGCCTCTATAGAACACACACTACAAAGACAGACGCAAATACAGACGCAAATACAAATACCTTCTCCTCCAATGGGAACTCCCACTCAAACTCCCCTGTTAGCAGCCCTGTTCGCCTGCTCCTGTGCCGCTGCTCGCAGCTATGCCGCTGCCTGGCTGGGCGGCCGCTTTTATAGGCCCCCTCCTCAGCCAAGCTCCGCCCCCTAATTAGGGCTCTGCTGCCCTCTCGGTCGGCAGTCAGGCAGTCAGCAGTCTGCCCCTACTGGCCTCTATAGAACACACACTACAAAGACAGACGCAAATACAGACGCAAATACAAATACCTTCTCCTCCAATGGGAACTCCCACTCAAACTCCCCTGTTAGCAGCCCTGTTCGCCTGCTCCTGTGCCGCTGCTCGCAGCTATGCCGCTGCCTGGCTGGGCGGCCGCTTTTATAGGCCCCCTCCTCAGCCAAGCTCCGCCCCCTAATTAGGGCTCTGCTGCCCTCTCGGTCGGCAGTCAGGCAGTCAGCAGTCTGCCCCTACTGGCCTCTATAGAACACACACTACAAAGACAGACGCAAATACAGACGCAAATACAAATACCTTCTCCTCCAATGGGAACTCCCACTCAAACTCCCCTGTTAGCAGCCCTGTTCGCCTGCTCCTGTGCCGCTGCTCGCAGCTATGCCGCTGCCTGGCTGGGCGGCCGCTTTTATAGGCCCCCTCCTCAGCCAAGCTCCGCCCCCTAATTAGGGCTCTGCTGCCCTCTCGGTCGGCAGTCAGGCAGTCAGCAGTCTGCCCCTACTGGCCTCTATAGAACACACACTACAAAGACAGACGCAAATACAGACGCAAATACAAATACCTTCTCCTCCAATGGGAACTCCCACTCAAACTCCCCTGTTAGCAGCCCTGTTCGCCTGCTCCTGTGCCGCTGCTCGCAGCTATGCCGCTGCCTGGCTGGGCGGCCGCTTTTATAGGCCCCCTCCTCAGCCAAGCTCCGCCCCCTAATTAGGGCTCTGCTGCCCTCTCGGTCGGCAGTCAGGCAGTCAGCAGTCTGCCCCTACTGGCCTCTATAGAACACACACTACAAAGACAGACGCAAATACAGACGCAAATACAAATACCTTCTCCTCCAATGGGAACTCCCACTCAAACTCCCCTGTTAGCAGCCCTGTTCGCCTGCTCCTGTGCCGCTGCTCGCAGCTATGCCGCTGCCTGGCTGGGCGGCCGCTTTTATAGGCCCCCTCCTCAGCCAAGCTCCGCCCCCTAATTAGGGCTCTGCTGCCCTCTCGGTCGGCAGTCAGGCAGTCAGCAGTCTGCCCCTACTGGCCTCTATAGAACACACACTACAAAGACAGACGCAAATACAGACGCAAATACAAATACCTTCTCCTCCAATGGGAACTCCCACTCAAACTCCCCTGTTAGCAGCCCTGTTCGCCTGCTCCTGTGCCGCTGCTCGCAGCTATGCCGCTGCCTGGCTGGGCGGCCGCTTTTATAGGCCCCCTCCTCAGCCAAGCTCCGCCCCCTAATTAGGGCTCTGCTGCCCTCTCGGTCGGCAGTCAGGCAGTCAGCAGTCTGCCCCTACTGGCCTCTATAGAACACACACTACAAAGACAGACGCAAATACAGACGCAAATACAAATACCTTCTCCTCCAATGGGAACTCCCACTCAAACTCCCCTGTTAGCAGCCCTGTTCGCCTGCTCCTGTGCCGCTGCTCGCAGCTATGCCGCTGCCTGGCTGGGCGGCCGCTTTTATAGGCCCCCTCCTCAGCCAAGCTCCGCCCCCTAATTAGGGCTCTGCTGCCCTCTCGGTCGGCAGTCAGGCAGTCAGCAGTCTGCCCCTACTGGCCTCTATAGAACACACACTACAAAGACAGACGCAAATACAGACGCAAATACAAATACCTTCTCCTCCAATGGGAACTCCCACTCAAACTCCCCTGTTAGCAGCCCTGTTCGCCTGCTCCTGTGCCGCTGCTCGCAGCTATGCCGCTGCCTGGCTGGGCGGCCGCTTTTATAGGCCCCCTCCTCAGCCAAGCTCCGCCCCCTAATTAGGGCTCTGCTGCCCTCTCGGTCGGCAGTCAGGCAGTCAGCAGTCTGCCCCTACTGGCCTCTATAGAACACACACTACAAAGACAGACGCAAATACAGACGCAAATACAAATACCTTCTCCTCCAATGGGAACTCCCACTCAAACTCCCCTGTTAGCAGCCCTGTTCGCCTGCTCCTGTGCCGCTGCTCGCAGCTATGCCGCTGCCTGGCTGGGCGGCCGCTTTTATAGGCCCCCTCCTCAGCCAAGCTCCGCCCCCTAATTAGGGCTCGGCTGCCCTCTCGGTCGGCAGTCAGGCAGTCAGCAGTCTGCCCCTACTGGCCTCTATAGAAACACACACTACAAAGACAGACGCAAATACAGACGCAAATACAAATACCTTCTCCTCCAATGGGAACTCCCACTCAAACTCCCCTGTTAGCAGCCCTGTTCGCCTGCTCCTGTGCCGCTGCTCGCAATTTCTGTAGTTGCCACAGGGATGTTAGACAGTTGCCAATGGGAGGAGAAGTGTTCATGAAATCCTCTCTAGTAAGATGTGACCCATATTGTGAAAAACATTGAGAATCTCCCTCCCCACAAAAATAAGCGACTTAGAGAAAGGATACACCCTAATTTGAAGGAACTGACAATTTTAGAGGTTTTTCAGAAAGTATTTACATGAACAACGTGACGTTTGTGCCTTCCCTTGCCATTGTCAGGGAAACATCTCAGATCTTGTGCTTTTAATTCATGCAAAAATTACAAACTGGTCTCTCTCTGTCTTGTTGTAGATTGCACAGATGTGTAAGAAACATGACACCATTGGCCAAGATTTGGTTGCCATGTGTGTCAATGACATCCTGGCTCAGGGAGCAGAGCCCCTCTTCTTCCTCGACTATTTTGCCTGTGGGAAACTTGATGTTGAAGTGTCTCAAGCAGTCATAGCGGGAATAGCTGAAGCTTGTAAAAAGGCAGGATGCGCTCTCTTGGGTACGAGCACTCGCTTCCTATATGGGATTTGAAAATTTGTGTGCTGCACCTTTTTTAAACTGTTTTTTAATGTTTTGTGTCCAAACTCTTTCATAAATCAAAACTCGATGAGACTCTGATTAACTGCCTATGCTTTATGAAATGGGGTCTCCATCCACCTACATAGCAGGTGCTGTTTGTTCACAAAAGCTACGAGTAGGTCAGGAATCCATGTTTTTACAATTTTCTTTCCCTGTCTCTTCATTTAACTTCATAAAAATGAAGGGCTTTATGCAGCTCCTGCCAATAGGTCACATATTTGAATTATTTCTATATTTCAAGTCAATTTATAAATGTGCTGAAGAGGCATGTTTGTTTTCTGATGAAGACTCTGTGTTTGGAGGATCCAAATTTTCACAAAATTAGTTTATCCCAAGATGTTAAGATGTAAGTTTAAGCATTTTCCCTCATACTCTCATTATACACTAGGTGATCACATTTTATTAGTAAATTATGTACATATCCTATTATTCAATATTGAAGCTAATCTTACATACAATGAACCACTATATTACTTTTAACTTGTGACTTTCACAAAAATTAAACCTTTAAAAGTCATTCAACTCATTAATACGTTTCAAATTCTGTTAGAGAATCTTGTGTTATCCAAGTATTAATATGAATCCTTACTTTATAAAAGTAATAGAATGTAGGCTTACAATTTAGAAGAATGAAAACTACAAAGCAAAGTTCAGCTCCCTCTCTCTGTTTTTACATTTCTCCTCCTTTTAGAAGTAATTATCTCCCCTAGTAAAAATTCAGGAGCAAAACTTAATAAATTTTCAAAACAAACCTTCTCATATACCAGTTAGAGATGGCAAAATCAGAGATGCAAAATTATCTTGCATTACGTAACTATCTTTGAAAAATAGAAAGAAGAGAGTCTCTCTTAATGGGGATGTCTCATTTTACAGGTATTTTACAAGCTTTGTCCGGGAAAAACAGGCAATGTATGTATTGCCAATCAAAATTTTCTTAATTCATTACTTCATACCAGTATATGAAGAAATGGGCTACTTACTTCAAACCCTGCATCTAAAATACACTTATATTTAAATATCAAAACTTGTCACATGCATTGACTAAATTGTTTAAATTTCAGAGCTTAATTTCCATTACAGTTACTACACAACTGTAAACATAGCCACCTACAGTGAGGTTAGAAAGGAAGCTGGAGGCTTACAAATTAATTGGTGGAGATTAATTATTAAGTTTTAAATGGGATACTGTGTATCATTGTGTGCTCATATTCAGAAATATCCAAGACCATGAGTCAAGTAGCCATTAGGATGCTAGAATTCTATCACTGTCTTTGTTTCAGATCTGTTAAAATCATTAATTTTTCCAGACATTTTGTTACATGAGAGAGCTACTTTTAAATACATCAGATCTTGTCAACACTAGGCAAAAAAAGAAGTTACAACAAACTATAACAGCTGTACGACCCTTTGCATTCACACACTGCAGCTGTCCCATGCACTTTGCAAGACTTATTTGTACAAAATGGTCGCAACACCTAGGAGAAGGCCGTTAGCTCAGGTATGGCTGAAATGGTGCAATCAACAAGGGTTTCTCTCCAGTGTGGACAGGAAGCCATAAGCATTGCAGCTGCACTGATTCAACTAGCCTTGCTAACTCCATCCCACAATGCAATGCCATGTGTTTAGAAGTTACTGAAAACCCCCTGCTCCCATCAGCAGTCCTGGCACTGTGGGATAGACACTTCAGAGTGTACTGGTACAACCAGGTTAATAAGGCATTCTGTGTATGGATGTGCCAGCATGGTTCTGCCAAACAACGTTGCTGTCTGGATACGCTAAACCGTTGTGAAGACAAGGGAAGCAATCAATTATTTAATGCATTCAGCGTCCTTGGATACATTTCCTTGTGTAGCGTAGCCACACACCAGAGGGGAATTAAACCTGTCTGTTATTCTCCAGCGTGCTAATCTGAGCATTTATATTTTGCTGTATAAATGACTAGATTTAGTTTTCACTAAGGCTGCATGCTCAGGAGGTGGTCTCTGTGCATCACTCCTGTGATGGAAGCCATATTAGCACTTAGATAACAAACCCTATGAAAAAAATCTGTATAAACAAATGTAGGTATATAGTAATTTTAACCCTGGCCATCAGAAATTAGGATTTCTTGACAACATTCCAATTTGCCTGTCATCAGTTCCAATGACAGGAGCTACAGCCATGTGACACATGCTGCTGTTAATTTAATTTTTTTCATTGTCTTTTTTTTTTATACCTTTTTTTTTTTTTTTTTTTTTTTAATGTAGCCTCTTTACACCGCTGCATTCCTTCGCATCCGGTTGGAAACATATAAAAATCATATGTATATTGATCACAATGTCTTTCACCTCATTCTTTCTCTTTCCTTGTTCCCTGCAGGAGGAGAGACTGCTGAAATGCCGGGCATGTATCTGCCTGGGGAGTACGACCTTGCTGGCTTTGCAGTTGGTGCCGTGGAACAAGGACAGATGCTCCCACAACTGGAGAGAGTTGCTGATGGGGATGTTGTCATTGGAATAGCTTCCTCTGGGGTTCACAGCAATGGGTTTAGCCTTGTAAGGAAGATTGTAGAAAAGTCGTCTTTAGATTTCACTTCTCCATCAGTTGGTGGCTCTGGTGACCAGACATTAGGTACCATCACTACTACATATACCTCTTCTCCTGCAGTGTAACAAAATGTCATGATTGTTTTCCCAACATAGCTTTTTTTTATGATTCCACTATTACTTGACTATATTCTTCTTTCCCTTTTCTCTAAATTAAATACACTGAAACAAATTAAGCTGAGGGGCAGATGGGTAATAACACTGATGTGTACTACAGGAGTTAGAGCAAAGCATTTTTCTCTTTCCACTTCAATTTACTCTGTTATATAGTAGTTGCTTTTCAGTGTCGGGTAAATGAATATTTTTAGGCTTCCTTGATTTAATTCGATTGACGTTTATTTCTATGTTGTAATCAGTCTTTTTCATTTTACATTCACAGGGGAACTATTGTTAACCCCAACTAAAATCTACAGTAAAACTCTGTTGCCTGTCCTTCGTTCAGGGCGTGTTAAGGCCTACGCCCACATCACTGGAGGAGGTCTGTTGGAAAATATCCCCCGAGTTCTCCCAGAATCATTTGGTGTAGTTTTAGGTAAGGAAGCAAAATGGACATCATATAAAAAAATGTGCAGTTGTGGGCATGGACCTGAAAAGCCCATCAATGTGGTATAAGGTAAACTGACACTTTCCTTGAGTCTCACATTTGCATGTCTAGAACACAGTTTATTTTTTTACTAGATCTTTATTGAATTTCCCCTTTCACTCAGAGTACCTTGTAGTAGGGTGACCAGATGTCCTGTTTTTAAAGGGACAGTCCCATATTTAAGCCCTCCTGTAGGTGTCCTGACTTTTTCTTAAAAATGGTCAAATTGTCCCATATTTTCTGTTTCCCACCCCACCCCGGTACTGGTGGGTCCTGCTTTTGGCTGGATCCCTGCTCACCAACCGCCTGCCCACCAGCGGTGAGTGGGGGGTCCAGTGGCTGACAATGGGGGTGGGTATGCAAGGCTGGTGGCGGGGTGAAGATGCAGGGCCCGGGGTCGGCTGCTCCCCCAGCTGGTCTGTTAGCACAACCCGCGCTGCGTGCCGGCTCTCGGCCAGCAGGACCCCACCCCCCCCATCCAGTTTCCTGCTAGCACTGGCTGCAAGCTGCGGTGGCTGGTGCATGCAGGCAAGCGCAAGGCGGTGGCTGATTACATGTCGCCTCTGCTGCTCACTCATTGGCCCTTTATGTGCTCCCCCTCTCGCTGTTTTTCCCCTTTGTCCCCTCCTCCCCCAGCTCGCTGCTCCTCCATATCCCCCCCAGCGGAGCGTGTCCCGCTCCCAGCACTGGGTGGAGCATCAGCCCCTGGTTGGAGCACTGAGCTCACCAACAGCCTGGCCAGCAGGCTCCTTCCTTCCCCCACTGCCTCTGGCTGGGCCGGCGCCCCAGGAAAGCCCAAGACCTTCCAGCCCAGGGCGCTGGCCAGAAGGAGCCACGCCCTGCGTGTGCCAAAGCCCTGCACAGCACTGGCACGGGGAAGCCTCTCCGCCCCTCAGCTAAACTCTGGAGTTGCAGGGGGAAAGTGATTTCCAGCCTGTTCGCTCCCCAACCCTGCAGCTCCATAGCAACCCCCGAGACAGGGACTAAGCACCCTCTTCACTCACCCTCCCCGCTGCCCTGGGTCCTGCCCCCCCAGGGAGCGCAAGGCTGCTCTGTCCTCTAGGCACCTTCCCCTGCTGAGCCACCTCTCTGGCCGGGTTCGCTGAAGCCCCCGCAGTCAGGTTGCCTGAGCCCTGGTGCACAATGCATCCTTAGGGCTTAATCCCTTCCTGCTCATGCTGTAGCTGGGGGACAGGAGGCGGCTGGGGTATGTCGGTGGCCAGCAGCAGCCTGGAGGTGTTAGCTGCCTTTCAACACTGTGCAGGCAGGAAGGGACAAGCTGCTTCCAGCCACACGGGGTGGGGGTGGGGGGANCGGGGCCCGGCCCCCCCCCCCCCCCCCCCCCCCCCCGGCGGCTGGAAGTAGCTCCCGTCCCTTCCTTCCCACACAGCGCCGAAAGACTGCTGTTGGCCATGTTCTGGTATGAACCCTGGCAGAAATCTGGGGAGGGGGGGCATGTGACCCTGTGTCCTTTCAACCCCCATACACACACACACACACACACACGTGTTGACCCTGCGTCCTTTCAATCCCCCCACCACCACCACCACCACCACCACCACCACCATACACGTGTTGCCTCAGGAAGATGCAGCACCAGGTGCCAGCAGAGGCAGGTCCGTGTGAGAGAGGTGTATATGGGAATGTGTGTATGTCACCTCTCCCCGTGGGTGTGGGTGTGTGGGTGTGGGTGTCACCCCTCCCTATGTGAAACCTTAAGCCTTAAAGACAAGAAGGCAAATAAAAAGAATCCAACTACGCAGTATTTATTTTTAACAGGGGCTCAGTCAACTTGATGTTAATTTGAATGTTTGTACTGCATAGTTCTGATTGATTGCCATTGAACTCGCTTGAATACAAATAATTTTACCAGGTGTCCCGTATTCAGCATAGGGAAATATGGTCACCCTACCTTGTAGCCTCAAGATTGCAATCTCTCCTCCCTTGAACTCATGTTTTGGGTTGGGTTTGTTTGTTTAAGGAACCAGGTGGTTTAAAAACAACCAAAAGAGAGTCCTTACCGTTTTGTAACATGACACAAGCTCAGCTCAATCTAACTTGTTTGAGAGAGCTTTGTTGTGCAGTAGAGTGCAATTAGTGGTTCACATGTTTCACATTTCAAATGTGACATTGCAGAACTATTACCTATGGTTTATAACCTGTCCTTTCAATCAGCTTCTGTACCCAATGACTGGAAGATAGCTAATTTAACGTCAATATTTAAAAAGGGCTCTAGAGGTGATCCTGGCAATTACAGACCAGAAAGTCTAACGTCAGTACCGGGCAAATTAGTTGAAACAATAGTAAAGAATAAAATTGTCAGACACATAGAAGAACATAACTTGTTGGGCAAAAGTCAACATGGTTTCTGTAAAGGGAAATCGTGTCTTACTAATCTATTAGAGTTCTTTGAAGGGGTCAACAAACATGTGGACAAGGGGGATCCAGTGGACATGGTATACTTAGATTTCCAGAAAGGAAATCTTTGACAAGGCCCCTCACCAAAGGCTCTTATGTAAATTAAGTTGTCATGGGATAAGAGGGAAGATCCTTTCATGGATTGAGAACTGGTTAAAAGACAGAGAACAAAGGGTAGGAATAAATGGTAAATTTTCAAAATGGAGAGAGGTGACTAGTGGTGTTCCCCAAGGGTCAGTCCTAGGACCAATCCTATTCAACTTATTCATAAATGATCTGGAGAAAGGGGTAAACAGTGAGGTGGCAAAGTTTGCAGATGCTACTAAACCGTTCAAGATAGTTAAGACCAAAGCAGACTGTGAAGAACTTCAAAAAGATCTCACAAAACTAAGTAATTGGGCAACAAAATGGCAAATGAAATTTAATGTGGATAAATGTAAAGTAATGCACATTGGAAAAATACAATATGATGGGGGCTCTAATTTAGCTACAGCTAATCAGGAAAGAGATCTTGGAGTCATCGTGGATAGTTCTCTGAAGACGTCCACGCAGTGTGAGGCAGCAGTCAAAAAAGCAAACAGGATGTTAGGAATCATTAAAAAAGGGATAGAGAATAAGATGGAGAATATCTTATTGCCCTTATATAAATCCATGGTACGCCCACATCTTGAATACTGTGTACAGATGTGGTCTCCTTGTCTCAAAAAAGACATACTGGCATTAGAAAAAGTTCAGAAAAGGGCAACTAAAATGATTAGGGGTTTGGAACGGGTCCCATATGAGGAGAGATTAAAGAGATTAGGACTTTTCATCTTGGAAAAGAGGAGACTTAGGGGGGATATGATAGAGGTATATAAAATCATGAGTGGTGTGGAGAAAGTGAATAAGGAAAAGTTATTTACTTGTTCCCATAATATAAGAACTAGGGGCCACCAAATGAAATTAATGGGCAGCAGGTTTAAAACAAATAAAAGGAAGTTCTTCTTCACACAGCGCACAGTCAACCTGTGGGACTCCTTGCCTGAGCAGGTTGTGAAGGCTAGGACTATAACAGGGTTTAAGAGAACTAGATAAATTCATGGAGGTTAAGTTCATTAATGGCTATTAGCCAGGATGGGTAAGGAATGGTGTCCCTAGCCTCTGTTTGTCAGAGGGTGGAGATGGATGGCAGGAGAGAGATCACTTGAGCATTACCTGTTAGGTTCACTCCCTCTGGGGCACCTGGCATTGGCCACTGCTGGTAGACAGGATACTGGGCTGGATGGACCTTTGGTCTGACCCAGTATGGCCATTCTTATGTTCGGAGGAATGTGTGCATAATATCATAATCATGCACTTGGATACTGCCTTTCTGAAATCTCAAACCATTTTATCTACATTAATTAATCCTTATAATAACCTAATGGGATATTATTATTCCCATTTTACAAGCAAGCAACAGTTGGCACAGCAAAGTTAAGAGACTTGTTCAGGATCACATAGTGTTGGTGCCAGGTGCAGAATAAAACAGAGAACTGGTGACTCCCAGTTCCCTGTTCCAAATAATAAATTGTGTTTCCTTCCACGGACTGAGATCATCAGATCTGAGTTTTATTTTTATAGTTCACCTCTTCTATATGCTAAATCTGTTGAGTACGAATACACCTCTACCCCGATATAACACGACCCGATATAACACGAATTCGGATATAACGCGGTAAAGCAGTGCTCCCGGGGGGAGGGGGCTGTGCACTCCGGCGGATCAAAGCAAGTTCGATATAACGCGGTTTCACCTATAACACGGTAAGATTTTGTGGCTCCCGAGGACAGCGTTATATCGGGGTAGAGGTGTATATGAAAACCAGGACATAAAATTTAAAATATAATATGGCAAAAAGAAATCTACTCCTTTAACTCCATCATACTGGCTTGTTCAGCAATGTTGCTGCTGCGGGCCAATCAGTTCTTGCCATGGAGGAAAGGGGCCTTGTCTGTTGGAATTTGATGGTCCCTCCCTCATTTTATACCCTCTCTACCATTGCAGCTGTCGTCTTCCCAGGAGAGGATGACTACTAAGAGCACCTTCTGAAGTATCCTCAGAGCCTCTTCCTAATTATTAGCTAATGCAGGGGTCGGCAACCTCTGGCACGCGGCTCGCCAGGGTAAGCACCCTGGCGGGCCGGGCCAGTTTATTTACCTGGCGCGTCGGCAGGTTCGGCCGATCGCGGCTCCCACTGGCTGCGGTTCGCCGCTCCGGGCCAACGGGGGCGACGGGAAGCCGCGGCCAGCACATCCCTCGCCCGCGCCGCTTCCCGCTGCCCCCATTGGCCCGGAGCGGCGAACCGCGGCCAGTGGGAGCCGCGATCGGCCGAACCTGCCGACGCGCCAGGTAAATAAACTGGCCCGGCCCGCCAGGGTGCTTACCCTGGCGAGCCGCGTGCCAGAGGTTGCCGACCCCTGA